>CM062805.1:354089287-354689287 GCA_031772625.1 Pinus tabuliformis | reverse complement strand
AACACACATCTTGTTGAACTTGTAAATTACCAGGAATAGGTAGTGATGTCCCTTCTTAGTTGTTTGTAAACCTCCAACAAAGTCCATGGAAATTATTTCCCAAAGACGAGTAGGTATAGGTAAGGGATGAAATGGACCATGTTTCTTGTTTCTAGGCTTACTAGTAAAATAAAGCATGCATCCTCTTCTAAACCTAGCTACCTATTATTGCACCTTGGATCAATACACATACCTCTAAAAGTTTTCCAAGGTCTTCCCTACATCAAATTTCATTGCAACATTGGAGGTTTGAACCTCTCTAATCAACTACAATCCCTCACCTTTGGGAACACATAGCTTATCCAGCTTGTAGGGTAACCCAACCTTGATCCAAGAGGATCTCGTCAGATCAAATACTCAGGTTGAATCTGTCATCAACATGTAGTTTATGGGCAGCGTCCAGTCATCGTTAGTAATGTTTGCTTCAGTAAATATGCTCTTTGGGTTAATGTCAGATGGTGACAATTTATTATAAAGGTTTTGTTATTGATGTGCAAATTCTAGAAAAAAAAGATTTGTATTCAAAAATTACACTAAACCTAATGTAATGAACCTAGAACTAAAACCTATGCTAAATTCCTAACACTAAGTTATGGTGTCAAACCCTACTGCTAAACTTCTGACATAAAACATTATTAAAACCCTAAAAACCTAATTCTTAGACCATATTGCCAACATTACATTGTAAAACATTCCAAACTGACCCTAACCACTAGCTTAGTCGTGTGGGAGAGGCCAACCGTGACCACAAACCATGTGAGCAGAAGGGAATATTTATGTGGTTAACCATCGACATAGCTCAACGGATGACAATGTCATGTGAATGTGTTTCACCGCACCGTTAACTAATATCGTGGTTACAAATCTATCTCTGAAACCATCGCGACGAAGCACTGTTACACGGCACGTCGCAGACCGTTAGATGGAACCGCTGGGAGTTAGCATCGAGTGTCACCCTGCAGTTAGACTGCAGCTGGTCACATGTGACTGTCACCTTATCTCTGCACCGCTTGCTGACCTTTGACAAATAAGCACCTATCCAAAGTTCTAAAGTGGGTTTATTTGCATTTTGGATAATTTAATTAATTCTTAAGTGGTGAATGTCACTATGTGACATTAAAAATTAACCATAAACCCTAATTTAACCCTAAAGGTCAGCTAGTTCATTCCTAAACTCAGCATGAAAGAGTTCAAATGAATCTGGAGGGTTATAAAGGCATTTTGGTGCTTTGAAGAAAAGGAGGGAGTGTTTTAGAGTTTTGTATGTATATTCTGGAGGACACAGGCTGATTTGTTTTTAGTGTAATGGGAGCATTCAGAGTCAGAATTGTGAACTGTGATAGGCATTGGAAAGCTATTTCAAAGAGATTTCTTGTGACAATAACCAGAAGTTCCTATGTGCAGAATTAGTCTAGTTAATTTTCTGTGTAATCAACCTCCTCGGATTCAATCCTAATAAAGCAGATGGCCATCATGAAAGCAGACCCACAAATGTAGTCCATTAGGGATGAAATCCATAATCAATATTGTTGTCTGGTATCGCTTTGTTTTTGCTTCTTATTTCTTCTTCTTGCATGTTTCTTATGTTTCAGTTATGTCATAAAGTCATTCCTTTTCAATCAGTTCTCACGGTTAAAGCACCTTAAGTTAACATTCAGTTTACTGATGGCATTAATAAATTCTTCTTTAGTTTAATGTATGATCATGTCAGATAAATCCTAGAGATGGTACTCAATGGTGTTGTCACCATTAGGCACATGACTTTCACTCTGCAACTACTAATACACCTCCTTCACGTCGTGAACCTCTAAATATGCCTCATTGTATGCTTCATGGGTGGATGGTTTCATGTGCATCAGAGCTACTAAATATATGATCCTCAATGTGGGTGGCCTTAAGAGCATGTTAGGAAACTTCCATGCATTGTTGTTCTTGTACTCGATGACCAAATAAAATTGTTGTAAAACCCCAATCCAATTATAATTCCTTGTTTGTTGTAGCATGCTATGGGCATGTATGTATTGTAATGGTTGATGATATATTTCTATTATTGTCTCCTTTCCCATCATACAATTGTTCCACTTCTTCACATCTTGCACCAAGGCACAAATCTCCTTATCATAGGTAGCGCAGTTAAGAACTTCCCCATGAAATACTTCAGAATAGTAGCATAGATTCCTTCCTCCCTATATCCACACCACTCCAATAGCATACCCACTTGCATTTGTCCCCACTTCAAAGGGTTGTTGCGAGTTTGGTGATTCTTGAACTAGTGCTTGACTAATCTTCTTCTTCAACTCCTTGAAATATTCTTGTTTACACTTTCCCTTCTAGAAATTCTTGCCACTTTTTTTATGGCATGGAGTGGCACTATTGTTGTTGAAAATGGTGATATGAATTTCCTTAGGTATTGTGCTACCATATTAAAACTCCTATCCTCATAAAAATTAGTAAGAACTGACCATTTCATGATGTCCTCCATCTTGGAAAGATCTATCTTCACTTCTCCTCCACCTACCAAAGACTGATGTGCAAACTCACACTTCTTGAGATTTGCTAGAATTTGGTGCTTCTTTAATGTCTCCAAGACCTATGTCAAATGTTAGATGTGATCCTCATAGGTATCATTGTATATCAATACATCATCCAAATAGAAAATAACAAATGAATATATAAAAGGGAGTAATACATTAGTCATTAATCTCATAAACATAGACGATACATTGCATAGGCCAAATTGAATGACTAACCACTCATACAAACCTTGCTTATTTTGAAGGAAGTATTACCAATATCTTCCTCTTTTACTCGAATGTGTTGACATCCAAAATCTAAGTCTAGCTTGGTGAGGTATTTTTCTTGCTATCATTGATCATGCATATCATCTATCTTAGGGAGGGGATACATGTTCTTGAGTTTGATATTGTTTAATGCCCTATAATATATACACATCCACAAAGTCCCATCCCTTTTTGGCTCACTTATTATGGGTGATCCACATGGTGATGTACTTGGTAAAATAACACCCTATTCCAATAGTTGTTGCAACTATTTCTTCACCTCTCTTGCTTCTAGAATAGAATACCAGTATAGCCCAATATTTGGCAATGGGGATTTTGCAATAGTTGGATATCATGCTCCACTTCCCTTTATCTGAATGGGAAAGTTAATTTTTCTGTGCTTAAATCCAATTCAAAATATAAACAAAGTGCTTTAGGGTTTATGAGATAAATTACAAGTTAACCATAAATTTTTATGTGTTTTTAAGTGAATTTCATGAGAAAATTAACATAAATAAAACACTGAACAACATCATGTAAAAAACATAAACATCACCATAAACAGTAACACATCAACACATGATGAAGGAATTCACCCCCCTAGGCTATGTCTCATGGTCTAGCTTCCAATGGCTTGGCCCTCTTTCACTATGCTCAAATTTGTGAATACACCCATTTACAGTGCTCAACTGGCTCTAAAGCATGTCCCAATGGCTTCAAAAGCCTAAAACATGTCTTTCTAGCCTCTTCTTACACATCAATTGGCTCAAAAATACATTAGTTAGGATTTCCCCATTTTTTCCTGCTAATTTCACCTCAATTACCCCAAAATACAGCATTATCCTACAAATTTGCCCCAATTTCCACTAACTAGGCATCGATTCTGCCAAGTTCACGGTGAATTTGTTAGAGCGCTTAAATTTTCGCTAAGGCCTTCACTCCGAAAAACCAGGTCATGTGGGGGCCACATTCCCGAGGACTAAGGCTAATGGCCTATGCCTGCCGATCGGGCCCCCACTCTACTCCCCGACATGGTCACATCAAATGCCATATGCCCATAGGGTCGGCCTTTAACTCCACCCTCTAAAATTCCCATGCGGTTAGATGTTTTTGGTCTTCGTTGTGGTCACATAACTCTGCTGGGGTTAACACGTTCATTATCACCAACGGTTTGGTGAGGCAGTTAACCTCCACCGATGGTCCTCGTGCCAAGTTGTATGGTCAACATATATGGGGGGCTAGGGCTATGCCCTAGTCACTTCCCCAAACCATCCACTAACATGCATTCAAATATTACTTTGCGTCCATAGTTTAATAAGAAATAACTTGGCACAATGGTAATTGGTAATATTTGTTGGATGGAGGTCTAGTGTTCAACGCCTGCCTAGCCCACTCATCCCTTAACAATTATTTGGTGGAAAATGAACAAAACATGTTTCTTGGAGCATACAGAGTCTGTTTCATGTGAAATGAGTTGCAACAGATTTAGAACAATGAGAAATACGCGGTCGTTCAGGTTCCACACCGTTTCGAAAACTTTGAATTTTGAGGAAATTTTGTAGCACCTGATCATTCCTCCACACTGGAAACTATTGGACCCGAAAAGATCATCTTCAGTTGTTCAGCATAGGAGGGTATAGTTCCCTCGCCTTTCCAATCTCGATGCATTTTGACTTACTTGGATTTTCTCCTTTGAGCCCCACACGAAGGTAATCCACATTCCCTCATTTTGAAGACCCTGTTCTTCTGTCAATAATGGTGTCTTGATGTACTTCATCAAGATATTCAGGAAATAAATATTCAATGGACTGAATTTGAACATTCTCTCCTTCATCTTCAATTAAAGGAGGCTCATACAACCTTAAATTTTCCACATTAACAACAACATAAATTTTCATATATGAAGGAAAATCCAACCTGAAGGCATTGTCACCAATCGTATCCAAAATTCGAAATGGACCATATTGAATTTGTTTCATCATTTTACCTTCTCCTTAGAGCATCTCTTTGCTAATGTGAAGCCAAACTTCATCACCAACTTGGAACTTGTGATCTACCCGATGCTTGTCCTGCCTTCACCTGTACTTGCGTTGGCTCTTTTCCAACTATTCTTAGACTCTTTGATACACCAATTGGATTTGTTAAATGAACCTTATTGCTTTGTCTATGTCAATATCACCACCAATAGAAACATCCTTTCTAAAAATGAGATCCAAAGGAGATTTGGGAAAGTATCTCAAAAATGCTTCAAATGGGGATGTTTGACTTTAAGAGTTATTGGATCGGTTGTAGGTATCTTGAATGTAATGCAAATGCTCATTCCACAACCTAGGATTCTTGCTACAATACCCATGAAGAAGATGTATCGTGATCTGGTTGACCACCTCTGTTTGACAATCTATTTGCGGATAAAATTTTGTACTCTTTTTCAATTCGGGGTCCATGAATCCCCACAAGCTCGACCAAATGTTCCCAACAAAGAGAGAATATTGATCACTAACAATGGATGTGGGAAATCCAAAATGAACACAAATATGATAAAAGAATAACTGAGAATTTTGTTCAAATGTGATTTAGGTTTTACATGGCACTAGTATAGACATCTTGCTAAACCTATCCACACCTACATACAAATAATCATGACCTCTTTTTCACAATGGAAGACCTCCTACAAAATCCATAGAAATAATCTCCGATGGTTGTGAAGGTACCAAAAGTGGTGTGTACAATCCTAACTTGCTATTGCTAGGCATGCTGACTGAACACAATGAACATCATTTAATAAAATGTGACACACTTTCAAGCATACGAGGCCAATAACAATACCTATGAAGATGTGACACTATTTTTCTTACACCAAAATCTCTAGCAATAAGAGAATTGTTTTCTTCCCTTATGATATTCACTCTTTCTCCCTATGGAATACAAAGCTTATGAAGATGGTACACCAACTTATCATGCAAATGATAATCCAATTCCTCTAGTTGGTTACCTTGACTCAAGTTTTCATAGACATCATGAAAGTCATTGTCTAATGCATAGTGATCAATATAACTTTCACGCAAAACAAAATTATCTTTGGGTAAAGTAGCTACACTAATAATAGGCCTAGAAATCATATCAAAAACCTTGTTATAGATGCCTTTCTTATACCTTATTACCAAGCAGAGTTTTTTAAGGAAACCCATCCATTTGAAGTGCCTTGATTGCTGCAACTTAGATTGAGATTGCATGTATTGCAATGGTTGATGATCAGTGTGAATGATTGTTTCCTTACCCATCAAGTAGTTTTTCCACCTTTTCACACTTTGCACCAATGTGTGCAATTCCTTGGCATATGTAGGATAATTAATCATTGCACCATTGAAAGTTTCCAAATGAAAATAAATAGGCTTACCATGTTGCAAGAGGATTGGACCCATGGCACAGTCACTAACATCAGTCTAGATCTCAACTGACTGTCTCAAGTCCGGAAGTGCAAGTACAGGGGTTGAACTGGTATTTTCCTTCAATGCATCAAAGGCATTTTATTGTTTGCTTCCCCGCTAAAAAACCTTTTTCACACTTGTCAATGCATGCAAAGGAATTTCTATAGAAAAAATTCTTACCATAATAATTGTCTTGAGCCTTGGCCAATTCAAAATGACATCAACCCTAGAGGAATATATTTTCATCTCACCTCCTCCAAAAATATGGCCCAAGTAAACTAAATAAGTTTTTCCAAACTCACACTTTGAAATCTTTAAAAACAAGTGTTCTTTCTTTAAGACATCAAGTACTTTTATCACATGCATGACATGTTCATCACTAGATTTACCACTAGTAGAAAATCGTGAAATTAGTGACTAGGTGACTAAAAAATTTAGTCACCGCAACTTTTCCAAGTGAAATACTACAAAAAAAAAATCAATATTAAGAGACCCAAATAAAAACGACAAACATAAATGACTAATTTAGTCCCAAGTTAAAATATACGACTAGCTAATAAGTAATACTACTAAAAATGACTAACGTGAATGACTAATTTAGTCTAGGAACAAAAATATGACTACCTAACAAGAACTACAATAATATGAATTAGTTGTTTATGTTAGTCATGTTAATTGTGTCACTTCAACAATATAGACTTACAAGTGATAGGAGATTCAAAGGTTGTTATCGATTGGATGAAATTTTATACTTCCTTATACACTTCTTTATTGGATCAAAGGATGATTAGAATTATATAGCTTATTAGAATCTTTATGGTTATATCATTTGATCACATTCTTAGGAAATTAAATTCAAAGGTTGAAAAATATTTATCAAAAATGGTAGTGGGCCAACACCTCCTTTTGCAACACGACATGACCACCTATATATGTTGCAACAAGCTTGCCAAATTATTTAGTGGGTTGCACATCTATTTCATATTTCTTCTTCGTCTTGCAAAGTGGTAGTGCCAAGGAGAGGGTATGAAATTTGATCAAGGGATGTTCACTTAGTACCACTACCTGCAAGTTTCCTTCTTGCAGCTTGTCACATGTCTTAAGTTTGCTTCACAACTTCTCATGGTGCTTAAATTACTTGTCTAAACCTCTAATTGAGACTACAACCATCCAACATCTCTAACTATTGAAACTCTTCAACCCTTGTTAGAGTCTTCTTAGATGTGCACTCATGCCTGAAGAAAAACATAACACTAGCATCTTGAATGTGCATGCTCATTCCTTCTTTTAATGCCTCATTGAAGCCACATTATCACACTGCTTAAAATGAAATGTTCACATCTTAAGGAAAAGCATATACTTTTCTTATAACAACCTAAACTATGCGAGTGACTAGGAGATAACTCCATTTTCACAGGATGAAAACATAGGGTCTTACAACCCCATTCACTCAAAAATTTGAATATATTTAACCTAAAGTAGGATATGTATCCTGCTCACTCCAATTTGACATATGAATTTTAAGAAACTAACACTTGTTTTTAACTATCAAATCCATTTACTATATACTCTATTTTAGTTTCACCCACCTAATATGCAAGAACACCTAAATGTTTTCAATACAACCAAATTAAAAGCACTTGTTTCCTTCCAACATCTCACATTTTGCCTCCATAAACTTTAATAGCAAAATCATTACATAAAAACGTAACCTTAAAGTTAGATTTTATTATTTTTATTATTATAATAAATACCACCTAATATCACAACCTAAAAACATGTAAAATCCTATTAGTTTCTCAAATACAACTAAAATCAGATATAAGTGTAAATAAAATATTATATCTATTTTTTTCCTAAAAACATGTAAAAGCCTATTAATTTCTCAAATACAACTAAAATAAAATGTAAGGAAAATAAAATATTGTATCTATTTTTTATTCACATCATAAATTTTTAACACTTTTTAAAATATTGTATCTTTTTTTTTAACATCATAAAATTTTAACACTTTTTAAAAATTTAAGCTTTAATTTGGCTTTACAATACCCCTCCCAATAATAAACTTTTCATACCGTGGGAAAAAGACATTTGATAGAGTTCTGAATTATGAGCAGACCCAATATCTAATGCCACAATCAAATCTTTACTCCATTGATGGCGCCAAGGTATCTTTCACTTTTAACTTCCATGCAATTCTACCCCACATTTAGTCTTCCACACATATAGGAGTACAAACACCTCAATGCTCTAGTTCAAAATCCATTGGTTTGTTTGCAGCCAAGCTTTTATGTTTAGGATTTAATCTTTGTGCTACAGTGTGTTGCTATTTGCAGGGATCGCATTGGAATTTGCTGAGTATGAGAGGACATTTATCATATTAAAGGAGAAAGAGTAGATGTTTAAGTCAAAGAACACCTGTTAAGGTTCAGAGCTTTATGAATTTTAGTTGTTACAGGTTCAAAATTGTGGAGGCATATATTCTCATTGTGGTTGGAAATATCTATCTTTTCGAAGCAGCTGTCCTCCTCTCGATATATTCAAAATCTGGTGAGTCCATTCCCAGATTTTATTTCATATTTAAAAGCATGAGACTACCATTCTGGTACAGATGGGTTTGATTTATACTGTAAAAACTATCCTGTTCTCGCTTCCAGACATGAAGCCGCAGATAAATAGCAGAGATCACTTTTGTACATTCCATTTGGAGCCCAATCTGACACTCCAAACTATTTTTCTATGGAAACCAAATCCCAAAAACTAAAATTGCCATCACATTGTGATCCATATGGGTTGAGGCCTCCTCTCTCCAATAAAATCCTCAAGCTTGTTGAATCCATTGCCAATCTCTTCCCAGTAGAGTGAAAGTAGATCGGCCCCTGCCTGAGGGATAAGTTAAGGGCACCTTGCATTGAGATGAAAGTAGATCGGCCCCTGCCTGAGGGATAAGTTGAGGGAACCTTGCATTGAGATGTTGTCAGTTGAGGTTTCTGCAATGATCCCTAGGCGAGTCCAGCCTTTGGTGTAGTGAAATCCAAGGAAACACATGTGAGGATTGCCCTTTTGGTTGGGCTTCATTCCTCTTCATTCTGAAGGGCCTTCATGCCATTCCCAATCTTTCCAAAGATGACATGGAATATTTTCTATCAATGGTAAGTGCATGCCAATTAGATTTAAACAATCTTATTCAACATTTACCATTGCATGATGCCCATTTTTGGTTACTTGAATATAACTCCCTTCTTTATTTCAAGTCTAAGAGGTATCTATTAATGGCTATGGATCATTGTATCCTGACATCATCAAGATAAGCACAAGATCTATTCATATGATGGAGCACAATTAGCAAAAAAGATGAGGTACTCTGAAGTGGGTTTGAGGTAACACGTTGAAAGAGTGGTGACCTTGAAGTGAGAGCTAAGTCAAGCATATGATGAAGAAAAGAAGAAACAACCAACAAGAGACATTTCTTGTTATATTTGAGGTCATACACCTTTTCCAGTTCAAATCTAAAAGAGATATCTGTTTATTTAATTAAAAAACTAAAAATTCATTTAAAATGTAAGAACATATGGCATGGATATACATTGTACTTTCTTAATTTGATTTTAATCTTAATTTCATAAAAAATTTAAGAGTAGCATGAATTCAATGACTGTCAGACTTTAGTTTAATTTTCCCATAGAGTGATTTTTGGTGATCAGTCGACATATGAGGCAAAGTTAGTTGGATATGATCAAGATAAAGATGTAGCAGTGCTATGGGTGAATGCCCCAAAAGATAAACTGAGACCCATGCCAGTTGGAATCTCCGTAGATATTTTAGTAGGCCAAAACATGTATGCAATTGGGAATCCAGTGAGTTTCCTTTTTCTCATTCTATTTAATTTCACCTAGCTCATTCTACCATCAAGTACTACTTCACTTCTATAGTTTTCATTTGGCTTGTCTCAGATTTCTGTTTGTAGCTTAATGTATAAACATACAATGCATTTTAGATCTACTTTATCAATGGAGATCTTGATTTCAAAAATGCAAAACTGCTTGTTTTCTGTAAAATGTGATGCAATATTTTTTTGGATTTCTTTAATACATCAAAATATAGAATCAAATGTGTAGAGAAAGGGGGATTCAGCTAAGTACCATGCCAATCTTGCTAGGTGTAAACTGTAATTGACTCAGTTCAGTAATCATTGAAGCTACACATGTAATTATATTGTGTATTTAATTTGTTTGTATAAAATTGAGGAGTGCATTTGGTAAATGAGTGAGGCATATGTAGTGTTTTTAAAAGATTGTTTTATTTTACTACATGGCATCTCGTATAATCCTCCTATGATGTTTTGAAGTGTATTTTAGTACCCCTTCTCTCTTGTTTGTGCATATGCTCATGTCTATCTTGTGTTACTTTGTGCATGTAAGAGACATGAAAAGGATTTGGTATTACAAGTTGAAGTGCCATGTTTTCCAAGCTCTTGATTCTTTACAACAATGAATGTAATGTAACAAGTTAATCGGAGTACAAATCATCACAAAAATTCTTATGAGAGGGATATATCAGACATGCCTAGAGTTCATGGTAAGAAGAAAACAAGGAAGTTAAGAAAACAAGGAATTGACTTCAATTCAAAAAAGTGCCACTTTACGAGAGAAGGACATGCGTCATGGTGGTCTCTTGTGGTTGTTTGATGGAGGAATTCTTACTCCAATGTTTTGCCAAGTTTCTAGGACATGGGAATACAAGAATGTAGGGATCCATCTGAGGGATGTGTAGAGACACCCCACAAATTTTAGGGAACATGACAAAGGACTTCAGGGTGCTCAGCATAGGGGAGTCCCTGAAATGCTAAAAATAGCATGTAGCCTTAGGATGGGTTTGTTGGAGGTTCTAGAAGCCAAGTTGTTGTGACTTCTGGAAATGCCTGATATCCTAAGGCTGAAAACCCAACCTTGCATACCAACACCACCCTGCTCATGAGACTTAGCACCACATACATCAAAGCTCCAAGGCACTTCTACTCAAGTTGTGACCTATGGAAGGCTTTTTGAATATTTTCTCCAGTTGGAGGTCATCGACTTAGCACCACATACATCAAAGCTCCAAGGCACTTCTACTCAAGTTGTGACCTATGGAAGGCTTTTTGAATATTTTCTCCAGT
The DNA here is from genome assembly GCA_031772625.1 of Pinus tabuliformis. Lineage (NCBI taxonomy): Eukaryota > Viridiplantae > Streptophyta > Pinopsida > Pinales > Pinaceae > Pinus > Pinus tabuliformis. The sequence continues at coordinate 354,677,882 of CM062805.1, read as the reverse complement.
TGGAGGTCATCTAGACCCTGTACATTCAGTTGAATGAAATAGAATTAAGGCACACTGTGTAGTATTTCTTTTTCCCATCTCTTGGACTAACGTGTGAGATATCTAAATCATCTAATGCAATTCAGCCTCTAAAAGTTGTGAAATTGAGCCTACCACATCTTGTTTTGTTGAAGTTGTGAAATCAAGCTGGATCCTTTCTGTTGAAGCTCCAACCCTTTTACATATATATGTTGATGCCACAATGTCCCTGGTAGTCTTTCCTTTCAGGGATAGTGGTAAAGATTATTTGATGTAATTCTTACTGTGTACTTTTGGAGAGATGGAAATTGGATCACATCCACCTTAGTTGAACTGAGAAAGAGTAGAGGTCCATGCTAATAGCATGGACATGGGTGGGAATTGTATTGTTTGTATGTCTAGGTGATGGGACATTAAATATAGACAATGCATTAACTGCATGAATATGATGTTCGCACACACCCATCTAGATTCAAGTTTGATATTGACCCAGGGTTTCCTATGCTGGACGATCCATCAAATGCACACAATTCATTGATTTCTGAAATATAAAAATATGAGATATGCAACTTCTAGCTTCACAGATTGGAAAGTGCATCTTAGACACGGATCTATATATATTTGTGCTCAATACACGGGTAGTAGAGCATGAAACACATCCAAATTATTGAACCATTTATGGGATCTGTTGGGCCTTTTAATCATGAGGAGCAAGGAATGGATTTTGGAACCAAATGGAAAGAAGAGAAATTATAGCAATACCATGAAGCAAGATTCCTGTTCACTGTGTAGTGGGTATTGAACACCCAAAAAATATGGCAGTGTTGGTGTTTGGGGGCTTAGATGTATTTCTTTCGAGAAATTTAGGATATAATGGTTGTAATATTTGTGTATAGGGGGGAAAGCATGCCTCTATGTAACAGATACAGAGAGATAATATGCTCAGAGGAGCCTTAGTATGCCTGTGGCATTAATCATTGGTTGCGAATCATGGTTTGGACCTGTGTGCTACATTAAAGATTAGAGGAGCTAATAAATAAAGAGATTGCCTTTATGATGCCACAGGTTGTGTATTCAAGTTCATTTATTTGCTAGAATTAGGTGTTAAATCTCTCTTGATTCCTCCTATTATAATGCTGTGTGGCAGAATGTATTTCTTAGTTGTATTGATACATTGGGTGAAAATTGACATGGTCCTAGCTCTAACATTTCTTCAAACAATTTGTTGGTCTCTATATCTCCTAGGAAGATACACAAGATGAAGATCCATAATTGTATTCAATTTGCAAGGAAATATTGGAAATGGATTCAAATATTCTAGACTCGGATCTACTAGGACTCATGTTTGTGATAGAAGTTGAAGAAATGGGTTCCCAAAAGGTCATGGAACTTTGTCAAGGAGGTAGGGACTTGGTTGTAAATACTAGATAATATGAATTGACATTGATATGTTAAATTGTTGATTCAATGTCATTTTTTGACCCTAGTTGCAGAGAAAGTTAAATGCTTTGCCGAGGGATTTTTTAATTTGCTTGGGAATTCAACACTACAATTTCTTTGAGCTTTAGAACCTGAAGATCTTGATCTAATGTTGTATGGGAAGGGTCAATATTTATGTGTACAAGATTGGAAAGACCATATGGAGTGTCATGAATACATTGAAGTTGATGATCAAATTATTTGGTTATGGTATGTATTATCACTTTTGCTTTTGTTTTGCATTTGTAATGTAAGTGAAAATTCATGGATGTCAGATGTATCTACAAGGGGAACTTCATTTTACTTTGATGGAAATCTTGGGATTCCAATCTTCCACTTTGATTAGATTGTTGTCATTAATATCTTGGAATAAATTTTGATTCTTTTCTTATTGTATGCCATAATATGTTGTAATATTTTATGAAATATATCATTAATTTGACTTGGAGCTGGTCAGACATAAGGCACCTATAAAATTCTTCTAATTAGGTGCCCACATTCTTCCTACTCTCTTGGTTGCAATTTTACTTCTATTTTGACATAGACATTAATAAAATTATCTTATCTTATAAGGGAAGAGTGAAAAAACCTAGGGGTTTCCTAAGTCATGTGCTATGGTAGATCCACTCTGACACCTCTGTGTACATACTCCAGCCATAAATGACTTCCAAAGGGTAGTTAACAGAGCCATAGGAGCAGGGACTATCTTGAAATGGGGATGAAGAGGACTGACCATGATAAACCACGAAGGGTTTAGAGAAACCACTTAATTGAAAAAAATTATTGTACTTATCATTTAAGCATTATCTTAGTAAAATACATCATATATGATGGTCAAAATTTTGGCTGATCATGATACAATAATACAAGTCATTGTGATAGCACATTTTATCATTGTACCCTGACATCATCAAGATAGGCACAAGATCTATTCATATAATGGAGCACAATTAGCAAAAAAAATGAGGTACACTGAAGTGGATTTGAGGTAACATGCTGAAAGAGTGGTGACCCTGAAGTGAGAGCTAAGTCAAGCATATGATGAAGAAAAGAAGAAACAACCAACAAGAGGCATTCTTGTTATATTTGAGGTCATACACCTTTTCTAGTTCAAATCTAAAAGAGATGTCTATTTATTTAATTAAAAAACTAAAGATTCCTTTAAAATGTAAGAACATATCGCATGGATATACATTGTACTTTTTGAATTTGTTTTTACTCTTAATTTCCTAAAAACATTTAAGAGTGGCTTGAATTCAATGACTAACATGCTTCAGTTTAATTTTCCCATAGAGTAACTCTTGGTGATCAGTCGACATATGAGGCAAAGGTAGTTGGATATGATCAAGATAAATATGTAGCAATGCTATGGGTGAATGCACCAAAAGATAAATTGAGACCCATTCTAGTTGGAATCTCCGCAGATCTGTTAGTAGGCCAAAAAGTGTTTGCAATTGGGAATCCAGTGAGTTTCCTTTTTCTCATTCTATTTAATTTCACGTAGCTCATTCTACCATCAATTACTGCTTCACTTCTATAGTTTGCATTTGGCTTGTCTCAAATTTTTGTTTGTAGCTTAATGTACAAACCTACAATGCATTTTAGATCTACTTTATCAATGGAGATCTTGATTTCAGAAATGAAAAACTGCTTGTTTTCTGTAAAATGTGATGCAATATTTTTTTGGATTTCTTTAAGACATCAAAATATAGAATAAAATGTGTAGAGAAAGGGGGATTCAACTTAGTACCATGCCAATATTGCTAGGTGTAAACTATAATTGACTTAGTTCAGTAATCATTGAAGCTACACATGTAATTATATTGTGTATTTAATTTGTTTGCATAAAATTGAGGAGTGCATTTGGTAAATGAGTGAGGCATATGTAGTGTTTTTAAAAAGATTATTTTATTTTACTACATGGAATCTCGTATAATCCTCCTATGATATTTTGAAGTGTATTTTAGTACCCCTTCTCTCTTGTTTGTGTAGATTCTCATGTCTATCCTGTGTTACTTTCTGCATGTAAGAGACATAAAAATAAGTTGATATTACAAGTTGAAGTGCCATGTTTTCCAAGCTATTGATTCTTTGCGACAATGACTGTAATGTAAGAGGTTAATTGGAGTACAAATCATCACAAAAACTCTTATGGGAGGGATATACTAGAAATGTCTAGAGTTCATGGTAAGAAGAAAACAAGGAAGTTAAGAACACAAGGAATTGACTTCAATTGAAAAAAAATGCCAGTTTAAAAGAGAAGGACATGCGTCATGGTGGTCTCTTGTGGTTGTTTGATGGAGGAATTCTTACTCCAATGTTTTTCCAAGTTTGTAAGACATGGGGATACAAGAATGTAGCGATCCATCTAAGGGACATGTAGATACACCCCACAAATTTTAGGGAACATAACAGAGGACTTCAGGGTGCTCAGCATAGGGGAGTCCCTGAAATGCTAAAAATAGCATGCAACCTTAGGATGGGTTTGTTGGAGGTTCTATAAGCCAAGTTGTTGTGACTTATGGAAATGCCTAATATCCTAAGGCTGAAAACCCAACCTTGCATACCAACACCACCCTACTCATGAGACTTAGCACCACATAGATCAATGCTCTAAGGCACTTCTACTCAAGTTGTGATCTATGGTAGGATTTCTAAATCTTTTCTCCAGTTGGAGATCATCTAGACCTTATGCATTCAGTTGAATGAAATATAATTAAGGCACACTTTGTAGTATTTTTTTTCCATCTCTTGGACTAATGTGTGAGTTATCTAAATCATCTAGTGTAATTCAACCTGCAGAACCTGTAAAATCGAGCCTGCCACTTCCTCTTTTGTTGAAGTTATGAAATTGATCTTGATCCTTTTTGTTGAAGCTACAACCTTTTTACATATTTTTGTTTATGCCACAATGTCCCTAGTAGTATGTCCTTTCATGGATAGTGGTAAATCTTATTTGATGTAATGCTTACTGTGTAATTTTGGAGAGATGGAAATTGGATCACATCCACCTTAGTTGCACTGAGAAAGAGCTGAGGTCCATGCTAATAGCCTGGACATGGGTGGGCATTGTAGTGTTTGTATGTTCATGTGATGGGACATTAAATATAGAAATGCATTGACTGCATGAATATGATGTTTTCACACACCCATATAGATTCAGGTTTGATATTGACATGGGGGTTCCTAAGCTTGAGGATCCATCAAATGCACAAAAATCACCAAGTTCTGAAATATAGAATAGGAGACATGAAACTTCTATCTTCACAAACTGGGAAGTGCATCTCAGACAGGGGTCTAAACACTATATAGTAGGGGAAGTAGAGCATGACACACATCAAAATTATTGACCCATTTATCGGAGTTGTTGGGTCTGTTAATCATGAGGAGCTAGGAATGGATTTTGGAACTAAATGGCAAGAAGAGAAACTACATGAAGACCATGAAGGAAGATTCATATGCACTATGTAGTGGGTATCTAGCACCCAAAAAATGTGGCAGCGTTGGTGTTTTGGGGTTTAGATGTATTTCTTTCAAGAAATTAAGGATATAATGATTGTAATCTCTTTGTATAAGGGAAGATTCCTACCTCTATGTAATAGGGAAAGAGAGCTAATGTGCTCAATAGAGCCTTAGTATGTATGTGGCATTAATCATTGGTTGGAAACCATGGTTTGGACCTGTGTGTTGCATTAAATATTAGAGGAAGAGCTAATAAATAAAGGGATTTTGTTTATGATTCCACGTGTTGTTTCTTCATGTTCATTTATCTGCTAGAAATAGGTGTTAAATCTCTCTTGATTCCTCCAATTATAATGTTGTGTGGCAGAATGTGTTTCTTAGTTGTATTGATACATAGGGTGCAAATTGACATGGTCCTAGCTCAAACATTTCTTAAAAAAATTGGTTGGTCTCTATATCTCCTAGGAAGATACACAAGATGCAGATCCATAATTTTATTCAGTTTGCAAGGAAATATTGGAAATGGATTCAAATATTCTAGACTCAGATCTACTATGACTCATGTTTGTGACAAAAGTTGAAGAAATGGGTTCCCAAAAGGTCATGGAAATTTTTCAAGGAGGCAGAGACTAACTAAATATCAAAACTTGATCCACATTGTAAACAAGATTCCTTTCTTTCATGCATAGATATTGGGAAAATGAAAATTCTCAATTAGCTTAAAACCCTGAAATAATAAATATTTTACTTAAAAGCCTTAAAAATAGGATCATTCAAAAAAAAATCTCATAATTATCACTTACCTCACTTAAATTTTGTTGAAAAAACATAATCTCATAATTATCCTTATGACTAGCTGGAAAATTTTCAAACAAACAAACAAAAACATTAGTGTGTCTAGCTACCCAATAAAAACTCCCACCCTTTTTTGCACCAACATTATCATTTAGATTTATTTATTTTGTATTTTTTCCTTCTCGGTTATGTGGTTCAATATATCTTAAAGGTTACAGAGATCTAGTAATTTTTATAGGCCATTGAGTTGGGATGACTAAAATTAGCACATACCACCCTAAAAACATTCAAAGCCTCAATAGGTCGACAGTGGTTCCACTAAAGCTGCCCTAAATTTAGTATGATCTAATCCTTAGGTAACCAAACTCAGACATATCGTTGGTTAATCTATGTTGTTTGAAGTTTACTAAGGTTGATTTTTTTCATGAAACTGGTCGAAACGTACTAGCATGGGTCAATTGACATAATCTTGATAGCAATGTTGTGGTTTTGTCTAGTCCTTGAAAGGAACTTATTGTTGATGGTCAAAATTTCACATTCTTTTCAATTTTTTATCTTCACATATAACAAATATCCTTTTGTTATAGCCTCTAGCTACTTGGATGCCATCATTTTGGAGCTTGATCTTACTCAACTTACCTTTGTTTTAGTCGAAAATTTGATTAGATCTCATTATATTGTCTATTGTAAAGCATGAATCTACTTTCCATTTTTTTCAGTTACAAATGTGATTAGAGCTCACTATATCATCTTTTGTAGAGCATGAATCCAATTTATCAGAGTCCATTTGCTTGAGGTATAAGAAAGCTACTTTAATTTGTTAAACTTACTTTTCATATTCTTTTTTCTTAATGTGATTTTGCTGGCCACATCTGCACTAGAAAAGGGGGATATATACTGAAGTGTGGAAGGAGAGGGAAGCTTCAGTTCTGTCCTTTAAATATTTGTAAGGTATGTAATATAATTTAAAAAAAATTATCCATAGAATATTGTGCTTCAAATTTTTATTTTGATATTGGATTATTTATGTGACCTCCCCTCTCACACACAACCAGAGTCTAGACATGCATGGTTTTTTTGGATATGTGAACAATGGACAGATTTAGGCTAGCCATTTATCTAGAAATTTGTAGTGTAGGAGATTAGGCATTTACAATTGAATATTTCCTTGCCACTAAATTAGAGTTGCAGAGTCAGACTCCTATTTTTTAGGCATATACCTCATTTTTAAATCAATTTATAGTTGATTATGTACAGACCTGCCATGGGAGGGAAAAGAGTGATCACTACCGCTGCTCAATCTTTCTGCTGACCAAGTAAAGATTCCAAATGTGTATAAATTAGTGGTCCCTTGGAGAATCCCAAGAGTGGTGGTATGTTCACAATGATAAATTCGTTTATTCTGAGTTCTTCAATAGTGCGTTGATAGTATATTGTTTATTCCATGCAAAAACCTCAATAGTGTATGATCAAATTACAGTTAAGCCATGTGACCATCTAGAGATAGTGAGGGGAGAAAAGAGGAGGAAAGAAAATAGGGATGCATAGACTACCTTGAGTTCTTCAAAGGGCATTACTCAACCCATGCTCCTCCTTATGTATGATGACCAATCAGAACAATATACCATGACTAATCTAGAGCCTTACTGAAGAAACCATACTCGAAATGGGTCTTGAGCACTAGAAATCTGTTGAAGTCACATTTGAAACAATTGAATTTCTCCTTGAAGATAATGTTTAAATGGAAAACAACTCTAGTAGCATGTTATATAACAAGTGTGTAAGGGTTGTTCAAGAATGGCATGGCAAGGGCCTTAGAGGTGGAAAAGGAGAAGTTGCAAGATAGATTGGCCTCCTTAGGAAGGGACCTGTAGGTGGTCACTGAAGCTATAACCTTTCTCAAGGGGAAGGATGCAAGGATTAAGTTTCTAGAGAGCAGTCAATGATCTCTGTGTTCATTTTTAGACAACAGATGATTGAGGAGAAACAACAATTAATTGGGGAAGTTAAGAGAAAAAATGCCATCTTCAATGCTAAGGGCCAAACCACGGAGGAAAGAATAACAAATTTGGAGGTTGAATGGAGCAAAGTGATAGAAATATCCTCATAACAGGTGAGGCAAATGAAAGAAAAAAGAATTTACAATTTTAACTTGTGTAGGAGAAGTTAAAAAAACCATGGCTTCTAGTTCTTTAATGTAGGAGATAGAAAAATAGAACTAGATGATGTTGTAGATCTACAATAGAAGGTAGAGTATTTTTTGAAGAAAGTCGAAGAATGGAGACCAATGCACCAAGACAACCCACTTTACTAGTTCCCAAAACCTAGTTGATAAAAGAAAAGAAGAGCAAAAAGAAAGTATAAATATGGATGAAACATAGAAGAAATGGTATGAGGAGAAGAAACTTACATAAACACTAGCAGAAAGATGCTTCAAGGACAAGGTATTGAAAGACATTGGCAGATTCTAAATTGCTAGTTATAATTTAAAATACTGAAAGCACAGTTTTTGGCTATGTGGTGATGGCATCCCAAACTTATAGATCACTTGCAATATTATTTAGTTTGACAACCTCCATAAGCAGGTGAGGAAATATATTGATGATAAGAGAGAGGATGTGGAGAATAAGGCCAGGGTGGTGGAGAGAGTAGAAAAGGCCCTAAAGAAGTTACTAGTTGAAGCATTGGAATTATTAGGGGTCAGGGATTAAACATTTGTTTCCATGGATGGTGATGCATGTACCAAAAAAATTAAGAGTTGGAAAATCACTAATAAAAATGACTTAGTTGTAGACCATCCAATCAAGAGTTTCATGACTACCATGAGCACAGTGATTAGACATGACCTTCTATTTTCATGGGACTATTAACTGAGAGAATACTCACTAGATAAGTACAAGGGGTTGATAACAGAAGTTGCATCTGGACTAACACATGTAGATGACACAAGGGCCATTCCTTCACCCTAGGATGTATATGATCAGAATGTATCCCCCAATTACCATGTGGAACCTCAGTGCACATTTTTCCCATTCCTTAGGCCTAGATGAATACACAGAGAAATCAATGTTTAATAATTCTTTCAGAATCATAAGGGGGGTAAAATAGTCAGTGAGTAGGGATGGCGAATGATCAATATTGTATATGATCATATAATAAATAAACCCCAGAGAAGCTCACCTTAGGAACACCCCCCCCTTCCCAAATGTCACTTTCTCAATAAGTACCTTTTTAGCCACTTATAGTAGTGACTTCATCTAAGGTATTTCCCCATTGACAAACTAAAAAAAATAGTGGTACTAAACGAGGTTTACCTAAATGGTAAGAAATTTCTTTTTGTTATACTTCCCACATGTGCCCTTAAATTTGCAAGATTGAGGCAGAGAGGTGGAGAAAAACAAGAATTGAGCCCTCAATGAGAAAATATCAAGAAGTCACAGTAGTAGGCTCACTGACTTCTATATAAGTAGCCCTTGGAAACAAAACAAAAGAACAAAAATATTTATACTGCTAGGTTGTTGAAATTTTGAGAGAGAGTTATCCCTCTCAATTTTTGTATTGTTCCTTGACCCCATGTTGGGATGATAGGTCAATTTTGTGTCTATATTCTTTATATTCTCTTTCTTTCTCTTTTGTAAGCAACATTGTAAGCTCCAGCTCTTGGGAAAAAATAGTAAAGGCCCAAGACCAAGGTTTCATGGTCCCCATCTGGTACTGTCATTGTAATTCAAAGAATTATTGAATTTATTGTGTAATTAGGACTGAGGCACATTACCCCTGGTGAAATAATGAAACTCAAGCAAGTTATTCATGTTTTCTTCCAATGTCTATCTTATATTTTGTATTGAATGAATCAATGGATCTGTGCTTGCTTTTCCCATTTTATTTTTAGTGTTAAATGAACTTGATAAATAAGAAAGTAGTTTGTGGCTTCTTCTTATGATGAATGTTTATTTTCTGGCACCGTCTTTTGAATATGGAGTCATGATTAAGGCACCATTTACATTGGGTTAATGAACACTACCTTCATTAGTCTCTTAAGTTTTTTTCCCATTCACGCCTTTTAAAAAAAATATAAATCAACATAGTTGTAAAGCAGAACATTTATTTTTGCTATAAATCTTGTTGAAGCTTCATTGGAAAAAGTTTCTCTAGGCTAATATTCTAACAAAAATAACTTTAGGATAAAGGAGGTTACACCTCCTTTGTCCCAATTACTTGCTTGAAGGCCTAGAATGGTGCAGGAAAGTGCTCATGCAAATCTTGTCCTAGCATTGAGATCTTGAGTGAGAGAGAGCGGTACAACCCAGGGGAAAAGACTCTTATCACCCATTTTCTAGCAAAGGAAAACCCCTTGGGCTTCTATGTTATAGAGGCCCAAGTCCCCTTGATCTCAGGTTAAGGTATTTATATCCCAAGCCACCAAAGGAAGTCCCTTTTCCCCTTGTTTTTTTACACCAGAGAAGGCTCCTTAGAATGCACTCGAGTGCTTATAAGTTGATTGAGAAGGAAAAAGAGAGGTTTTATAGGCTTTGAGTCGTATAATATTCCCTTCCCATTTATTTTTGGGCATTTTCTGTGTTTTTTGGGTGTAGCTTGAAAATTTCCTCACTATTTTTGAAACCCTCAACCTTTGTTGGGGACCTACAAATCTCTGTTTTCTCATTACCTTTATTGCAAACATCAAAAATCTTGGTTTTCTCAGTGAGAACCTTATAAAACCTCTATTTTCATTACTGAGAAGTTTCCTATTTTTTGTTGGTGGTCTGCTTGGAGGAATTTATGTTATCATTCAATTCTTTCAGGGGGCAATCGAACCACCCCTCAACAATTGGAATTGCTGGAAATTATGACGTTGTGCCTGATTTGAAAGAGTGTGGATATTATGACGTGCAACAAGCCTTTGCAGATCCATTCAAGCAACCAACCTCTTTTGTGGAAGAATTGAAGAATGAAAGGTTGGAATACTTGCATCAACAAGTTGAAGCCTATGCAACTGGGAGTGGGAATGGTTAGTTCCAGGGCCCATTTAATGTCTTAGGGGATGCTTTACAAATATTTCTAAGGTCTAAGAGAAGTTTTTTTAGGCGTGTTTTGAGAAATATTCTTTCTAGGGACATAAATGATGGGAGGATTAACGAATTTTCTTAAGAGATTGACAAGATAGGGGAATGGCTGGCAGGAAAAAGAGAAGTTGTAGCCAAGGATTTTCTTAAAAGGGCTGATCAGAGTAGAATTTATTATTGTCAAATGAGGTTTGAGAAGAGACTAGAGCTTGTAGAACACAAGGTGAAATGCCCATTAAGGCCTGTGATGTGTGCCAATGAAGGCTGTTCAGAGGTATTGTCAGCTATTCACTGGGAGGAGCATGATGGTACATGTCCATTCAATTTGTTTCCCTACAAGCAAAGTTGTAAAGCTAGTATCTTAAGGAAAGACATGGAGAACCATTGTTCCACAATCTGCCCAAATAAAGTGGTCCCCTGCCCTTTCAACAAGGTTAGTTGTGTTGTTGTGCTTACACAAAGTTCATTGGATCAACACTTCAATGATTCTATTTCCTCCCATTGCTCAATGTCCTTCAAGTACTCCAAAATCAGGAGACTACGACTGTGAACCAAGGAGAGTGCATTCACCTTCTTAAAAAGGTATGCCAATCAATTTCACACACATAGACTTTGATGCATGGAGTAGCGGTAGTTTTCATTTTCTCTATTTTTCAATCTAGATCCTATTTTACTCATGGCTTTATGCTACAAAAGGTCCCTTGAGGTTTTCAGAATAATTACTTCAAATATCCTTCCTCTAGGGTTGACTCCAAAAGGAAGAAAGATTAATTCATATCAATATTTCCAGGTTTCTTGGTCCATTTCTTTTCAGTGAAAGAAGCATTGAGCTTTGGGAATAAAGTCCATATGCATTCTCAAAATGTATATAGAGAATCAATTAATAGGAAGATATTGGTTCTAACTATAAAATACCTTCTTCCTAGTCTTTTATTTGGACATTGTGCATCTTATGCTATTTATCTGTAGATGCAGAGTTGAAATATTTGGTTTTGGGATTTGAACATCAGAAAAATATCACAACCATGATTTTTGGCTTTATTTCTCTCATTGTTTTTAGTTATTGGAAGCTTTTGTTCCAATTTTATTCAAATCAATGTTAGTTGTTCAGTGATGGCACAAAGCTATACTGATTTTCTCATTAGTAACAGGAATATTCCAGGTTTATGTGATAGCATCCTTCCTCTGTCTAGTACTAGACATCACTTTGGGATGTTTGCATGCTTTGTGGATTCCCTTACTTGTAATTTTTTCTCTTTGTTATGATTTCTTAAATGAAATCCTGTAACAATGAAAGTGGAATATCTCCCATTGGAGATATTGTGTATTATTTCACTGAAAAGTGTACTATCTCTTAGTTATACTACAGTTAGGGGAAGCATTTGAATTTCATGAAGGTGATCTCATATATTTCTACATTCTTTGTAGACCTTATCCATAAGTCAAAGATTCAAAGTTGTGGATGTTGGTTCTTTATCTCTCACTCTTAAGTAACAAGAAGCGAGAATCAAATCTCTGGAGAAAGAAGTCAGCAAACTACAACAAGACGTTAAGGCTATTGATGTTTCTGTTGAAGTATTGCAGCTGCACAGAGAGTTACACAACTTACATAAGTAGATAGAAAATTTGAGTCATACTTCATGAGGCCTATTGGGGATGTACATTTAAAAATGATTTTCAAACTCTTGAGAAATTAACATAAACATCCTAGCATTTTGAAAAGAATAACCATGCCCACTTCCTGAATTGTTATAGTTGAGCACTACTTAATGTGGAACAATGACTGACATATAGTTCAATTATTTAAATTATAGGAGAGGGTAATAAATAAGTTTTTTTTCCTTTGAGGCTGAGGACCTTTCAAGACCTAACCTTCTATCTCTTTAAGGGGACAAATATATTTAGATAAATAAAGGAAGAAATTAATTATGGGAATAATTAGAGAATTTATTCTAATCTATCAAGAGTATGAGGTATATTAAGTTAGAGGGAGGTTCCCTGAATGGGTTGTAATGGGCACAAGCACATATAAGAGAGTAATATCCTCCCTCAACTCATGCTCTTTTAATATGGGGAAAATATTTCCCACCGTGTTCTCCTACTTGGCTATGTGAATGGTTTCCAAGTTTCGGATGTTGAGGAAACTAATGATGTGAGGGAGCTGATCTCGAAGCATGATGGTCCTATTTCATTCCTGCAAATGCAACCAAGGCCAATCACCTCAAGGAGTGCAGATGATGGCTTCAATGTTGTTCAGCTGCTATTTTGGTTGTTACAGAAGATGGAACTCTCAATGGAGGTATTGTTCAAGGTGGATTTGGCTCTGGATATGGGGGAGTCGTTGATAGCCCTCCTTAGTCAGGGAGCAGTGGTTTTGTTCCCATGGTTGTTTGATTTTATTCCTTAAGATCACATAGTTATGTACATGTATTAAGGTTCAGGTCAGCTACTTACATAGTTCATTGCAGTTCTCCAATTATAGTTGTTGCCCTTGCTACCTAAGTAAGAAATTTTTGTTCATTTACTATTTTGTTTTTGTTTTTGTTAGTTCACATTCTATACACTAGCCTCCTCACTCTTATTTGGTATATATACTATTTTTATGTAGCTACTCTCCAGAACACTTTCAGTGTCCTCACTTACCCTATCCCTCAAGGAGGACAAGCTACATGAAGCATAAATATAGGATTTATTTTAATTTACAGTTTTTACTCTATTTCTCCATTCTCATTTGTATGTTTTATTGTAATGACAACAAACTTGGCCTCTTACCAATAGTTTTTTACTTCTATATATGCATAATACAACTCAAAGTGTACCATATGTGGAAATTATGACAATTTCTTGCCATCTCATACTTGCATACTTTCTCTCTTGTGTGTGAGTATTCACATTTCTATTTTGTACTCTTATCACCATCATGCACCATTATGTGACATCATAGTTATGCATTTTGGCCACTAACGTAGACCTTTGAGAGCCTTTTTCTTCGAAATGGAGGATGGATTTTGAAATTTTGTTTGCATCAGAATTTTCACCTCTGCATCTGCAACATTTTCTCCAAATTGGGTTCAAAGTGGAATTCTATTTCCTCCACCTATAGGTCACCCTAAAGTAGAATGGTTATAACTTATGATAGATGTTAAAAAAAAAATAATGATATTTTCCAAGAAAAACCTTCTTGGGAAATCCAACAGATGCTTCCCCACATTTGTGGATGGCAGCTCTAGTGCCTCATTCCAGGGGATTAGAATTGGGTACCTACTGGCATGGAACAAGCCAAATGCCCAGGAACATGAGCGACAGCTAGTTGAGCCAACCCTTTGGGCTAATTCTTTTATAATTGTTATGCCTATCTAATGTTCTTTCTATGTTACATATCTTATAAAATTAATTTATCATTAATGTTGTTTGTAATTAAAAGTCAATTTAGTCAAAAGACATCATGAAACATTGTAGTTCTTGCGAAGAAAAAGGAAGGAATACTTTAAAGGTGGTTTTCATATTTATTTTTTCACTTTTGTATGCACTGTCTTCCTGTAACAAGTGAATCTTAGAGTTTGTTGGTTGGATGAGTTCCCCTGCAACACAAAGCAATTGCCATTTTTCTCATGTGTTAATGTAGTCGTGTTTCTTGATGATTTTCTGTGTTTTTAGTTCTGTTACTTTATTATAGTAGTGATTTATGGACGAAGAAATGTTTTTAAAGATAATTTTCCAAGTTCTGCTATAATTTCTTAAAGTTTATCACGAGTATTTCAATTCTAAAAATTGTAAAAATGGAAAAATGAATTTCAGACTTGTAATTTATGGATGTAAGTTTATGGCTTTAGATTGACATTGTAGGGATATTAATTTTGTGAACTCATTTGCCAACCTATAACCCTTGAAATTGCTTGACATTTTTGATGCCATTGTCGGGGATGTATGCCTCACACCCTTGCTGAAATTATTATGCCCTAATGGAGATATCTAAAGACAAAAAGAGACAAATGGCACATCCATTTGAGGAACACGAATGTATCTTTGGCACAACAACAACATTTGAATATTTGACCCTCCAAAACCATGGTGGACATTATGACAATTTCCAGTCATCTCATACTTGCATACTTGCTCTCTTGTGTGTGAGTATTCACAATATTTCTTTTTTTACTCTAATCACCATTATGCACCATTATGTGACATCATAGTTATGCATTTTGGCCACTAAGGTAGACCTTAGAGAGCGTTTTTTTAGATATGGAGGACGAATTTTGAAATTTTGTCTACATCCGAATTTTCACCTCTACATCTGCAACATTCTATCAAAATTGGGTTCAAAATGGATTTCTCATTCCTCCACCTAGAGATCACCATCAAGTGGATTGGTTATAACTTATGATAGATGCGAAAATTTTGTTAATGATCTTTTCCAAGAAAAACCTTTTGGGGAAATCGAACGGATGCTTCCCCACATTTGTGGATGGCATCTCTAGTAGACCCATTGGCATGGACTAGTGTGTGTCACTCCGGGGGATTAGAATTGGGTACCTTTTGGCATGGAGCATGCCAAATTCCCAACAACATGGGCAACAACTAGTTGAGCCAACCCTTTGGGCTAATTTTTTTCTAATTGTTATACCTATCTAATGTGCTTTCTATGTTACGTATGTTATAAAACTAATTTATCATTAATGTTGTTTGTAATTAAAAGTCAATTTAGTCAAAATACACCATGAAACATTGTAGTTCTTGTGAAGGCAGAGGAAGGCAAACTTTAAAGGTGGCTTTCAGATTTACGCTTTCACTTTTTTATGCACTATTTTCCTATAAAAAGTGCATCTTGGAGTTTGTTGGTTGGATGAGTTCGCCTGCAACACAAAACAACGACCATTTTTCTCATGTGTTGATGTAGTTGTGTTTCTTGATGATTTTCTGTGTTTTCAGTTCTGTTACTTTACTACAGTAGTGATTTATGGATGACGAAATGTTGTTAATGATAATTTTCCAAGTTCTGCTATAATTCCTTAAATTTTATCATGAGTATTTCAATTCTAAAAAGTAAAAAAATGGAAAAATGAATTTCAAACCTGTAATTTATGGATGTAAGTTTATGGTTTCAAATTGATATTCTAGGGATATTAATTTTGTGAACTCATTTGCCAACCTATAACCCTTGAAATTGCTTGACATTTTTGATGCCATTGTCGAGGATATATGCCTCACACCCTTGCTAGAAATTTTGTACCCTAATGGAGATATCTGAAGAAAAAAGGAGACAAATGGTGCATCCATTTGAGGAACACAAATGTATCTTTGGCACAACAACAACATTTGAATATTTGACCCTCCAAAACCATGGTGAGCACACACAAAAATAGTGGCAGTAATGGTTCCATTATTTTTCCAATTGCCATGTCCACCAATGATGATTCTTTGGGCAAAGGGAAAACAATCCCACTAAATACCCTACGATGATTCTACAGGAAGATGCATGAAGACTTGATTACATTCCTCTTTGAATTGGAGATTGTTTGTCAAGGTTATGATTATGTCAAAGATTAACAACCTAATGAGTGTTTTGAGCAGACTGATATAAGTTGTTGTGCCAAAATTCAACTAATATTGGATAGGACAGTCCAATTGGTAGAAAAAAATAAACATAGACTAATTCTTACACAACATAATTCACACAACAACCATTAGTGGAATAACAAGGAGAAAAGGGAGTGGAAAAAAAATCTCCATGCAAGGATCAGGTGCTGCTCCAATATGATATACCATTTCCTAAAAAAATACAACCAATTTATAAAATGACAACAGAATCGAGATTAGAATCGCTTAAATTAAAGCAATAAGGATGCCCCAATTTATGACAAACACACAAAAAAAATTGTGCTTGTCACAACTTATATTGTACGAGATCCCATCTTGTGATTTTCATCACACTGATGGAGATTTGTTGTTGTTTCCCTTGGAGAATTAGACCAACTTGGCCCTGGCCATGGGGGTGCTGCAAGCAGGGGGTGGGGGGCATTCATCTTCATGAAACCTATTCCCTTAATCGTTACATCATATCACTTGATGGAGATCTTTGGTTGAGGGAATCTCACTTCTCCTTGGTTGAATCATGAATGGAATCTCACTTACATGTGCTTGCTTTGTTGATCACCCCTTGGTTTCATTGTTGATGGATGTGGATCATACTATCTCTTTATGGTGGTTTGGTATATATGTTTATCTTGGATATGGATGAGGGTTCTAGCCTCCTAAAGGGGGTTAGATGATGATGGCTAGGAGATATATTTTTCATGATTGTTGAAGTTTACTGTTAACTTTTGCATAATAATGGGTGACACACTTTTAAGGTTGGATGCATTAACCATTCTAATATGTCCCTTTCTCTGATCATGTTGCTATGGTGGGATGATTTTAGGTGCCTTTGTGATCCAGGTGGATATTGGTGGCCACCTGCCAAGTCCACCTAGACCCCCACCATTGTCCCTCTTGACATTTTCAGTTTCCTTAATTATAGCACAATTTACTATTTTTAGCAGTTTTCGGGTCCTAAACTTCACGAGCCGTTTTGAGGCCCTAAACGATGTTTTTTGGGAAATCCCGCTTTCCTGCGATTTTTTAGATAAAAAATCGTTGTTTGCGTTATAGTCCTCAGAAAGATCTTTTCAACGGGCTATCATGCGCGTAAAACGGAGATCGTATGCCAAAGTTACGACCCCGGGAAGTTGATGTACCAATTTACCCAAACGGGGCCCATAGTTTGGCGTTTTCATCTTCTAGGGTTAGGTTTTGGAATGTGAAGGGTTTTCCATTGTTTCTCAACTATAAATAGGCCCTCGAGCCTCATTGTAACACAGTTCAAAACAGTTCAGAGGCATGTAGCCGACACATCTCTTCTCAGAGATAAGCTACCATCGCCCTAGCTGGGTTATTTCTATTTGTAAGCATATTTCAGTATTCTCCATTAATGAAATGAAGTATTATTTCCGCGGCATCTCTGTTTTTATGGTTATCGCATATTATTATTTCTGTTGCATCTCTGTTTTTATGGTTATCGCATCTCTGTATTTATGGTTATCTATGTAATCTATTGCATTCCTGCTTAAATCCGGATCAGTGGTATCAGAGCGGTCTGCTTTTTCTCGGTTTTTCTTTGCATGTCCCCAACGAGGTCGGGATATAAGGAGTTAGGTCTTGAACTGGTCGAACCTTTGCAAGACCAACCTCGCAAATCTCGACGGCCTCCCATGGCGGATGAGAAGAAAGACGAGGGGGCAGGAGATCCTATCAAAATCTTGCTCGAGGAAGCGCTCGAGCGGCAAAGGAACGCGATGATGGATAGCTTTGCGCAGATCCTTCAGCGGCTACCCAGAGGCGACGCATCGGCTTCCAACAGCTACTCTGGAAACGCCACACCGTTTAAGGTACAAGTTAATTTTGAAATCCCCATCTTCGAGGGTCAAATAGACGCAGATGCCGTAGATAAATGGTTAAATCTGCTAGATGGGTATTTTTCTGTTCACGAATTTTCAAGTCGGGAGAAGATTGTTTTCGCTCTTCTCAAAGCAGCCCCCCACGTCAAGGACTGGTGGGAAACCTATTGCGAGCAGAAGGATGAAAGTACAGGCTCACTATTTTCAACCGCACCCACTTGGAATGACTTTCGGGATGCCATCAAAGAGCAGTACTACCCCGTCGGAAGCTATGAGGACAAATACATCAAATGGACCACACTGCGGCAGGGACGAGACCAAGATGTGTCGGAGTTCACAAACATTTTTCATACCCTTCGCACACAGTTGGGTATCAAAGATTCTGAGCTGCATCTGGTACTCAAATACCGCGGCTGCCTACACAGATACATCCAGGAAGAGATGGAGTTCTTGAACATCTCCTCACTCGGCACAGCATACCGATACGCTGTCAAAATCGAGCAAAAGTTCAAACAGAAGAAGCGAGACTTTGGATCTGCAAATCCAAAGCCCAAAGGACAAAGCCAAGGCGGGGTGACCCAAGACAACCCGTCGAAGCCGCAAGAAAAGAACAACACCACGAAGCCGAAGAAGGACACAGGAAAGTGGTGTGAGTTCCACAAGAGTCCCACTCATAACACAAGTGAGTGTCGGACCAAGCAGTCGCTGGTGGCCGAGTTGAAGGCTTCTGAATCAGATGCATGTTCCGACTCTGAGTCAGAACCTGACAAGGGGAATGACAAAGGGAAGCAGATTATTGATGCGGATCCCAGCGCCACTGTTGCTACTGCCAAGATCCAGAAAAATGAGCCCGAAGATCCAGAGGAGGGGGAACGTCTTTTCCACTCACAGATGTGGGTGAAGGGTTCGCCGCTGAAATTCATTGTCGACAGTGGCAGCCAAAAGAACCTCATTTCAGCAGAGGTCGTGAAGCAGTTGGGCCTACCAACTACACCACACCCACAGCTGTACAGTATCGGTTGGCTCCACGAAGGACGAGATCTCAAAGTTCGCCAGCAGTGCCGCCTTCCCTACAGCATCAAGCCCTTCACAGACGAGGTATTGTGTGATGTTACAACTCTGGATGTTTGTGATGTACTATTAGGCCAGCCATACTTGTGGAGGCGACATGCTGTGTATGAGTCAAGGCCTCGCGCTGTCATCATTTCTTTGGATAATTCATTATACAGGATACCGGAGGTAGCCCCACCTACCGCCACCTCTTTGATCACTGCTAAGAAAGGCAGCAAGCTCATCTCACAGACTAGGAAATTTATTTTCTGTCTGGTTCGCTCCCAAAGTAAGGGGAAGACCGTTGCTACATCCATGACCCCCGCGAAGGGTTCCTCCACACAGCAGCAGCAACAGAGGGATACAGTCATGACAGAACACAGGAACAACTTCTTGTTACCCGGAGGGGTACCACACAAGTTTCAGGTGGGCGACAAAGTTTGGTTACATCTGCAGAGGGAGCGCCTTACCAGAACCCATCAGAAACTCAGACCACTTCGACATGGTCCTTACACCATTACCAAGGCTATGGGAGACAATGCATTTGAGCTCAACATTCCCCCATTCCTTGGCCTGCACCCAGTGTTCAATGTGGACCGCCTTCGGCCATACTTTCCACCATTGCTAGATACATCCGACATTGCAGAACAGCTCACCCCCACAGAATTAAATCCAGATTGCATGGAACAAGCTGCAACTGATCGAATCATGGACACACAGATCAAGAATACTCGCCAACAGAATATTCAACTGTATCGAGTTGTCAAAGCAGGCCAACTCCTTCACAATGGCAAGTGGCTCACCAGGGACCAAGTTCAGCAAACGTTTCCCCATCTCATGGAGGAACTCAACGCAATGGGGACCATTGCTTCCTAAGGGGGGAGGAATGATCCAGGTGGATATTGGTGGCCACCTGCCAAGTCCACCTAGACCCCCACCATTGTCCCTCTTGACATTTTCAGTTTCCTTAATTATAGCACAATTTACTATTTTTAGCAGTTTTCGGGTCCTAAACTTCAGGAGCCGTTTTGAGGCCCTAAACGATGTTTTTTGGGAAATCCCGCTTTCCTGCGATTTTTTAGATAAAAAATCGTTGTTTGCGTTATAGTCCTCAGAAAGATCTTTTCAACGGGCTATCATGCGCGTAAAACGGAGATCGTATGCCAAAGTTACGACCCCGGGAAGTTGATGTACCAATTTACCCAAACGGGGCCCATAGTTTGGCGTTTTCATCTTCTAGGGTTAGGTTTTGGAATGTGAAGGGTTTTCCATTGTTTCTCAACTATAAATAGGCCCTCGAGCCTCATTGTAACACAGTTCAAAACAGTTCAGAGGCATGTAGCCGACACATCTCTTCTCAGAGATAAGCTACCATCGCCCTAGCTGGGTTATTTCTATTTGTAAGCATATTTCAGTATTCTCCATTAATGAAATGAAGTATTATTTCCGCGGCATCTCTGTTTTTATGGTTATCGCATATTATTATTTCTGTTGCATCTCTGTTTTTATGGTTATCACATCTCTGTATTTATGGTTATCTATGTAATCTATTGCGTTCCTGCTTAAATCCGGATCACTTTGTGAGATTTTTGTAGGTGATTTAACTTTATAATGTCACATTTGCTAGACATCACCCAGGGGTAAGGTGTTTCATGATGTTAATACCCTCATTGATATGTTATATCTTAAGTTGTTAGAGTTATATAAGGGATATTAATAATTATATTATAACGTGATGTGATCTAACCTTTTCATAACGTTAGATGGTGGTTTTGATTTAATAATCCCTTATTGTTGGTGCACTCTAGGATGGACCTCTTGTTTTGTTGTTATGATGGGGAGGTTTTCCTAGGGTAAATTTTGTATTCTTCTTGTGCATTGTGATCTCTACTGTTCTATTGTTCTTGTATGGTTGAATTTTTGAAGTATAATTGTTGAATGATATATTGGAATAAAATAAAAGAAGATCAACATCAAAATTAATTATCATTATTTTAGAAATATTGTGCTAGTCTACATTGCACTTAGAAAATCAACATGGCTATGAAACTCAGGAGGCATAAATATAGGCTATGATCCTTCAAGAACCTAAACCATCAAATTTGGAAATGTTTCTAGTAGGGATTCCTATGGTTTTTAATGTTGTGATTTTTTCACCGCATGGTTATTTTGGGCAAGAAAATGTTTTAGGAATGTTAGACCAGACATTGATGGTCAGGTAAACAATTTTTTTTATAATTGCAATGTATATTCCATGATATCCTCTCTTTATTGTTCGATTTTATTTGGTATCATGTCCATCTAAACAACATCCAAAGCTAGAAGATGAAATTAGTATTACACGATATTGATTGAAATCCTTTTAACTCTTTTGTCTTAAAAGAATTTCATGGCTATTAGAAAAGTTTAATTTCACTTTGTTATTTGAGAACATGTTGTTTATATACTTGACCAAGTTCATGTGTTAAAGAATGAAATGTTGTTGTGGATAAAACAACAAGGATTGGACATCACAACTCAAGTTATTTGTTTTCATAAGTTATTTACAACTTGAGCTTTTTAGCATGTAATTTACTTGACATGATTGTGCTTAAGATTTTCCTGAAGGTTGAATACTAAGTTACTAAGGTGTTTTTCTCATTGGTGACATTTTATTTTCTTTGTTTATATAGGTCATCTGACCACATAGTGGCCACTATCACTCAACCGAAGAAAATTTGTTCGAGTTTTTCTTTCTTTTATGGGGAAAAATGGCTTTGACATTGTTGATATTGAGGTATATGTCATATAAATCTTTTATAGTCTATTTTGGTTTATATTCTAGTATTCATCATCTTTCATGTCTTACACTCTGTATTTATCTTCTTTTGTTTTCAGAAAAGGAACTCAATATTGATGGTAAGAAGCAAGAATGGAAGAAAGAGGAGAACAATAACACTAGAGAGACAAATGCAAAAAGAGAGAGAGAAGAGAACCGATCTAGTGATACCCTTAGAGCCAATATCTTGCATAAGACACACACATAGAGATTGATGGCCAAGTCTTCAGAGTTGGTGAATTTTCCTGCAATGTCTTTGCAACACAATGATAATGTTTTGAAGTGATGAAACAACATTTCATGTGTAAATTGTAGTCCAACCAATATTAAGTTGGAAACTCATATTGTAATACTTGACATTTCATATAATATAATTTATATGGTTGAAATTATTTATATTTTCACTTGATATTGTTTAGTATTTTAATTAACATATGTAACTCTTCATTTTCATATTAGACGAACATACATGTTGTATGACATTTTTTAATTTAGTTGCAAAATCATACTAATTAATTTATGTTGATTAATAATGAACATATAAAATCAATTTAAAACTACTAAATTAGTAATTTATATCAATTAATGATGAACACAAATAAAATGAATATACGACTAAATTAGTTGTTTATATTTATTATTAATGAAAGTAAATGAAATGAATATAAACTACTAAATTAGTCATTTATATAATGAATATGAAATTATAAAAAAAGATAAATGACTAATGCAATTGATAAATTTGTGATTACAAATGACGACTAAATTTTGCATATATACGACTATTAGTAGTTAATTTACAATATCTTATAACACGACCAAAATTTAGTCATAAATTTTTGGTCATTAATTGGTTTCAAAAAATGACTAAAATTTGCATATATATGATTATTAGTAGCTAATTTACAGTATCTTATAACACGACCAACATTTTGGTCATATTTCTTTGGTCATTAATTAGTTTTCTCAGATGATCATATAGTAATATATTTGGTCATTAATTATGGCAATTAATGACTAAATCAATGACCAAATTTATGACAAAATATACTACTAAATGAGAAAATTGAAACAAATAATAAATGAATAAGATAAAAACGACTAAAATTAGGTTGTGTTATAAGATACTGTAAATTAGCTACTACTAGTCACCGACTGAAAAATGGTCGTTTGTATGCAAATTTTAGTCGTTTTTCTAGTAACTTATTAGCCATTTTGTACTAGTGTACTAAAAATTAAGATGTCATCTAAGTAGACTATAACAAACTCATCAAGAAATGACCTCAACACATCACTCATCACATGCGTGAAGGTAGCAGGAGCATTACATAAACCAAAAGGCATAACTAGCCATTCAAACAAACCTTGTTTTGTCTTGAATGTTGTAGACTTCCAAATGTCTCCTTCAACAATTCTAATTTGATGGTAGCCACTCCTTAATTCCAACTTAATAAAATAATTTTCGTCTTTCAATTGATCAAGTAAATGATATATTCTAGATAGTGGGTAATAGTTCTTTACCATAATCTTGTTCAATGCATGGAAGTCCACACACATGCACCATGTTACATCCTTATTTGGCACCAACAAAATAGGTGACCTGCATGGCGAAGAACTTAGCCTGATATTCCCTTTGTCCAACAAATCTTGAATTTTCTTTTTTATTTCTACACTTTCCATGACTAACATCCTGTACATGCCAATGTTAGGAGGAGGGACAATCTTGTTGCAACTATATTTCATATTGGATTCCTCTCTTGGGAGGAAATCATTTCGTTTCTTGAAACATCTCATCATATTGGTTAACAACATCAACCAATTCAGATTTCAATCTTGAGTCACAATCTTGAAAAGCTTCATTATCAACATCATTCTTGGCTTTGACCATTAGAAGCACAAAATTCTTGCTAGAATTCACTAGTCTTTTCATCTGCTCCTCATTTACAAGTGAAAGATTTAGTTTCCTTCTATGGGCTCTCACAATGTCTTCTACTCCATCTTTGAAAAAATGGATTTTTCTTTTCATGTCTATGGAAGATAGCTTTTCTTTCATAGAGATATGGACTGCCCAAAACTATACCATATATGTCTAATGGTGCAACATCAAGTTCCACTTCATCTATGAAAGTTGCAGTAATGGAGAATTTCAGTCTACACTTTCTAGTTACTTGAAATTGTGCATTGTCACACACCCATCCTAATGGATATGGCTTATGATGTGGAATAGTTTCCAAGTTTAAACTTTTGACAATATTTTCAGAGATTAGTTTGGCTTGAGAGCCATTATAAAAATGAGTATCAATTTTTATATGTTTTAAGATTGCCCTTATGTGGAAAAGTTCTATCCTCTTCTTTTCGTTTGCAGTTTCATTTTATAAACTTGAAGTACTAGTACTACCAATGGAGTCCTTACCTTTTGTCCCGTTGGCTGTGATTTTAGTTTCATCACCCGAATCAGATGCCAAATCCTATTGTATGGTTGTAGTTGTCTTTTTCTTTCCCTTATTGTTGAATTTCTTTGGTTTCATCTCAATATGAAGCTTCCACTAATGAGCTTCATCGTGACTGTTGGGCATGTAATCCACCCACAACATGTTTTTCGCCTTAAAGCCCAAGTTTTGGTCAAAGGTTTTGTAAGACTCCACGAATTGCAGGCACGGAGCGCGAACTATAGTTTAAGTCATAGGGTTGTATGCCCTAGAGTATTGTAATATAAGGTAAAGTCTTGTCAGCCTACCCATGGTCTGTGGACCATGGGATTGTATAAATAGAGTGAAGCTCTAAGTTGTAAAGATAGCTAACAAGTAAATGAGAGAGAGAAGAGTACAAATGTTTCAAGCCTAAAGTAGGAGTCTAAGTGAATTGGGTCATAGTAGTAGGAATAGGCTCTACAGCTCAGTGCACAGAGGCCTAGTGGAGTCTGCAACTAAGTGCGCAGACCCCTGCAGCTGAGTGCACAGGGTGGTGTCAAGTTTGTAATATGGATTGAAGATTAATAAAGAGAAGTTGATTCCTGTTTCTATGTATCTACTGTGCATTTCCTTCTTTACGTTTATACTATTTTAATTATCGCGTGCACTAATATGATTGTTGAATATGATGTAATAATCATTAGTCTTACATTAAAAAGTTAAGTAATTGGGTAATAATAAATTAAATAGCAAGGAACTTGGGTATTATACAGGTTGTGCCACGAGTAGGGATGCACAGAAGTAGCATCACAGGTTGCGAAGGGATATCAAGTGTGCGTAGCAACGTGCGCGCAAGGTCGAACATCACACCTCCAAAAGCTCATCAGACATCCCTAAGGTGCGGAAACCTAGTTCTAGAACCCTCCCATACTACTTTGGGTGAGACCTTAGTCCGCACTCCACGGGTTGTTGCCGAAAGGGCCAGTAGTACCGGGATTTTCTCAGCTAAATCACCTCTGAACCTGGCTCAGGCCCATATAAGCCAACAAATGGTTCCATTGTTGGGACCAAGATCTGCACAAGGGATGTTTGATGTCATGCCACTGGAATCCAACAAAGAAAGAAATTGAAGAGTGGTTGGACAAGAAGATTCATGAGTTCATGGCGGAGGAAAACCAAAATCCGTGAGTAACTAAGGAACAGTGGTTGGAGCACTACTTATATAGGAAATCCACAAAATTTTCTTTCCATCCTCTCCTTCTGAGTTGTATGAGTGGATCACGAATATAGCAGATAGCCAGGGAAGTTGTAGGCTCGACAAACCAATAGTGTGGGCTATGGAATTAGTGTGCAGACTAGAAGCATCAGGAGATAATATCGCACAAGCTGTGGACCATAGGCTCGATCGAATAATAGGAGGATTTATCACTGAGTTCACAGTAGACACGACTATCAGCTACTGTGAGGCAGAGCGATGTTTCCTCAACCGACCACGAGGTAAGTATATTAAATATTTTAACACTTGGATTAAGATGCTATTGTGTGAAAAGTGGGTTCTACGAATAAATTAATGTTTGGGACTACATGAAGTGGGAAGATCTATAGAAGCAGAAGTAGTGAAGAGTTGGAAAGCAGTACCTTAATTTCACCCTCATGGGAAGGTGAGGAATAGCTCGTGAAATTTTCCCTAAGAAGCGTAGTTAGTCTGATAAGGCAGATAATTCCACATTTACCAACTCCACCCACAACCCCACCCATCTCACCCTACTCACCTCCGTCCCCATCCACCCCACCTTTGCCACCATCGTAGTTCACTATGGTGAGTGTGATCAAAATACCAGTATTCAGAGGAGTGGGGAATGAAGATTCGGACCAATTTTGGTTCATGGTAAGATCCATATGGGAAGCACAAGGCATTGTGGATGAAAATATTAAAAAGGATACGCTGGTAAGTGTGCTACAATATTGTGCATTAACATGGTATATCAAGCATTCTAATGACCACCCAAATGCAGGAATCACAGAGATCTAGGCCGCGTTGAACAGGGAATTTAGCAGGCCAAAATCAGAAATGCAATCAATCATTTGGTTTAAGGAGATTGCGATGATCCTGAGCGAGACCCCCTGGAATATAAACTAAAGGCTGAAGAGTACGTTTCGCGAAGCCAATATGACGTTGACAAACATACAGCATCATGCATGGTTTGTAGCATCACGTACACCACACTTAAGGACGGTGATGTCACAGCAAAAACTTTCCACCCAAGCCGAATCGTTGGAGATGGAAACAAGATTACATGAGACCCCTATATAAGATCCTGGGTTGGGAGTCCATTTTCCACGAACTACTTGGTAGTAGGAGGGCTGATGCCCTGAAGACCTCAGTCACAGGCAGGGCCGAGCACGACATCTATACTATGGTACGTGATCTTTCAAGTAGGAGGAAAACACACTATGGACAATCATCATCTGTTGCAGAGGTATATGCAGATGTCCCAGTAATTGTTTTGTAATTTCTACAGGTCAGTAGGCCATGATGAATGCACCTACCGAAGCTATGAACTAATGATGGATCAGACTCTTGCCTACAGGGTGTAGACCAAAATGCGAACCCTCGACCCAAATGCAGGGATGGCACGCTGGATTTCAGGGGCGCGGTCGAGGTCGAGGAGGAATGGGACCAGGAAGGGGACGTGGACAACTAATTTGTTACAATTGTGGAGGGCTAGGGCACTATGCCCGCAATTGTACAAACCTGACAAGGACATCATGTTTTTTGGACACTTAATCCTCTAAAGGTTGGTGTGGAAGCCGAATAGACTTAGGAAGTCCAAGAGACCTTGGGATGTAGAACCCAATGGTCACACGAATGTACTATAAATGTGTATCATTGTTAAATAATAGATGAACTCTCCTAATTATCTTTAATATTCATTGCTGCCATGTGTGTGTTTAACATGGTATCAGAGCCATGATGTGTGGCCTGTGTAGTTTTCTTTCTCACAATTTATGCCTTAGGTAGAAAATAAAAAAATGGCATGTTGTTATTCCTTGCACAGCTGGTCTGAGTTCCCTTGAATAGCGCTAGCCTGGTCTTCATTACCTGTAATGTTCCATGCACACTTGACACTCCTGAGCACTTTGCCTTCCTGCAGCCTTCCTACATGTCAAAACTGTCATTACTATTCTTGTTGCACGATGTCCCACTGATATCTCAACAAGATTCATGTTAAATTTGACAATCCATACTGGAACTCCCACAGTCGACTGTGCTCTTTGGCATCCCTCAGTATCAAGCCTCTCACATCGGTTTACATTGTTTCTAGTGATACGTTGTGGGCCATACCTCCTGCGTTTGATCCAATTCCTATGTTTGGTCCTCTCCTGATACTTGATGTGCTACTGTCCACGTAAAACTCTCTCTGCATTCGGTTTTTGATTTGAACCTTTTGTTGTTGTTGCCCGTCTCTTCTCTAGAGCTGCTATCTAATTTGCCTGAACTCGCTTTGCATTGCTCCTCCACCTCTCTCATTCATTTCACCTGCAAAGCATTCTACACTGCTCAATGTAGCCATCTACATCTTCATCTACATGCCACCCCCTCCCTTGCACAAATCCCCACTTTGGTAATGTTGTTTTAGTCCCACGGAAAGAATCGATTCGCAATAGCTTGAAGTGATCTCTCTGTACAACTCAGCTTCTTTTATCCTACAGACATCGTTGGTTGGTAACAGTGCTTGAAAATGGAGGAGAGGAAAGTAAAGATGGCGTTGGTTGTTGTGATTATTTGTGCACCACTCTCAGTATTCTCCAATTTCATTTTGATATTTCTAGCATGAAGTTGTTAGACCAACAACAGATGAACCTTTTCCAGAAGAGTAAACAACAGCCGGGGTGGTCTTCTCAACAAATTTAAGGAACAGTGATTTCGTGGTGGATGGATCACCAAGTAATATCACATTGATATCTCCTCTTAATTGAACTCCATTAGGTAGTCTTTTCCCACTGTAATACTCGATTACATTGAATATAGCTTTGTTTAATGGTGTGGGAACTAACTCTTGAACACTGGTTATATACATCCTTTGTCTATAATTACTGTCCATACATTCTGGTTACACTGGTCTTACATTGACCACTCATATAACTCGATTCTTTCCTACACGATAATTCAATAAATATGGAGGAGACCTGGAACTTGTTATTTTGTGGAGATTAGTGTTGGTGGTATCTCCCCCTTAGCGCATCACATTTAAACTGAAGCATAATGTTGCATCATTATATTGAAAGAGAAACTTTGTAGCTAGAATGCAATGAAGGAGCAGCCTCATTTTCCACTATCCAATGTACGACTGACCGTAATGTGGATGTCTTGTTGGGTTTCAACAACAACTTCCTTTTTTATTCAAGTACAACGAAGGCGATGAAAGGAGTAAAGCCAATATTTTGACTTTCAATGGAGATAGTAGGGAGTATCATGTTTAATGAAGGTGATGAAAGGAGGAAAGGTGACATTCTGACTTTGAATGGAGATTCGCAATGTCTGATGACAATGACATTATTTATCATATGCTTTGTCTTGGTAACAATATAGAGAGCCTATGTATCTTACAGTCGACTTGAACTTCAATTTCTCTGATTTTTCATTTTGATTGGCACTAGAACATTTATTTCCCAGGATATAGTGAGTGTTCAGGACGAGCTTCTATTGGTGCAAGTTAAAGTGCTAATATTCTATCCTTTCCATGCTATATTCAAATCTCTTGTGAGAAAGATGTGGATTCTTAAACACAAATGATGTTAACTTCTATGGAGAAGGTGTGACCATAGTAGCACCGATGTGGCTACATTTGTTGCATTGTATTTAAAACTCATTATGGTTTTTGTTTTTAGTGTTGAAGTTCCCGTAGAGCATTAATGTATATAGAAGTTATCCTCTTATTCCAAACATTGTATGATTTCACCATTTAGCCAAAACATGGTGCAAATCGAAATTGGAGCAACTTCTAATATCTTTGAAAATAAGTTCAATAAGTGTATTTTTAATTGAAGCTGACACTCCACATTTACAGAGTTTGATTTTTTGACAAAATGGGAATAAATTATGGAGTATTAGAGTTACTAAATACACTAATACATTCTATTGTCGAAAAAATAGTTGAAATCAACAAAGACTCTCTCTTTGAAATGCAGACCTACCTACAATATACACAAGAACAAATTGAATTCTTACAGCTTGAATCTCAACTACAGCAGGAAGAATTACAGAAGTGGAGTCATCATTCTGGACCTATTTCTATTCAAAACATTGAAACAGACTCCCATAAAAAACAACTCAACAATGTTACAGGTGATTTAGATCCAGTGCCCAATGAAGCAGCAAGGTTACATGCAGATGTAGAAGTTCAGTTTCCACTTCCCAAGCCCATCATCAGACCTTGGGAAGAGCTTGTCCACAACAACCACAGAATTGGTATTGGATATGGCAAGGATGTGTCCTTTGACATTCTAGACTACTCAAAGCCCATTCAGTTTCAGAGTGTTGGATTCCTTCATGATAGTTCATTTCTAGTTGTTCCAAACTTTGACCCTCTTCCACAACAACGGATTGTGAAATGCCAACACTGTGACCGAGTTGGCCATCTGAAAGATCATTGTTTTGATCTTCATCCTTGTAAGCACTATCATAAAACCAGTCATTCTTCAAACAAATGTTTTAGAAACAAACCTCTTCCAAGAACAAAGATTCATCATGGATGGATCACTTCTTGGCAATGGCATCAATAGCCAAGAAGATATTCCAGTCATATGTCTGAACTTGTTCTAGAGTATTGAATAGCCTTGCAGTTGATTGTTCTCCATCATATCACCTTGTATCTCACAGGGGGGAAATGATGGTCATATATAAGCTTCAAAGCCACATCAAATGAGCCTGAGCCACAACCTGCCATACCAGATTTAGAGTTGTAGCCAGAGACAAAGATGTCCTTGAGCATGCCTTCAGTCAGTGATACCTCTTCAAATAATTGGGGACACTTCCTCTAGTAGAAGAATTTAGCTTCTTGTCAGTTTTGGAAGAGTTTCAGGAATTGCATTAAGCATTCCAGAGTTGTTGGTCATCCTTAAACCATCACAAGTTGAGAGCTCCATTTTCAGGTTGAGGTTCTCCCTTTTATGTATGGTGAGACCTCCCTTTCATGGTTGAAGGTTTCCCTCTTCAAAACACCAGGAGCAATTCCTCTAGTAGAAGACCTCAACTTCATGCTAGAATTGGAAGAGTTCCGGGAACTAAACTAAGCATTCCAGTGTTAGTGGTAATCCTTAAACCATTGCCCTTTATACCAACATTTTACAAACCAGATTCAGCATAGTGCTGCCATGTTTTTTGCACATTTTGTATTAAAACTCTCTTCTTGGACTCATACATACCCCTTTATATTAAGAGGGGGAATATTGGACACCTAATCCTCTAAGGGTTGGTGTGGAAGCCAAATAGACTAGGGAAGTTCAAGAGACCTTGGGATGTGGAATCCAACAGTCACATGAATGTACTATAAATATATATCATTGTCGAATAATAGATGAACTCTCCTACTTATCTTTAATATTCCTTGCTTCCATGTGTGTGTTTAACAATGTTGGTACTGTACTTAGTTTGATCATGAGGCAAAAGACTGACCTTCGCTGATAGTGAGGATGCACAAAAAGGGGGTACTCCAACCCCCTCCGACTCAGAATTTACAGATGATAAGGTATGAGCTGTGCGAAGAAGACCCGAATTTAAACATGATGCTTAGGAGTGGTATGACCACTACAGATGATAAAGGGAAGCAGCTAGAAGAAAGTGTGTGGGTTCACAAGTCTCCTACAAAGGAACCCAAGTTTGATCTAGAACACACGAACGAAACATTCATGGAAGCTAAGAAGAGCTTCAATGCTCACTACCTTTCTAGAGACATGCATGAAACTGTTGCATGACAGCAAGGTAGTCAAAGGAATACAGGAACTTATCACTAGGTGTGTGGGGTCAGGAGAACCGTGCGTGGTCCAGAAACTAGGAAAGAATGCATTGCACATAGGAAGGGAAATAAAGTTGATTGTGCAAATCGACGAGTATGAAATGGATCAGGTAATCCTGGATCTGGGTTTGGACGTGAATGTACTACCAAAGTAAACATGGGACTGCATGGGCATACAGAAGCTACAGTGGTCTCCTATTTAGTTATGAATGGCAAACCAACAGAATATTTTGTCGATGGGAAGATTGCAAGGGGTAACAATCGATATTGAAGGTGCGACCACGTAGGCAGATTTTGAAGTGATAGAGATTTTCGATGACAATAATCCCTATCCTGCACTACTAGGAATAGACTGGGCCACCGATATGAATGGAATCGTAAATCTTAAGAAGCGCAAAATGATCTTTGAGAAAAATCACTATGCGTGGTAGTATCACTACATCCAGCGAAGGGAGCACGATACACTAAATTGGTGTGAAACAATGATAGTGATGATGATCTTGATTGTATTTACAAGATAACCGCATGAGAAGAGGATTGGGTGAATCCGACTGTAGATGGAAGGACTTTGTGGGAGCACGAAAGCTCCTCCACTTCGAGTTCAGATGAAGAGATACAGTGATGGCAGAATTTGTTGCACGAAGTAACAATGCTGAACTACAACATGATGACTACATCACTACATTGCGTGACAACAGAGGCAAGGGAGCTGCCGACATATGATGGATTGTCAGCGGTGGATGAATTTCTTAACAAATTTAAAATCACAGTACCATAATAGTAGCGGTTTGATGCGCTGAAGTGGGCACTGTGCGCAACACCCGCATGATGGTGGGGTACGCATCAAGGAAATTTTGAGGACTAGCGTGGATGCAAAAGGATGATGTGCCTAAATTTTGGAAAACCCTAGCTCTGCACGACAGCCAATCAGCAGGGGCAGAACAACTTGCGTGCCCACCTTTCTCGATGGGTACAAAAATATGTTGTACAGCCCGCACAAGCACACACCACCCCCTAGAATAGAGAATTATTACAAATCGCAGTAGTAGGAAAGGTGATGCACGCTTCCAATTCTCCATGATGAAGCATTCGATAGGGTGTGCAAAGTACTCAACAAGGTTCACCAAGCGAGATGAACAGATTGGGACCTATGCGTACCAGCGGTTCGATAGGCCTATAGGACCATATGCAAAACCCTAAATGTGGAGATGATTTTGAAGGTGTAGAACAGAGTAGAGAGCATAAGTTATGAAGAAAATACAAAAAGGAATCCGCACATAATGACTCTCGTAGTTGTGATAGTGCGCGATGGCCAGGAGGAAGAAATCACACATCTACACGAGGACGAACATCTAAGGATTCAGGAAGGCTTTCGGTAAGGGAACCTTAGACTTCACAAACTTGAAAAGGACTAGGTATGATTGAGGAAGAAAAGAATTTTGATGGATGCTTAAATCAAGAGGTTGGAAAATGAGATCACGCAAGCATGTCTCGTCGATAAACCAAGGATGACCAAGAAAGATACGGATGATCATACCACTACATTAGAAGATTTTCATCAAGAGTTTGTGACTCTACTGCCATGGCTACGACCACAACTCACCAAACATAGTAACCAGGGGAGCACACTACATACAGTAGAACATGTGGCACCGGGAGTCGTGCAAGAAATTGAGGAGTTTCTGCAGACTATACTGGAAGGCGAGTTGAAGTCTCGCACATGTGGTGCGACCACTTGACTAGCCATAGGGAGCACCTTCTCAGTGCTCCACATAGTTGAAACAGAGTGTGGGACTATAGAAGAGTCTGTTTCGGAGCTGCATAATGAGGGAGGTGCAAGCAAAATCAGCATGACACAAGGTTCGTGCCAGCACACGGGGGGCTACGCTGCAATGCTGGTAGGTGAAAAAGCAATCCTTGGTGTCACTGTTCGTGATGACATGTGCAATTTAAGGAAAAAGGGAGTAGATGGCGGGCATTTAAGACACAAATTAAGGGCTAGATTTGGGGCAACTGCTGCCAAGAAACCATTGATGGCCCAGAATTGGGGGGAACGGTCAAATTTGAATTCAAAAGCCGTTATAAAACTCCAGGGGCTAACCACGAGACAACACTTGTTCGTTTGAGATTTGGGGAGTTGATTAGAGCACAAAGTGTTGAGCACTAAGCAAGTTTTGGGCTCGGCAAAAGGAACCACCGATGAGGTCGTGTAGAACCCCATGGTACATGATGTTCCCAGAGACATTGGGGTAGCGCTGGAAATCCCAAAATCACCTCAAACGCCAAGGCCCAAGAAAGATAAGCAAGTAGTGAGACCAGTTCGCATGTCCCTAAGGAATCCATGGTTCGGTAAACTCTCAATGGAAGAAAAGGGCAAGGCTATCACCATTGAGAAAAATGACGAGGAGGAGGACCTACAAGCTCTTGTTGATGAGATAGAGGCAGCAAGAGACATGGAAGAGGACATCCAGCCAGTGCACACTGCAGCAAAATTGCCCTGGTACGTCCCTCTGCAGAAAGGGAAAGCTAAGATACCCAAGGACTTGGATGCCACTAAGAGCGCACTATAGACCATGCTCCTCCCCGATGGAACCATGTTTGAGGTCTCGCACCTAGGTCGTCTACCCATAATGAAGTTTGAATATTGGGACCTTGAGGACAGCGAGAAGTTCCCACACTTGGAGACGGAGAGCCTCATGAAGCAAAGCACCGAGGAGCCGGTCCCAACACTAGAGCCACGAAAATGGCTACACAGTGTGGAGAAGGCTGGATTACTTCATTTGATCTGGATTCCACACTTTCGCCACACGCCTATCACTATTTTAGTCATCAGGCAGCTACTTTTCCTAGTGCACGATGGGTACTTATGGCTAAGGAGCCTATTCCCATCATGGCGGATCTCATCCATAGGATTTCCCAGCTCCCTTGTAAGGGAAAGGACCCCGTGGTGATAGCAGGAAAGTGCAGAGATTTGGTGCTCGCAGAGGCCATGAAGAAAAAATACAAGTTGGAGAAGAAAAAGAGGGGTTATGCAATCAACAATATTAAAGATAAAGGGGTGTGCATAGCCACCCAACTCCTGGTCGAGAAGGTAATGAAGAAATGTTGCAACAATGAGGTACCAATGCTGGTAGTTGTGCCAGCCCAACAATGAGCCAAGGGGGTCCAATTAAATTGGGCTGAGTTCCTTTGCGAAGAGTTCTAGACTAACTGCAAGGAAGCCCAAGAGTAAGGTAAGACCTTCCACTACGTGTGGTTTCTCTTGTCCATTTTACTAGTGACAGGGGAACTGCCCGAGGATAGCCAGTTCCCCAGTATTGAACAACACTTACAAGAGGCCACAAAGTGCACACCACTCTAGGCCACCAAGGACACAAAGCAGATTCGTGAGACTAAGATTTTCTGGGTGCTCATGGAGGCGAGTATCTGGATGTGGATCAATAGATGGTCGGACCTGTCCCCCACCATGTACAACAGTTTACGGAGCTTTGTAGATTTCGAGGAGGACATGCATAATGTGTACATCAAGGTGCATAAGTGTCATGCGGAAAGAGTCAATTTTGCGGACAAAACTGACCTCCCTAGAAGCTAAGGCTTTCTAGTGACAAACAAGACAAGTAAACACTACCTTTCTCTAAATATGCATTTAGAATACAAGTAATCAGGTGTTCATAACATACCTTTAGTCCAATGCTTTGTAGTAGTCCAGCCTCGCCGACCCAGATGAGCTCCTCCTTCTCTTCGAAACCTGCATTCACTAACAAGACAAAAGATTACATAGCACCTGAATAACTTATAAAATAACACATATTCATCATACAGACCAAGGAGTGTATGAAACAAATCATGTATAACAATCTGTTGAGAAAAGTGAGGTTAATTGTATTAAGTGGAAAC
Organism: Pinus tabuliformis; assembly: GCA_031772625.1. Classification (NCBI taxonomy): domain Eukaryota; kingdom Viridiplantae; phylum Streptophyta; class Pinopsida; order Pinales; family Pinaceae; genus Pinus; species Pinus tabuliformis. The sequence continues at coordinate 354,642,434 of CM062805.1, read as the reverse complement.
AAAAGAAACCATTACAACCTGAGCCTTGGTGTTGTGCAGGTCCCTCCTAGGGTCCAACAAGAGTTTTCCTTTACTTTGATCAGCTCACCCACTTCCAAATAAGGCTAGGAAAGGATGGGAATCTCTCCTCTCAAGCTCTATAAGGGAGTCCTAATTCCAGCAGCATCTACCCTTAGGAATATTCAGCTTTCAACCTCCCCTCCCTCTGGCCCAATGCCTATATTTATAGTTCTCTAGAGGAAGTTAATCAGGTCCACCATCAATGGGATAAGCCCCTCTTTGAATGGGATATCTCCCCTCTTGATGGGATAAGTTCCTCTTTCATAGGGATACATGAACCATTTGGAGCGCTCAATACATGTCAAACAAGCTTCTAGAATGCTCTAGAAATGACCACAAGTAACTTTTTTGAAGTGAAACTTGCGCCTTTTGACCTTTACAGGAGTACGCACCCACCCCTTTACAGACAGAGCGTACAAGTACGTAGGTATTGTGAACTTGAGGTGCGTACACGCAGGTAAGGCTAAGAGAAGCTGCGTACCCAGAGTTACATAGATTTTTAAAGACTTTCTCTCTTTCTTAGAGTTTGACATGAGGAGCAGAGGTATGAGACTTGCCAAGGAGGATAGTATGACAGCTGATGGAGCCATACTAACTACAAATAGTCATGGTAACAAATTTTAGTGTAACAGATTGCCCCCTAAAGTGCGAAGCCTGTAGTAGATTAGGGTTTTATATCATCTAGGAAGGGTGAAGTACTTTATCATTTCAAGGATTATCTTGTGGAGAGCCCAGTCGGAACCTGCAAGTATTCAACACAAAATACATATATAAGATCATATCATCGTTGAGGTAGGCATTCCCATACTCAGATCAAAAACTTTAACTAACAAACTAACTACTGCTCTGATATAGGAATGATTTTGCAGTACATCATAATCATAGACTTGTGTAGACACAATATGGACGCAGCCATCTGTTTATAGTTGGTCTACTATACAATGAATACAAAACTCCTCGCAGCCTGGATGGTGGAAACTAGATCCAGGGTCTTCATTTCTACTTCCCGAAATAGTACGATTCTATCCATGCGAATAAATGAGTTGATGTCGAACATGGTAGAAACCACTTGATTACTAGTCAATGATGTAAACTGTTAACAAGTGTGAGAGAGACCACCAGTGATGTCAATGGTTCTCAAAGTACCTAGTACAATCCATGAGATGTGAATGAATGAGTTCATGTCGAACATTTCACGGAATCCTTCGATCGAAAGCCAATGATGTAAACTGTTGTCAAAGGCAAGAAACCTGCCATTGATGCATGCAGATTTCAAGGTACTGACGATTTCTAGGTCATCTTTCTAGATAATGTGCTGATGTCGATAGAAAGTGACCCGTTGCAGGCAAGCCCACAACACGAAATCATAGATCAAGTTGAAGAAATGTAGCTGTAAGGACTGACTCAGGGATGGTCGAGATGGATGACGGGTATTTTGCAGATGAATGGTTTATTTGCAGTGACCTCTTGAACACATAATGACACAATAGATGGCTTGGTGACATTTGACCCAAAGTTAATACTCGGCTGAAGACTTTCAATGTGGTTTGATCAACAGTGAGGCAAAGGATTTCCCAACCCAGGTGAATGGAAAGTGTCGTGTTCAAGAGTGGTGATAAGGCTTCTTCTGAGACAAAGGATAACAAATAAGCTCATTTTTCTCTCTTTTCCCCCACCATTTCTGGCAAGTACCTCTTTATTTTTTACAAGCTTGAGGAGGATAACATATGCTTGATTATAAGCTCATCCTTCGGATGAGCCCAACTTAGTTTTGATTCGAACCCTAAGAAGGAGTGGTCCGTTCCTGTTTGTAATTGAACAGGTCCTTTACTGTGAAATTTTAACGAGTCCAGTATAGGAGAAACTCGGCGTTTTTCAATTTTAGAGAGTCTGAAAAAACTTAAGAAGACTCCAGGGTTGAACTTTTTCGTAAATTTGTGTCTCCCAAGCCCGAAAAAGTATAAAATAATACTTGAGAGAACCACTTGATCTTGCAACCAAGGAGTACTTTCATGATTAGTGTCTTTGACCTGAAAAGTAAAAAGCGATCAAGGACACGTCGTTTTATTTCCAGTATTGAATTTGAAACGACAAAAATCCGGAAATCTTTTGTTGTTTTTACGGTCAGAAAAGGGCTATAAGGGGACCGTCTTTTAATTCCGTTTTAACGAGTGTAAAAGAAACGCTCGGCAATCTTTTCATGTTTTAGGAGTCAGAAAAGGGCTTAAAAGATGACTCTGATGTTTTTGTATGAAAAATGACAATTTTCCCTGAAAATCCTTTTATCCTGCACAAAAACCAACACATTACTCATACCTGTTTAAAGATAGATAAAAATACTTTGAAAATTACTTTTTCACGGTGTAAAATAAACAAATTTAACATTTATTTACTCATAAAACCTATAAAAAGGGCTTTTACCATTTCATTTTTACCATTTTACTGTTGAGGAGAGAAAAAGGGCTTTTGGCAAGAAACTTCCCGTGGTCATTGCGGAGAATCCGACCGTCAGAATCGAACGCCGTCTCATCAGGTATTTTACAACATCCTCCCTTGCATTTCCATCCTTTTAGAATTTGTTTTTAAGCTTTAGTTTCATTTTTTGGAGGCCTTGGGGTTTCAAGGTCCGCTTTTCGGGGTACGCAGGTGCTCCATTGGTGACCTGCGTACCCCGACATTTTCTCGGTTGGGAAAATGTCGGGAGTATGCAGCTTGCCTTAAGAGAGCCTGCGTACACATGCTCTGTCTTTAAAGGTGGGCTGCGTACACAGCGGAAAGGATTTTCAAACCCCCATTTCTCCAAAATGAACCAAAAAATTTTAATTTTATGGACTCTAACAGATGTTTTATGGTGTGTAGATTGCCCACCATGCTTGATTGGCGCAAGAGAGAACACGAAGATGTTGATTTGGCCGCCATTAATCACCAACCTTCCATTGATGCTTTGAAGGCATGCGTTCTTTACAAATACTGGGCCATACCTAGCATGAGGGCCTAGGTGTGCTTTCTAGAGTGGCTGGTTGAAAGGTGGAACGTTCAGGATTAGTGCTTTTACATTGGAGGGCACCAGCTCGAGATAGAGCCCTCAGATATTTACTTTCTCACTGGTTTGCCCAAGAGGGGCGAACAATTGACTCTGTCCAGGACTAGGCGGGGTGGCCAGTCCATTGCTAGTCTCTGACTAGAGTGGTGCAATAATCAGAACCAGGAGAAGGGGATAGAGATCAAAAAGATATCCCGACCTGAACTTATGGTAATTGCCTTTACAGTTACCAGACTTTGTGGGGCTGCCGCTTTGCACATTGCCACTGGATCCCAGATGCGGATGGCGATTGACTGCTATCAGGGAACCATTTTCAACTGGTATGATGCTGTGTTGGCCAACTTAAAGGGCCAACTGACTAGGACCAAAAATGGACAGCTGAAGACTTTTGGTTATGGGCCTTTAGTTGTGAGTTTTTCCCTAGAGAGGGTTCCGATGTTGATCCCAGAGCAGCTCACTGTTGAGGTTGGGCCTCCCCGAGAGCCTAAGTTGACGCGATGGCTTGCGGTGATGGCCCGTCATCCTGACGAGGGCACGGAGGTTGTCCGATTTAGACCGAAGTACTTTCACTGGTTGGAGAATCAGGTCTTCTCGATACAGGATTTTCCTTATGCCGTAGTTGATTTTCATGGAGATCCAGACATGATTCTTCCACCGGGAGAACAGTGGGATGACACAGGTACTTCATTTTTCACAAGTTTTTAAATTATCTATTTTTTTGTTTTTATATCGTCTCAAAACTGACAGTGACAATTTTCAAAATGTAGATGTAGGCCCACAGCGTCCAGCCAATCTCTGGCCTTTCGAGAGGAGAGTACCAGTTGCACCGGCACCGGCCCCACAGGACGCGGCTGCAGAGACCTTAGCTGAGTTGGAACAAGACCTAGAGCGTCTTACGGCAGACATACCAGAGACTACTATAGATGATATTCCTATCAGACTTCAGCGCTATGTAGTCGCAGTCCCAGGACCTTTTAGGAGGTTCTTGTGTAGGGTGGCGCATGCAGTGGTGTCGTATAGAGATCATCACCAGTGATTGGATGGTCGCTTTTGTAGGCACATGTGACATTTTGGTTGTTTGTACTTAGCATTTTTGCCAATCATAAGGTGTTTTGCAACCTATGATCGAAGACGATGTATTTTTTGACACACTCCTATCTATATATATCATTATTACCGGCTTATCTTGTTAAACATGTGTGATGAAATGTTTTTAAATTTACATGTATGATTATTGCAAATGTCTGTCTAACATTCGAGAAGCAATTGCATTTGCTAATATATTTAAAGACCTTGGAATATGCTGATATTCAATGTAATCAAATTCACGTTCCAAGAGACGCACTCTCAAAAATAACCTTAATAATACTGGATTTCTAATGGCATATACTCTATTAAGCTGTAATACAACGAGTTCGGAATCTAACCTCACTATTAAACTCCGAATCCCAAACGAAATAGATTCAGACAATAATTCAATCACTGCACTGTATTCTCCAATGTTGTTTGTTGTTTGACCGAGGCTCACCCCATGCATAGAAACTAACTCGTAAGAGGGCGAATAGATAACCCAAGCTGCGGAAGAGATATTCCATGTATTACGACAAGCACCATCAGCGAATCCAATGTATGTTTGGAGAGGCATCGACATCTGCAATCATCAAGCGTAAAACCAAGATAAGCAGAATAACAACGAAAAACACACTTTCTAAGCTAAGCACACTGTCTAAACTAACAAACACACCAGCTAGAAAGAAAAACCTATCCTAACTAAAATCTCCATACCCATCATTTAAGCATAATACCTCTTTAGGTAAAGTCCATTTCTGGGTTTACCCAAAGAGTCCCCGTCAAAATCTACCAGCTCATAGGCCCCTTTTGCTAGTTTTCGCTTGACAATGTAGGGCCCATTCCACATAGGAACGAATTTTCCAGCACCTAATTTATCATTAGCTTGATCATATAATAGCACTAGGTCTCCTTCCGAAAAATTTCGAGGGGTCACATTTCGATCATACTGAGCTTTCATACGTTTTGCGTGAGTCTCGATTGCCAATGCAGGGTCACGTCGAGTCTCATCTAATTGAGCTAAGTATAATAAACGCTTCTCCTCTTCGGAAGTATCTGGAAGTAATTCGACAGCCATTTGAAGTGATGGGATTTCGCATTCAATGGGCAGCGCAGCTTCCAAACCATAAACTAGTTGGAAAGGAGTGAACCCTGTTGATGTTTTCACTGATGTTCGGTACGCCCAAAGTGCAGAAAATAACATGTTGTGCCAATTCGGCCGATGAATACCAATGATTCGTCGGATCATGATAACTAAAAGTTTGTTGATGGACTCAACCAGACCATTTGCTTGTGGATAATAAGGAGTTGAGCTATCATGACGCAAACCAAGCTGGCCTGTAAGTTCTGTCATCATAATGTTTCGAAAATGGCACCCGTGGTCAGTGATTATCGCTTGTGGGACACCAAACCTAGCAATAATGTGATTGAATACGAAAATTGCAGCTTTCTTGCCGTCTGCCTCGAATGTAGGCATCGCCTCGGCCCACTTAGTAAAATAATCAACCGCAAGGATGATATACGCATGCCCCCTGGCCGAGTGAGGGTTACATGTAATAAAATCGATACCCCATTTGGCAAAAGGTCCAACGGCAATTATAGGGTGGAGAGGAGCAGGTGGTGCGCGCATCTTGCGATCAAACACTTGACAGTTGTGGCATTTCCGGACCGCAATAATACAGTCTTTAAAGAAGGATGGCCAGAAGTAGCCAGTGCGCAATATCTTTTGGGCTATGGCATACGCAGACATATGACCGCCACACACTCAAGAGTGACAGTCATTTAAAACCCTTTCAACTTCCTCGTGAGTTAAGCAACGTCGGAAAACCAAGTCTGCCCCACGGCGATAAAGATTATCTCCAATAATTTTGTACTGTTGGGACTGGAATCGAATTTTCCAACATTCCGACTTCGAAATTTCGGGCCAAAAGGATTGGGTTTGGAGATAGACGATTATATCCCCATACCACGGATCTAAAGTGCTGATGAGAAACAAAGATTTGTCCGCAATGGGTTCCTCTGCCACAATTTCCGTGTCAGCACGCAAGAAATCACACATCAACTCTGCAAAAACTAAAGATTTCTTAGACTTAGATTTTTGAAATTCCAAGTCGAACTCCTGCAGGATAACAATCCATTTGGAGTACTTGCCCCCTAGCAATTGTTTAGTCAAAATATAGATCGTAGGGTTGCAATCCGAAATGACTGTAGTTTTACAGAGAAGAATGTAATGACAAAAACGTTGGACAGCTTGAACGGCTGCCAAGGCCAATTTCTCCACATGTGAATATTTGAGCTCAATGGGATTTAACGTCTGACTAAGGTAATATATCACATGTTCGGTTCCGAATTCGTCTTCCTGTACTAAGACCATTCCAATGGTGGAATGAGCAGCGGCGAGGTACAAAAAGTAATCCTGGTTGTAGTTGCGAGGATGCAGCAATGGTGCATGGGTCAATGCGTGCTTAAGCGCATCGAAAGATTTCTGAGCTATCTCATCCCAAGAGAATTGAGCGTTCTGTTTCAACAACCGGGTAAAACCCTTTGTAATCTCGGCGTAGTTAGGAATGAATCAGCGTAAAAAGTTTTCTTTCCCCTGCAAACTTTGGAGTTGGCGAAGACTCGAAGGAGGAGGCAATTTGATGATAGCTTCTACCTTCGAGGGATCGACGCGGATGCCGGATTTTGAAACTACAAATCCCAGCAATCGTCCCACTTCTATATAGAAGACACATTTGTGTGGATTCAACCAAATCCGATAATGCCTACACCTCATGAAGATTGCTCGTAAATGGACAAGGTGATCAGCTCGATGTAAGGAGTGAGCGGGCAAATCATCGAGATACGGTTGCACAATGTGTTTGATGTCATGAAATGCATAAGACATGGCCCTTTGAAAAGTGGCTTCGGCATTCTTCAACCCAAAAGGTAATTTGCAATAAGCAAATGTCCCCCATGGACAAATGAAAGCTGTTTTTGGTTGATCAGCAGGTAGAATATTGATTTGGTTGTAACCGGAAAAACCGTCCATAAAGGAAAATATTTCACTGCCGGCACAATCATCAATTATTTGATCGATATAGGGTGTTGGATAGTTGTCCTTGGGACAAGCACGATTAATATCCCTATAGTCGATAAATATTCTTATTGTTCCCTGTTTTTTGTTAATCGGAACAATATTCGATACCCAACCCGTTAACGAGATCGGATAAATGAAACCTGCTTTCAAGAGCTTCTCAACTTCTGCTTTAATTGCAGCCGCTTTTCGTGGGTGAATCTGACGCAAACATTGCCAGACGGGTTTAGCGTCCGGGTAAGTTTTGATCTCATGGACAACAATGGAGGGATCAATTCCTGGCATTTCCTCATAGGACCAGGCAAACACGTCGCGGAATTCTTGAAATAGGGCCTTGTATGTCTGAATTTCGTCATCTGAACACGAGGCACCTATATGAATGTGCTCAACAATTCTGGGCTTGACTGAAATGTCAATGGGAATAGTGCGAGAAATGTTTCCCAAATTCAGCTATGAATTAGGATGTTTCATTGGACTCTGAGCCTCTTTGACATATTCAGCTGTAAAGATTGATGAGAAATAATTTTCAAAACGATCATCCTCAGGTAAAAACGAAGATCTATGATGGAGATCTTCCCATGGTAAATCGTCTACACACAGGACTTCACAAAGTTGTTCGTCAGATGACACAACTTCGGGAAACGTTATTATCTCCGAGGTTGAGGTGAAAAGTGATTCCTCACGGACCACATTCATTTGGTCGATTTGGGTTGAACGCGGGTCTGTAAAAGACTGCACAGCTTCATAGGCAATTTCATATGGACTCAAAGGCATTGCATCACCAAATGAGTCTATCTCAGATTCAGAAGGAACAATCCAAAGATTGTCATAAACATTGGTGTCTGAAGTAATCATATGAATAGATGTGAACGAAGACACGGCGTTGATTGGAGGAAAAGGAAAAGTTCCTAGTAAACCGACATCTTTAACTAATCCTACGCCAACATCCTTATAAGGGATAGTCGTTTTACCGACATGCTGGATACTTTCTGAAGAGGCTGGGTCGGATGAAAAGTAAGCCAGCTGGTCTATGGTTACGATCTTGCCATTATGTGGAAATTTTATTACTCTGAAGACCGATGAAACAACCGCTGTCATAGCGTAAGACCAACTTCGACCTAAAAGAAGGTTGTAGTCTAGAGGGGCATCAACCACCTCCACATCTAGAATAACGGTTTTTCCTTCAACCCCTATAGGCAAATCCTGTAGAATGCCAAACAGATGAAACCCACGGGCATCAAAGGCCTTAAGAATTGTCAAGGATTTATTTAGTGAAGGAGAACCAAGCGATCTCCAGCACTGTATCAACATAATACACGTGGAAGCTCCCTCATCAATTACAGTCCGATGAATAGGCCTGTTTTTGACTATCACTGGGATCTGGAAAGCCATTTGATGAGGTAAATGCGGTGTACTATTTTCTAGATCAAAGATTATTAGGTTTGGGTCCTGAAAATCAATAGCTCCTATAGCCAACAAAAGTAATTTACGTTGTGCTGGGCATGATTGCAGCACTTCTAAAGCCGACATTGCTGAGGGTGAAACAGCGAAATCCTCAACAATGTTGTAATTCTGGGCCGCTCTCGCATGTGGATTGAAAGCAGACCTTCGAAGTACACCCTTGGCAGGTGGTTTGATTACTAAGTCAGGGTTAGGTTTCTCGATCTGTAGTGGATCGGAACCGGGAGCTGAGGTTGATGGATTTGAATGAGAAGATTCCGCTTCTTTCGATCCATCAACAGGACTTTTACTACCATAATCTTGCGATCGAGTCGTAATCCTTACATGAGACATCATCAATATGGGTTCTTCACTGGCACTCGAGGAAGAACCTATCATCTTACTCTCCTGCTTTGGAAATGGATCTTTCGAAACAACAGGAGTTGGGGAACCCTTGACGATTTTCACAACTTCGGCCCGATGAGGGCAATCTCTTGTAAAATGATCTTCTTCACAAATAAGACAAGGATATCGAGGTTTGCGCTTTTCGTCATTGGTTTCCGACTTTTCTGTTTTCTCCTTTGGAGTCTTGTCTGCTTTATTCTTCTTCTTACCTTTCTTCTTCCCACCGTTTTTTGATTTAGCCGTAGATGACTCTACAACGTGAATATCAGCGGAAACTTCAGCAGAAGATTCTCCTGTCGGGGAGTTTGGTAAGGTTATAATTGGCAAAGAATTGTTTGAAGACTTCTTCTTGCTTTTAGTATTCACCGTACCAATCATGCCATCAACAGCATGAGATCCCGAAGGAGCAACAATGATTTTATTTGACTTTGGAAGATCTGGGATCTTTTCGTGTAACGTACCTGACTGAGTGTAAACTAAGTCAAGGTACTGCGCTTGAGAAATCACTTGCTCCTCAGTAACTACGCCGGCCTTAGCTACGTCTTCAGTAATCTTCGGTAATAATGATTTAACAAACCATTCAGCTAAGATTTGGTCCGGGATAAAAACTTTCACTAATCGCCTTCGACGTCGCCATTCATGTATATGATAGGAAATATAAGTGGACGTCGACTGTTTTAATGAAGTTAGTAGCTCCGTGCCATTATCATATCTGACCGGCAACTGAAAATGAGTTAGGAACGAGGTAGCTAACTGAATAAAATTATAAAAAGAGGCCCGTGGTAACTCAATGTACCACTTGGCCGCGAGACCAATGAGCGTACTCTGGAAAAGACGTAAGCGAATCGAATCATCCAAGATGGAATTTGAAGCACACCAGAGGTGTAAGTCATCACATGATTTGACGGATCCTCTCCAGACTTACCTTCGAACTTGGGAATGTCACTGGGCAACTTATTCGGCATTGGCAGCCAAAACGGAAGATAATTGATCGGATCGTTCGTTAGGCGCGACAAGTCTGGTAAATCCAAAGTTGCGATAAACGGTAATTGCCGATTAGGATCCCTAAAACTCTAGGTCACAAGACCAGTCCCAGGAGGAGGATATCGAGGATAACTTGGAATAGGAATCGTATTCGGGATATTGTATCCTCCTGGAAAACCAGGATTAACCGGACCGGAATGGGGTTGTTGTGGTTGTTGATAAGTGTACCCAGGATACGGTTGATACTGGTAAACTGGTTGTTGGACAGCAGGCCCGTATTGGTACTGTCCCTGGTACGGTTGATAAGTGAATTGTGGTTGACTAGTGACAACCGTACTTAAACCAGGCTGTCCTACAGGCATCTGAACCGTAGTTTGAATCATGGATCCAGACAATGGTAAAGATGTCTGAGGAGTAGTGGCAGAGATAGTAGAAACCGGAGCTGTCGATACTCTAGAAGTAAGTGCGGTAGACTGAACAGATGTCGCGGTAGTTGCAGCACTCGTTTGAGATGGAGTACTAGGTGCAATGGGCGACTGAGTAACTACCGAAGGTACAAAAGTTTTAACACTAGACTGGACTGGTTGTTGGGGTGGACCAGAAACTAAAGGTTATCCAGTCTGGGATGACAACTGTACGCTTGGCTGCAACACCTGTTGAACTTGCGATGGATCCCACACTATATTCATTCTGGGGTATTGACCCATGACAGGTTGAGGATATTGAGATCCATAACCAGATTGAGGGTAGGATTGATAATTGAAAGGTACATTTCCCGTACCTTGAATATACGATTGACCTTGAGGTGGTTGATAACCTTGACTCGAGTACTGACCTTGGGGTAGGTACCCTTGAGGTAAGTACTGATACTAGGGTTGACCTTGAGGCATAAATTGATACTGAGGTTGACCTTGGGGTACATATTGAGGCTGGGGTTGACCTTGAGGAATGTACTGTACCATGGGTACATACTGTCCTTGAGGTTGCCCCCCAGACGCAATTTGTGTACCTTGAGGTTGCCCCCCAGGCGTTAATTGAGGCTGCCCCCTAGGCGGTAACTGGCCACCTTGAGGTTGAGAACCGGGAATTGAACCTGACATCATGTAAATGTCTCCTACACCCAATGGTTTATTACCATTGTTTCCAGTTAATAACCCATGTTCAATGGGTTGAGGAGATGCTCCCGCAAAAGTACCAGAAAGTGACTGATACCCAGAGGGAACATAAGGACCGCCGTACAAGAAAGATTCAGGAGATTGAGTGAACACGGACGACTGACCAGACATATTTACAGGAGTATAAATACCTCCGGGTGGATAAGGAGTACGAGGTGGAGAAAAACTTGACCCTGAGTTGTCCAAATAATTAGTTAACGAAAGATACCAAGTAGTACTTCTAGGAGGACTGTAAAAAATGGATTCACGCTCCCTTAGAACAATAGTAGGTTGATCTTCGGGGACAGGGACGCCTATTTCTTCTTCTGGAGCAAGTTCTTCAATAGCTATCAAACCAGAAGGAAGATGTTCGGTGATGACTCTTTCTACCCTAGGTGAATCAGGAACACTAGAAGTTGGAGTAACAGGTTCAGATATTTCAGTTTCTTCGCCTATATCACTAGTAGATGAAAAACTACCAGTAAGCTCGGAAACTGCAACAGCTTCAGGATTATAACCTGTTTCTAGACTTTGGTAATCTGGATGGACTACCAACGAAGACTCTCCTTCTTCAGGTGAACCTACTTTACTGCCACTAGGAGTTACAAGGACTTTCAAACCTTCATAATGACCTGGGACGTCTTCAGGAGGTTTGCCCCGAAGTCTATGGGACTCCCTCAACAAATCGGCCACGATAACAATCTCAGGAGACTTGCCCCGAAGTCTACGGGACTGTCTCAGTAATTCAGCCACAGTTAAAAACTTTTAACTACTGCACACACAAACAACGTAAAATCTCAAAGCAAACCGCCTAAAGTCTCTAAAGAACAAAACAAATTCAAATCACACGCCTAAAGAATCTAGGGCGTCAAACCATACACAAACAGTAGCCTTCCGGACCGAAAACACTAGTTGGTGATGAAGCCCAACATCGCCGAATTCAGTACAGAAGTGGTGGGTGGAACAGTTACCCCGGCAACCTGCTTAATGAATAGACCGGCACAAGTTCCTCCACTTTAACCATCTCGAGTGAAGTGAACCCCCCGGAAAATCCAAGTGAGTCTAGCCGACGTCTACTCCAGGTACAGTGGGATCTTCCCTCCACCATCACCTCGGGTAGAATCCTAAAGATAATGGTCACTAAGGTTACCAACAGCAACAAATATACCTAGGGGAATAGTCTACGACCCGATAGCACGCAAGGGCAGAGTAACAAGCTCAATCCCCTTGCCGGCTCCTTGATAATAATCCAAGGTTTACCGACAAGTGACCCCAGGCTCCTCGACAATAATCCGAGGTTTACCGTTTGTAGTACGTGCGTATCTGGCATCTTTCCTAATGAAGGAGGATTGATCCCCTCACTAGTTCGGACACGGTCTCGTGCTTCTCCTTTAAGAGGACCTTTCCCAGAGTACAAATGAAACAGTTGGATTTATCTTACCACAAGATGAGCTACTTGTTTGGTTTTACTGTCTTGGAGAGTTAATTACTCTCCTACTCCAAGACACTAGCGTAATCTATATTGGTGTTTCAAAGCCCTAGTAAATAAAAAGTTACTAAGTTGATTTTACTTTAAGCATTAATTTTTATGGGTTTTCTTTAGGACAAAAGGTAGTCGAGATGAAACTGATGGTGTGTAGACTCGACTGAAATCCACTAAAAAGATGCACTTAGGATGATTTATATTAATTTTCTTTTTCAATGAATTCCCTAGCTAAGAGAGTTGGAGAATGCAAAATTGATATAAAAACAACTTTCTTGGCAATGAAAATCAAAGAAACAAACTCTTTATCTTTTCCAAAGCATACAACACATGACCACTAATTACTTCACGAAAATTCCTTTTCTTTTCAAAGACACAAATGCTACTAAAGTAAACTTTTCTTCAAAAGAGTTTTTTTTTTTTTGTATTTTTCCCTATATTAACAAAGCATGTAAAACTTACTTTAACAGAAACCAAAGTTAAAAAAAATCTATGGCAATCAAATCAACTCAATTTCACCCAAAAGCAAATCTAAGAGAAATTCACCTAAAAGTAAATCTAATGAGGCAAAAGCCTAGCAAGTATGATTCCAAGATGTTTTACTCAGTCAAAATTTAACTAAGGACTAGTTAATGCAGAATCAAAAACCAGTCAAAAACAAAAATCAAAATCTTTCGTTCTTTTTCTTAAGAATAAAATTCAAAGTTTAAACAACAAACTTTTTCAAGATTCGGTAAAGAGACAACACAAAGGTAGGTTTCTCACAAGGGTAGATTCTATGAAAGGTCTGACTCCTAAGAAGACTGAAAAGACCAGGGATATCCAAGGTTTTACAACTTCTAAAGCCAAAGTCACTACAGGACCAATGCAAAAATCAAACCCTAGGGAAAAATCTCTATGAATTTCACTAAAACTCTTGACACTGATGAAACAAGCTTAGGTGAAGATTTATGACAGGTAACCAGTGAATCTGGGCAGTAAAAACAAATTAAAAACAAAATCTAAGAGGCGAAAAGGAAAAAATTGAAATTTTCTCAATTTTGACAGGGTACGCAGGCAACCTGTTTGCACAGGTGCGTGTACGCTCTGTGCACAAAGCTGCAGTGCGTACAGGTACGCACTGTGCTTAACTCGGAGGGTGCGTACTGCTAGCAAAACGAAGAAAAACTAAAAGCTAATTTAACCCTAAGCTATCCCACCCAAATACAGAGGCAAACAGCCAAAAACCAGAAAACAAACGACTTTTCTCAAATCAAAGTTTCACACAAAGGAAAAATCATTCACATCAATGGAGTTCCCCAGTATGGTCGCCATTTTGTCATGCGGAAAGAGTAAATTTTGCGGACAAAACTGACCTCCCTAGAAGCTAAGGCTTTCTAGTGACAAACAAGACAAGTAAACACTACCTTTCTCTAAATATGCATTTAGAATACAAGTAATCAGGTGTTCATAACATACCTTTAGTCCAACGCTTTGTAGTAGTCCAGCCTCGCCGACCCGGATGAGCTCCTCCTTCTCTTCGAAACCTGCATTCACTAACAAGCCAAAAGATTACATAGCACCTGAATAACTTAAAAAATAACAAATATTCATCATATAGACCAAGGAGTATATGAAACAAATCATGTATAACAATCTGTTGAGAAAAGTGAGCTTAATTGTATTAAGTGGAAACAAAAGAAACCATTACAACCTAAGCCTTGGTGTTGTGCAGGTCCCTCCTAGGGTCTAGCAAGAGTTTTCCTTTACTTTGATCAGCTCACCCACTTCCAAATAAGGCTAGGAAAGGATGGGAATCTCTCCTCTCAAGCTCTATAAGGGAGTCCTAATTCCAACAGCATCTACCCCATGGAAAATTTTAGGGGCTAATGTTCGCCCAGTGGGCTAATTTTCCATGATTTTTCCACAAAAAAGATTCGCCAATTTCCAATTTTATAAAAGACGATTCACCCAAATTTTAGAATATAAAATTATTTTACCTTAAAAATCGCCAACATTATAGAGAGACTATATATAAAATAATTATAAATTTGATTAATTTTACAAATATATCAATAAACATTTATAATTTTCATATTAGGGATTAGTGAGATTCGCCAATGTTTTAAACTTCAAGAAAATTTTCCATCTTTAAAATTTTCCTTGAATTATTCTACCCTTAGGAATATTCAGCTTTCAACCTCCCCTCCTTCTGGCCCAATGCCTGTATTTATAGTGCACTAGAGGAAGTTAATCAGGTCCACCATCAACGGGATAAGCCCCTCTTTGAATGGGATAGCTCCCCTCTTGATGGGATAAGTTCCTCTTTCATAGGGATACATGAACCATCTGGAGGCGCTCAATACACGTCAAACAAGCTTCTAGAATGCTCTAGAAATGACCACAAGTAACTTTTTTGAAGTGAAACTTGCGCCTTTTGACCTTTACAGGAGTACGCACCCAGCCCTTTACAGACAGAGCGTACAAGTACACAGGTATTGTGAACTTGAGGTGCGTACACGCAGGTAAGGCTAAGAGAAACTGCGTACCCAGAGTTACATAGATTTTTAAAGACTTTCTCCCTTTCTTGGAGTTTGACATGAGGAGCAGAGGTATGAGACTTGCGAAGGAGGATAGTATGACAGTTGATGGAGCCATACTAACTAGAAATAGTCATGGTGACAAATTTTAGTGTAACAATAAGGACCCGGTGCAGCAATGGACTAAGCTCCCCTTCATCAACATTGATGATGCAATCTTTTCCGTGTTAGAATCATGATCCCCCAAGTGATGCACCCCGGATCTTGTAGAGCTGGATATAACAGTACCACAGAAACAAAACCAAGTTGTGTGTCACGAAGTTGGCCTAGAAAATTCGAAATGAACAAGCGGCCTCCAAGGTAAGGGATGTTCGCGAGGTAGCAAAGGTAGCCGCAGAGTAGGCAAAGGACGCCGAAGTGACAGTAACACCCCATACAATAGGGGCCACCATAATGCAGCAAGAGGAAGGTTAGGACTTGTCTATAGGATAGGAAGTAGTGGACACAAAAGAAGGCGTGGACCCCAGCGCAATGTCTACCCAGCTAAAATGGCCGCACGTCATGGTGAGATCTAGTCCACAAAAAAAGGTCAAGGCATCCAAATTAGCCATCGAGCCAATCACACTAACAAAAGGTGACCTCTATGACATCGATGACATGGTTTGCAAGGACACTAAAGAAGCTCTCTAGGAAGCCATGCCGGAGCAACAAATTATGTTGGGGGCCCTAAGGGCACAGCTGTAGGAACTATAGGTGTGGCCCCCACAGGAAGGAACCATAGCCACCTACGGCACAATAGGCACATCAGCAATGGAGCAGCTGCTACACGCAAAGAGGGCCAACACCATAGTTCTACAGGAAGGAGAGCTAACAGTAGAGCATGAGAATGACAGGGCTGCAGTGAACAGGATTGAGGGACCTGGCCTTAATTTGGCTACCCTTCCGCGAGACACATTGTATCAACTGTAGGATGGCTTAACAGCAGAGCTCTGTGCCACAGAGGGCTACATGATCCAGGTGATGAGTGAGCAAAAGATCAACATTGAATATCTGAGCCTACAACGTGATGAACTAGTGTCACAAAACCAGTAGATCATGCAGACATTTGGTGAAGCATGCCGGCGAGTCCTGAAGTTGTCCATCATCAGAGACCTACCAACAGAGATGAGGATCCACTTTCTGGAAAGTGGAGTTTGAAGCACATGCAAGGAAACAACACGAATGCAGGTGGAGCTAAACCTCCAGATCGCTGGGCTGCAGCTGAAGGGGTAGCCTTCCACTCCTCCAGAAGTTAGAGAGTAGCACATTAGCACGATTGAAACATGACTGGTAGAAATTTAACAGGCAGTTCAGGACTGTACTAGGATGTTGGAAAAAGCCTTTGACGTCCTCACATATTTACAGTAGGAAACCAACATACAACACCTGGAAACAAAGGCGCGCAAACTCCAAGAACAGTATGATAATGTAAGGGGAACTGTGTAGACAGTCGTCCTCACCTAACGGCTGGCGAAGATGCAGCAAGCAAGGGCGCTAAAAGAGTAGGTGGATGCTGCCAGATAGAAAGAGGTGCTTCTCAACATGTGTGTCCAACCATGGATTGATGAGGCCTCCACCATTACGACAGATATTGAGAGCAAGCTCGCACAGATGCAGGGACTCTATGCGTTAAGGCAGGTAGAAGATCCTCACAAAGAGCATCAGAAGAGTGCATGTAGTGGGTCCAGAAAATCACAGAACAATGTGTCATAGACCTTCGAGCACTACGGGACCAGTTAGACTAGGGGCTCTATGCCAAGGTCGCTGCACTAGTTGAGTGACTCGGGACGAATCACGAATATTTTGTTGGGGGCCTGTTAGGCATGGAATCCCCCCACAATATGTTTTGGGGCTTAATGCCCAAGTTTTGGTCAAAGGTTTTGTAAGACTCTGTGAATTGCAGGCACAAAGCATGAAGTATAGGTTAAGTCCTAGGGTTGTCTGCCCTAATGTATTGTAATATAATGTAAAGTCATGTTAGCCTACCCATGGTCCGTGAACCATGGGATTGTATAAATAGAGTGAGGCTCTAAGTTGTAAAGATAGCTAACAAGGTAATGAGAGAGAGAAGAGTACAGATGATTTGAGATTAGAGTAGCAGTCTAAGTGTATTGGGTCAAAGCAGTAGGAAGATGCTCTGCAGCTGAGTGCGCAGAGGCCTAGTAGAGTCTGCAGCTAAGTGCGTGGACCCCTAAAACTGAGTGCACAGGGCGGTGTTGAGTTTGTAATCTGGATTGAAGATTAATAAAGAGAAGTTGATTCCTATTTCTGTGCATCTGTTGTGCATTGCCTTCTTTATGTTTATACTATTTTAATTATCATGCGCACTGATATGATTGTTCAATATGCTATAATAATCATTAGTCTTAGATAAACGAGTTAAGTAATCGGGTAATAACAAATTAAATACCAAGGAACTTGGGTATTATATGGGTTGTGCCCCGAGTAGGGTTGCATGGAAGCAACATCACCGATTGCGAAGGGATAGCAAGTGATCCGGATTTAAACAAGAATGCAACAAATTACAGAGATACCCATATACACAAAGATGCAGTGGAAATAATACTTCATTTCATTAATGGAAAATACTGAAATATGCTTACAGCCAGAAATGGAAATAAACCAGCTAGGGCGATGGTAGCTTATCTCTGAGAAGAGATGTGGTGGCTACATGCCTCTGAACTATGTTACAATGAGGCTCAAAGGCCTATTTATTGTTGAGAAACAATGGAAAACCCTTAACATTCCAAAACCTAACCCTAGAAGATGAAACGCCAAACTGTGGGCCCCTTTTGGGTAAATTGGTACACCAACTTCCCAGGGTCGTAACTTTGGCATACAATCTCCGTTTGACGCGTACAATAGCTCGTTAGAAAGATCTATCTGAGCACTGCCACTTTGGGAGGAAACATTAATCTATAAACCCATGTTGCCCCAGATTTCCCAAAAAACGTCGTTTAGGGCCTCAAAACGGCTCCGGAAGTTCAGGACCCAAAAAACTGCTAAAAATAGTAAGTTGTGCTACAATTAAGGAAACTGAAAATGCTGAGAGAAACAATGGTGGGGGTCCAGGTGGACTTGGTAGGTGGCCACTAATATCCACCTGGATCATTCCTCCCCCCTTAGGAAGCAATGGTCCCCATTGTGTTGAGTTCCTCCATGAGATGAGGAAACTTTTGTTGAACTTGTTCCCTGGTGAGCCACTTGCCCTGCTGAAGGAGTTGGCCTGCTTTGACAACTTGATACAGTTGGATATTCTGTTGGCGAGTGTTCTTGATCTATGTGTCCATGATCCAATCAGTTGCAGCTTGTTCCATGCAATCTGGATTTAATTCTGTGGGCGTGAGCTGTTCTGCAATGTCGGATGTGTCTAGCAATGATGGAAAGTATGGCCGAAGGCGGTCCACATTGAACACTGGGTGCAGGCCAAGGAATGGGGGAATGCTGAGCTCAAATGCATTGTCTCCCATAGCCTTAGTAATGGTGTAAGGACCATATCGGAGTGGTCTAAATTTCCGATAGGCTCCAGTAAGGTGTTCCTTTTGCAAATGCAACCAGACTTTGTCGCCCACCTGAAACTTGTGTGGCACCTGATGTTGATCATTTCGCTGCTTGTACTTGCCATTTGATTTCTCTAGAATGTCATGGACCTGTTGGTGAATATGTTGGATGTGTTCAATGAAGTTGGTGGCCTTATCTGTTTCAGACTGGACATGAGATGAATTTATGTGAGTAGCTGCAAGTGGCATGGCCACATCAATGGGGCATAGTGGCTAGAATCCCAAACCCACCTGAAAAGGGCTATGGCCAGTGGAGCTGTGAAGAGCTCGGTTGTAGCTGTGCTGAACATAGGGGAGGCTCTCGTCCCATGTGCGTGGATGCTTTGAGTTATACATGCGCAGAATGTGCACAATCATCCTATTGACAACCTCTGTTTGGCCATCAGTTTGAGGATGGAAGGCTGTGGACTTCGTGAGTTTGGTGTCCACCATTGACCAGAGACTGGACCAAAATGTGCTGAGAAACCGACTATCCTGATCTGAGATGATAGACTGTGGGATCCCAAAGTGCACCCACACTTGTTCAAAGAAGAGTTTAGCAGTGGCTTCTGCTGTGATATTCTTCTTGCAGACTGCCATAATGGCCATCTTCGAGAACCTGTCGACGACCACAAAAACACAGTCATTTCCATGCTTGGTGGAAGAAAGGCTTGACATGTAATCCATGGAGATGGATTCCCAAGGTCGACTAGGGGTAGGCAACGGGGTATAGAGGCCGTGCTTCTTGATGGTCGGTTTGGCAATGGCACAGGCAGTACATGATTTGATGAACTTCCCAACATCCCGTCAAAGATTCGGCCAATAGAAATAATTTTACAGTACTGCCACTGTTTTCTCGACCCCGAAATGCCCAGCAGCCCGACTGTAGTGTGCTTCCCAAATCATCTTGGCACGCTCGCTTGAAGGAACACAAGGGTGACCCAGGTGGCATAACAGGGCATCCTAGAGGTGAAAATCTGGAACATGCCGACCCTCCAAGAGTGTCTGGTATGTGTGGCCGAATTCTGGGTCGCTTTTGTAGAGAAGTGGCCAATCAGAAGTCTCGTGCCCACAAGAGTTGAGCACGGTGGTTAACGCCATGATCGGTGGTCGACTGAGGCAATCTGCAACATTATTGGTGCTGCCCTTCTTATACTTGATATTCAAGTGGAACTGTTGCAGGTATGTAGACCACTTCTGATGGTGATCATTCTGCAATTTCCCTTGGGTCTGTATGAACTATAGGGGTCGGTGGTCTGTGTGGATGATCGTTTCCTTCCCAAAAATGTAATGCTTCCATTGTCGGCAGGCCTGTACAATGGAATACATCTCTTTATCACAAGTGGGGTACTTCCGAACTGTGTCTGAAAGTGTTTCACTGTGATATGCCACTGGATGTCCATGTTGAGTAAGGACTGCCCCAACAGCATATTCAGAGGCATCTGTCTCGACCTCAAATGGTTGTTGTAAATCTGGTAACGCGAGCACTGGTGCCATGCAGAGGTGATCCTTCAACTCCATGAATGCCTTCTGTTGAGATTTAGACCAAAAGAAATTTTCTTTCGCCCCTCCCTTGGTGACTTGACTCAAGGGCCAAGTAATATGAGAAAACCCCAACACGAACCTACGGTAGAAGTTGGCAAGACCTAGAAAGTTGCGAAGCTCTGTTAGAGTGGTTGGAGATGGCCAATCCTGAATGACTTGGATCTTGGCTGGATGGACATGCACCCCCTGTTCATCAATGATGTATCCCAAATACTGAACCTGGGTCATGCCAAAAGTGCATTTCTCCAAATTGGCACATAGCTTGTGTTGCCGTAGTGTTTGGAGAACCTGTCGGATGTGGTGGAGGTGCTCTTCCCAACTCTGGCTGAAGATCAGAATGTCATGCAAGTATACTACTACAAAGGAGTTGGTGAATGGCCGCAAGATGTCATCCATTAGCCTCATGAAGGTTGCAGGAGCATTCGTCAATCCGAAAGGCATAACCAACCATTCGAAAAGGCCCTCCTTGGATTTGAAGGCAGTCTTCCACACATCAGAGGGCTCGATTGGTACCTGGTGATATCCTGATTTCAGATCGATCTTGCTGAAATATTTCACCCCCTTTAGTTCGTCTAGGAGGTCATCAATCCATGGGATCGGGTACCTATTACGGACAGTGATCTTGTTCAGCGCCCGATAGTCAATACAGAGTCTCCACGTCCCATCCTTCTTCTGTACCAACACAATCGGGCTCCCACAAGGCGATGAACTCGGACAAATGTGACCTTTCTACAGGAGCTCCTGAATCTACCTCTTGATTTCATTGTTCTCCAGAATGGAGCACCGATAAATTGGTCCATTGGGTAGCAGTGCACCCGGGGTCAGATCGATGGAGTGCTTGACTTGACAGTGCAGAGGAACCCTTGCAGGGGAGGTGAATATGTCCTCGTACTCCTCCACAACCTTGTGCATCTGTAGTTGTCATGCAGAGGGACCCCGTCTGGAGGCCGCGGCCACCATCTTCTTCTTTCCTTGAGGGCGTATCATCAAGAAAACAAATTTCCTGGTTTTGGAAATGATCTTACTCCATTGTTTTGCAGTAATCAAAGAGATGGCGGTAGGTGGTGCTACCTATGGTATCCTGTACAACTTATTTCCCAATGTAATAATAACAGCACGGGGCCTTGATTCATACACAGCATGTCGCTTCCACAAGTATGGCTGTCCTAATAATACATCACAAACTTCAAGGGGAGCAATGTCACACAATACCTCATCCGTGAAGGGCTTGATGTTGTATGGAAGGGGACACTGCTGGCTAATGCGAAGATCTCGTCCTTGGTGAAGCCACCCAATGGTGTATGGTTGTGGATGTGCTGTGTTCGGTAAACCCAACCACTTCACGACCTCTGCCGAAATGAGGTTCTTTTGACTCCCGCTATCAACAATGAACTGTATCAGGGAGCCCTTTACCCACATCTAGGAGTGAAAGAGACGCTCCTCCTCCTCTAGATCTTCGGGTTCATTTTTCTGGATCTTGGCGGTAGCAACAGTGGCGTTGGGATCCGCATCAATGATCTACTTCCCTTTGTCATTCCCCTTATTGGATTCTGACTCAGAGTCGGAACATGCATCTGATTCTGAAACCTTTAGCTCAGCCACCAGTGACTGCTTGGCCTGACACTCACTTGTGTTGTGAGTGGAGCTCTTATGGAACTCACACCATTTTCCCGTGTCCTTTTTCGGCTTAGCGGCGCTGTTCTTTGCTTGCAGCTTCGGCGGGTTGTCTTGGGCTGTCCCGCCTTGGCTTTGTCCTTTGTTCTGTGGTTTAGGGGCACCTTTCCCCTGCTTTGGATTTGCAGATCCAAAGTCTCGCTTCTTTTATTTAAACTTCTGCTCGACCTTGACAGCATATCGGTATGCTGGACCGAGCGAGGAGATGTTCAGGAATTGTATTTCTTCCTAGATGTACTTGTGTAGACAGCCACGGTATTTGAGTATCAAATGTTGCTCCGAATCCTTGATACCCAACTTTGTACAAAGGGTATGGAAAAGATTGGTGAGCTCCGGCACGTCTTGGTCCCTTCCCTACATCAGTGTGGTCCACTTTATGTATTCATCCTCATAGGTTCCGACAGGGTAGTACTGCTCCTTGATGGCATCCTGAAATGAATTCCAGGTGGGTGCAGCTGAAAATAGTGAGCCAGAACTTTCATCCTTGTGCTCGCAATAGGTTTCCCACCAGTCCTTGACGTGGGGGGCTGCTTTGAGAAGAGCGAAAACAATCTTTTCCCGACTCGAAAATTCATGAACAGAAAAATAACCGTCTAGCAGATTTAACCATTTATCTACGGCATCTGCGTCTATCTGACCCTCGAATATGGGGATTTCAAAATTAACTTGTACCTTAAAGGGCGTGGCGTTTCCAGAGTAGCTGCTAGAAGTCGATGCGTCGCTTCTGGGTAGCCGCTGAAGGATTTGGGCAAAGTTGTCCATCATCGCGTTCTGTTGTCGCTCGAGGGCTTCTTCGAGCAAGATTTTTATGGGATCTCCTACCCCCTCGTCTTTCTTCTCATCCGCCATGGGAGGCCGTCGGGATTTGTGAGGCTGGTCTTGCAGAGGTTCGACCAGTTCAAGCCCTAACTCCTTATATCCCGACCTTGTTGGGGACATGCAAAGAAAAACAGAGAAAAAGCAGACCGCTCTGATACCACTGATCCAGATTTAAATAGGAACACAACAAATTACAGAGATACCCATATACACAAAGATGCAACGGAAATAATACTTCATTTCATTAATGGAATATACTGAAATATGCTTACAACGAGAAATGGAAATAAACCAGCTAGGGCGATGGTAGCTTATCTCTGAGAAGAGATGTGGTGGCTACATGCCTCTGAACTGTGTTACAATGAGGCTCGAAGGCCTATTTATTGTTGAGAAACAATGGAAAACCCTTAACATTCCAAAACCTAACCCTAGAAGATGAAACGCCAAACTGTGGGCCCCGTTTGGGTAAATTGGTACACCAACTTCCCAGGGTCGTAACTTTGGCATACGATCTCCGTTTGACGCGTACAATAGCTCGTTAGAAAGATCTATATAAGCATTGCCACTTTGGGAGGAAACATCGGTCCATGGACCCATGTTGCCCCAGATTTCCCAAAAAACGTCGTTTAGGGCCTCAAAACGGCTCCGAAAGTTCAAGACCCGAAAAACTGCTAAAAATAGTAAGTTGTGCTACAATTAAGGAAACTAAAAATGCTGAGAGAAACAATGGTGGGGGTCCAGGTGGATTTGGTAGGTGGCCACCAATATCCACTTGGATCAGCAAGTTCACTTAGTGACGTGCACACAAGGTCAAACAACGGACCTCTAGAAGCTCATCAGACATCTTGAGGGTGTAGAAACCTAGTTCTAGAACCCTCCCATACTACCTTGGGTAAGAGTTTAGTATGTGCTCTACGGGCTGTTGCCGAAAGGGCTAGTAGGACTGGGATTTGCTTGGCTAAATCACCTCTGAACCTTGGTCAGGCCCATAGAAGCCAAAGTGACCCCCCTTGGAACAATGCTTGCATGTTAGTTTCTCTCCTTCCTTTTTAATGCATGCATTTTTCTTTCCTTTCCCTTTAAAACTCTTTCCTTTCTGTCGACTTTTGAAAGTCTTCTTGTTACCCTCTTGTGGAATTTTTTCCCCTCTTGATTCAAGATGTGTGGCCTACACAAAAATGTCATCTAAACTATTCGGATTAAAGATAAGGATATTATGCCTCAAATAACTATGTAAACCCCCAATATACTTCAATGAAGTGTCTTGTGACTGCAAATCTACACCTAATGCCTTCTTCTAAACTCTCGGGTGTAACATTTCACACTTTTACCCTTAAGTTGTATAAAATTATACCAGTCCATTATGGATTTTCTCATATATGATAGAGGGTAAAATTTTCTTTCAATTGAAGCAATGAAATCAAACGAGGAGATTGAGATCTTAATATTTTTTTTATCTCTTCTTGTGTCTTGGCTTCCCACCATATTAATGTTTCACCCTACAGTCTCAAGGCAACTAGTTGTATCTTTTTGTCATCATCTCAAAAGTTTTGAAATCTACAGTAGACCTCAAGTTGACAAGCCCAACTTTCAACATTTTATGCATTCGATTCACCCTTATACATTGGAAATTCTAATTTTACATCTACTTTCAATGAGGGAGTTTTACCATGTCCCTTTGAGGTATGTGCATAAGTTTGAGTAAGGGTTGTAGTAGTGGAAGAGGATGAATATGAAGGTGAATAGGCATTGAGGATGATGGTGGCAAGGATAGTGGTTTATCACCATTTCCATTACCTCCTCCTCCTAGAGAACCATCTCCTCTTGGAGGTCTGGATCTTTCACCCTGCAACCTTGTATTCCTCTCTTCATAGAGGACTTTCACCATTTCTATCATGTCAAAGAAAGCCTTCCTAAAAGCCTTCTCATCCTCTGTCATGTTATATGTTCCTCCTTCATGAGCTATTCTTACTGAATCCTCAGGTAAAACAGGAGGTGAAATTGTGGTGGAGATTGTGGCAATTGTGCCATCCTTCTCCTTGTTTCAATTTGAGAACTTGCACCCACAAGCTTTCCTTCTCCTAACTTGAGCTTCAATCTTGTAAGCATTTAAACACTTGCAAAATAATTAAATCCTCCTTGCAAATGTAAACCAATAAATCTGATACCAAACTTGATCTGAATGGGAAAGTTAAGTTTGTTATCACCAAAAAATTGATCGTCTAGCCTAATTTACTAGATGAATCGAAGTACAACATGTAAGGCCAATTTTACCATGGTGAAATTTCTTTCACTCTGAGAAATTACTTAATAAACTACCTTTGTTAAGTAACTTGTAATTAAACTCATGAAGAATAATTAAATAAATCACTATTTATTTAATTTTCCTCTAGGAATAATTAATTAAACCATTGTTAAATTAATATTCGTTGTCATATTTGACCTAGTTTTGAAAAATCAACAGATAAATTATTAATTATCTTATTTTTCTCTAGTAATAATTGATTAATCACTAATTAATTATTATTCCTTGTCAAATTTGACTAAATCCCTAAGGAATAATGAAATAAATAATTATTTGTTAATTATTCCATAACAAGTTTCTTGAGATCATAAATAAATCATTTATTTATTTATTATTTCTAAATAAAAGTTTAAATACTTTTTCCCTCCTCACCAAATATAATAAAATATTCCAAGTGGTTATTCCAAGAATGGCGTTAATAATATTTTATTATTTCTCATTATTCTAGGATAACTCAATATTTTCTTATAAATACAAGGGTTTTGCATTGATTATTCACTTTTGATTATTTTCATTATCTCACACAACTTTTCTTCCATCTGAGTTCCCATTGAGCTCAAAAATTTTATTTGTTGGGTTAACAAATTACGAAGGAAAGAGACTCTACACAGGCTGAAGATGTTTGATGATAGCCAAGAACACATCCCATAGAGGGGGACTGTCAACATTTATTTGTTCCCTTCACAGGTGTTATAATAAAATCTATTCTTTGTATATATGGGTTCCATTAGATGATTAGAGTTATTAGTGTTTCTTTTTGTTGTTTAACTATGATTGTGGCATAGATCGTGACTTTTGTAGGTTTTTCTTCTATCAATTACTGCAAATCTACAATGTTTAGTAGCCATTTATATTGTTGAGACTGCTTGTCATCCACAGTCTTAAGTGTTTTCTTTTTGTACATATTTGAGAAGAAAACACTAGAACAAAATTGGCGACTCCACTAGTATTTTACTTCAGATCCAGAAACTTGGGTGACCTTTAGTTTTCAACTTAGGGTTTCTTCTTTTTCCAGTCTCTTAATGTTGTCTACTAGCTTTTTAACCCTAGATCTATCAAATTTATGACTTTTGTAAGTTTTCCAGTCTTTTCCACATGTCACAACAACCTGTCGTGGCAGAGACGAAATTTTTTTCCCATATACTATAACTGGGAATCAAGGAGAAGAAATCGAAATTTTCTTCCCAAAAACTGCGATCTCGAGTCCAGAGTGCTCCTTTCAGCCCAAAAGTGTGACCGCCCCTGAAAACAGGTCAGTGCCTGCAATTTTAAGGGTTTTCATGTTTTTGTTAGATCTGTTTTTGGGTTTCTCCGAGAGCTATCTGCTAGGTTGTTTGACCTGTAATCTCGTCTCGCTTAGGCACTGATCTACTCTTATTTACTTGTCCAAGTGGAATTTATTTACTTAAGGATTCTAGTATGGTTCCACCTTTATAGGAGGATTTTAGCTGAGTAACAAGTCTGAGTTTCTGCATCACTTTCAGCCATACTTTCTAGATCTATACTCTTTTGGTTTAGATCTCCAATGATAGGTTGTTTCCATCCATAGTTTCATATTAAACTTTGTTTGGTCATGGGCCTTAGGGTCCCATCGATTTCCCTAGGATTTCATGCAACTCATTATCTTTTTGCAGCAATCTTCCTCTCTGGTTTTCTTCTGTCTTTGTACCACTTTCCAGCAGTCAAGTGTCATTTGATCCCAGTCCCATCAACACTTAGATCTCTTCACTTTTTTAGTGTGTTTTCAGTTGATTTCGCCACCAACCAGCATAGTGTTTGCAAGCCTAGTTTGGGTGGGTTTTAGATAATTATTTTTCTTTTAACAATTTAAATGTTGAAACGGGAACTATAATCTCAAAACGGGAACTCTGGCCAAAAAACACCGAAAAGACATCAAAAACAGTGCTAAAAATGAAAAGTGTGTACACTCGAACGATGATTTTATTTTTTAGGGGTCAATTTTGAACATGTTTTAAAAATGGTAGTGACTACGAACTTTACTACAAAATTTTCGTGCAAAATATAGCTTCAAAACGAAAGTGATGATACTGGAACGATGACTTTTTTTTTAGGTTCAATTTTCAAACTTTTTAAAAAATGCTAGTAAAACCAAATTTTTATGTGCCAAACAAAGTTGTTTATGAGGAAAAAAACACATTAATGTTTTTGGTAGAATATCATTTTTCTTTCCTAAGTATAAATTCAACATGTTTTCAACCATAACATGCTAGATAAAAAATAAATTGAAATTTTTTCAACTATAAAATTAAAAAACCATGACATTATGAACAAATTACATCACTAAATGAATTAAAAAGTCATTATTTGTATATTGAATAAAACATACATTGTATCTCTAATTTAATATTGCATTGTAGATATTTTAAACAATAACATTTATCATAATTAAGACATATAATCCAACAACATAAAAATGCCTCATAACTTCTCATTTCACACCATATGGAAATCATTAATTTTATTTCAAGATATGATGCATACATCAGTTATATAAACTTTCTTAAACAATTATTCAAAATCACTCATATTTTCTTGCACACCATCAGAATTCACATCTTTAGATGAGTGACTGGATGCTAACGAAGATGTTCCATATTCTTCTCTTTCATCAATTAGTGCTGCATCTGAGTCCACATTCATGCCCAACATTTCAGGTTTCAAAATTCTTCTAGATCTATGACTGGTTTTAGCAGACTCCCATCTCAACACTATTCCTTCTGGTAATAACCTTTTCAAAATCCCTATCATCTTGAAGTGAAGAGTTCATCTCTTTGTTAAATTGAAGTCATAAACAAGTATGTCAACATCCTCCAATTTTAATATGTTTATGCAGCGGTGATTTATATTTGTACCCTTTCTTTTTCTCTTTCCACCATTTTTTTTGTCAACTACCATCTCTGGCTTATACACACCATTGAATGGGTGTGTATTTTTGGCATACCAATGTACTTCAACACTTGTAACATCCTCATTTTCTGTAATTACCTTTATAATTTTAGCAACCCAGAATGGATAGCCATTGGGATCTCCATCTGCTAGCACTGCAATCATGGAACCCTCCTTAATATCCTATACTGAACCCCTGTAAAGGTCTTCCATGGCTTCACGTTGTGCACGAGATCTTCTGGAACCAATATACATCTCTCTTTCCTCTGCTTATGAAGAATTAATAATACCTTGAGATTTCTGCTGTTCAACAATGTTTATTTCCTCATGTTCATTCGACACATTTTGTGGCCAAATAAATGGATTTTTCAAAGGTATATCTTCATTTGTTGTTGTTGAAATGATATCACTTTGATTATTGAAAAATTACTCCCACCAAACTAAATGAGCAATGTCAAAGCACTCATATGTATATCTAATACATTTTTTAATTTCTTCCAGGAAATCAGAATAATTTATATCTCTATTTTTTCTGCGTTCATTCTGAACTTCACCAACTGATTGTAATAACAATATTTTTGATGCAAATATTGGATGATCTAGAATGAACTTCAAAAATTGCAAACCTGATGATGGTGCCCATTCTGCAGTAGTTGAATACTTCTTGCCCCATATTAGTGTTTTCCCATCAATTTTTTTGATACGAAATTGATGTTGAAAGCTAATGTAATTAAGTTGTTCAATGCATTTCCCCTCACCATATGATCCCAGAATAAACCTTCAGATGTCAATAGTTTCTTCCAACACATCAAAAGTAGGCTCTGGCATGTATGATTTCTTAATACATTCAATTAGTGATGGAAAGCTACCAACTTCCTTCCTCCTCAATGTGACTGAAAAACGACTGAGCATCTGATCAATATGGTCATGAGTGTGCCAAACAAGAAGGAAACCAACCTTTACCTTTTGAAAAATTATCAATTCAACAAGCATGTTTAGATATCCAAAAACAACCTGATTTTTGTTTTCACGGCAAGTGTTGTCTAATTATAGATACAAAACTTCAGGAAGATTACCAGACCAATGAGAAATCACATCATGAATTATGGTCATGGTTAGATTTGCATCATTATGAATATTTGAAACTGTGAAGTACACCCTTGGAAACATTTTCCCATTGAAGACCATACAACTGACCAAGTGAAACTGAATAAAATTTTCCTCCTGTAAATTTTTTGGCGTGCAAACAAAATGTGGTAAAAGTGTTTTCTTCTGGTCCTTACCATCATTTATCAAACCCAAATATTTATTCGGATTATCATAACATTTATTTCAATGCTTGTACAACTTCTTCCTTTCATTTGTTTGTTGTTCGCAATGCTCCTAAAGTTCTTTGACAATTAAATGTACACAACATAAAAGAAAGTCATTAAGAAATATGTTTTCATAGTTGATGACTATACAATTTTAAAAGTTAAAGTTATGAATGCTTACCTCTTTCTGACCCTTCACATTTGTCCCTTTTTTATTTAAGAGAAGCACATGTACTGCAAATCCCCATCCTTGTCTTCTTAGGAATATGGACATTGTTGAATAATGTCTTCCATACCTTAACAAAATATTGATATGTATTAAACCGACCATGTCCCTCAGCACCTTATGCATATTATTTGTATAAGTTGTAGATTTCTCGCCTTGAAAAATTATCTAGAATATGTATTGTCTCTCTATTTGGCATACATTATCCATGCTTTGAAAAGAAATCTTTCATCCATGACATGGCAGTATTTGATAATGGCCCAAACTGTCTTTTATGATGTACTTCTGAATAAAATGTGGGATCCTTTTCCGAATTTTCTTGAATTCTCGAGAGATGAAAATTCCTAATGGAATGAAACATTTTGAAAGCTTTTCTACATATAAATAAAGTGCTAATATGATAATCATAACTTGACAATGTAGATTGCATGCACCCAACTAAATATGAATTTTGCATGCTTTTATTCATTGACAAATATCTCTTCTTGCTTTCTAATGCAAATTTCAAATTCATATGTTTCAAGCAATCTTTTTGGCAAAATTCACTTGAAATGAGAGCACTGATAGAACTTCTTCTCATCAGATATTCTGCTCTACCCCTTGTATAACTAGAACAACTTGCATTGATACTAAAAGGTCTGCTCCTACTCCTTGATACAATATTTCCTGGCAACATCTCCATCATTGGATCATCATTTGTATAAGGATTTTCATCATCATTAAGAGGAATGTTATCCACACTATGATCAGCTCTTCTTTTCAAATATTGACCTAGACGATATTCTTCATCTTCCCCTTCTTCAGTGCTACTGTCATAGTCCTTAGAATTCGGACTAAATGGAAAATTTGACTCGATATTTAATGGATATTCTTCCTCATGTGCATTGTCAGTGCTACTCTCATAGTCCATAGAATTAGGACTATGTCGAAAATGTGACTATTTACTTATTGAAGATGCTACATCCTGTCTTTATCACTGCTACCTTTATACTCACTAGAATTAGGACTAAGTGCATCATCCTGTCCTTCATCACTGCTGCTCTCATAGTCCTTAGAATTAGGACTAAAAGGACACTGTGACACTCCATTCTTATGAAATTCATCATCACGCTCTTCATGACTGTTGCTCTCATAGTCCTTAGAATTAGGACTAGGTGGACACCGTGACACTCCAATCTTTTGAAATTCATCATCCCGCTCCTCATCACTACTGCTCTCATAGTCCTTAGAATTAGGACTAACTAGACACCATGACAATCCATACTTTTGAAATTCATCATCATGCTCTTCATCACTATTGTGCTCATAGTCCATAGAATTAGGACTAAGTGGACACTTTGACAGTCCATTCTTTTCAAATTCGTTATCACACTCTTAATCACTGTTGCTCTCATAGTCCTTAGAATTAGGACTAAGTGGATAGCGTGACACTCCATTCTTTTGAAATTCGCCATCATGCTCTTCAAAACTGATGCTCTCATAGCCCTAAGAATTAGGACTAAGTGGACACCATGACACTCCATTCTTTTGAACTTCACCATCATTTTCTTCATCACTGTTGTTCTCATAGTCCTTAGAATTAGGACTAAGTGGACACCGTGACAATCCATTCTTTTGAAATTTGTCATCAAGCTCATCATCACTGCTACATTCATAGTCCTTAGAATTAGGACTAAGTGGAATCTGTGACTCTTTATTTACTATAAATTCTCCATCTGCTCTTTCATCAGTACTGCTCTCATAATCCTTAGAATCAGGACTAAGTGGAAGAATTGACTTTCTATTCATAGTGGAAGAATTCCTACTATATTCATCAACATGAATAGAGTTGTTACGCGATGAAGATGTTGATGGTGTATAAATTGAAACTTCACTATCAGAAAAATCCATCCCTTTCAAATAGATATCTTGAATGATACAAATGGAGAGTCTCCTAAAGATATTATATAGCTTATAGAATGAAATTTTCCCTCCAAAAAGTTTCACGAAAATATTTCCCTCCAAAAAGCTTGTTAGATTTATTTAACTTCATTATTTTATTCTACAATTTATTGAAAATGTAAACTATTTTTTTTTATGAAATAAATCATTAAAATTGAAATTGTAAACTACAACTTCCACATTAATTATTTTAATAGTTAAAGTATATAATATTTACTAAACAATTGAATATTTTTTTTAATTTTTATAATATATTCTAAAACAAATTAATCCCACATTC
Organism: Pinus tabuliformis; assembly: GCA_031772625.1. Lineage (NCBI taxonomy): Eukaryota > Viridiplantae > Streptophyta > Pinopsida > Pinales > Pinaceae > Pinus > Pinus tabuliformis. The sequence goes on along the minus strand of CM062805.1, from coordinate 354,610,614 downwards.
ACCCCATTGTAAAACAATTCTACAATATTCGATTTATAATATTTTAAAACAAATTATCCCACATTAACAGTACGGTAAAACATCTCCGTAATTTCACTTATATGCTAAATTCCATTATCACTATTACTCACATCACATCTAGGTTTTCTGAAGTTCGTTGAAAGACTTGTGAATTTGAGGAGTAGCTACATTGCTATCAACAACATATTCAATGAAGAATTCTCGCAATTGAAAGGTAAGTTAAATTCTTTTCCTTGAAAATTTTCATATTAAATTAGCTTAATGAAGAAGATTTTTTTTTTAATTAATCATTTTTCTTAGCCAAAATAACAATTACGTCCATCGTGAGCATGGTGGGCCCGACCAAACTCAATTTCCCAACAGTCATGGGCGGGCCGCCGTGGTGTCACGGGGAGGGCTGGTGGGTAGGGGGGGTGTGAGGGGGCGGGGGGGCTGTAGGGGGTGTGGGGGTGGGTGGCATTGTGGCGCCCACCCCAGCAGCCCGCCACCTGTCACGGGGGTTGGGTGACTCTCAGAATCAGCCAACCCCTGCAGCGAGCAGGTGGGCTGTCGGGGTGGGCGCCGCAGCCCCACCGACCCCCACACCCCCTTCCACCCCACCCCCCCCCACACCCTCAGCCCCTCCACCCACACCTCACCCCCCTGCCCCCTGCACCCACACCCCACCTCCTTAACGCCACCCTCACCCCCTACCACCACCGGCCCAGAGCCCTCACTCCCACATCCCCACACGACCCCCCAACCCCCCCATCCCGACCCGCATCCACCCCTGTTCCAGCCCCACGCACCCACGCCGCCCCTCCACCGTCACACCAACCTACCCCCTCACGCACACCCACTCGCACACACACGTGTCGCCCCCCACCCGACCTCCCCCCCCCCCTCATGCCTACCCGAAACCCCTACCTCCCTCACCCCTCCTGCCCCCTCACACACACCCTTACACACTACCCTACTCACCCCCTCACACTGACACCCACACCGACCCACCCTTCCACCCGCCCTCCTGCACCCTACCCCTGCCCACCCTTCCACCTACCCTCCCCATCACCCTCACCCATGCCCGCCCCCTCACCCACCCTCCCTGCCCACGCCCTCCCCTCACCTGCCCACCCTCCGCCTCCCATGCCTGCCCCCTCACCCACCCTCCCTGCCCATACCCTCCCCCTCACCCGCCCTCACCCTCCTCACCCACCCTTCCACTCGCTCTCCCCTGCCCACACGCGCCCCCTCACCCGCCCTCCCTACCCACGCCCCCCCCTCACCCGTACGCCCTCTTCACCCCCTCGGCATCCCCTTACCTACCCTCCCTGCCCACGATCACCCACTCACCCACCCTCCCCTGCCCATGCCTACCACCCCACCCTCCGTGCCCAAACCCCCCCCAACCTCCCCGTCCACACCTGCCCCCTCACTTGTATGTCCTCCCCATCCCCTCCCCACCCTCTCCCACTTGCCCTCCTCGCCCACGCCCGCCCCCTCACACGCCCTCCCCCACGTCCTCCCCACCCTCCTCGCCCACGCCCGCACCCTCACCCACCCTCCTCGCCCATGTCCGCTCCCTCACCCACCCTCCCTCACACCCCGCATGCCCCACCCGCCCTTGCCCTTTCGGGCCACCCCACCCACCCCACCCTCTCACCCGCCCTTGCTCACACCCTCACCCGCCCTCCCTGCCCATCACCACGCCTGCACCATGCCATTGTGGTGGCCTGCCCGCCCGCCCACCTGCCCAACTCACCCCGCGCCTACCCTCGCATGCCCCACACCTGCCCGCCCTCACCTAGTCCACACTGCCCAGCCACCCGCCCTCGCCTGCCCAACCCGCCCGCCGTCGCCCACCCGCCCACGCCCGCCGCCCCGCTCGGCCTGCCCCGCCCGCCGATCCTCACCCCGCCCACCCACCCACGCCCGCCCTCGCCCACCCACCGACACCCATCTTCTCCCACCAGCCCACGCTCACCCACAGCCCCCTGCCCCACCTGCCTACCCACCCACCTTCCCTTGCCCGCCCCCTCACCCACCCTCCCTCACACCCTGCATGCCCCACCTGCCCTTGCCCTTTCGGGCCGCCCCACCCACCCCACGCCGCACTGTCCCCACCGACCCGACCCTCTCACCCGCCCTTGCTCACACCCTCACCCGCCCTCCCTGCCCATCACCACGCCTACACCATGCCATCGCGGTGGCCTGCCCGCCCGCCCACCTGCCCAACTCACCCCGCGCCTACCCTCGCATGCCCCACACCTGCCCGCCCTCACCTAGTCCACACTGCCCAGCCACCCGCCCGCCGTCGCCCACCCGCCCACGCCCGCCGCCCCGTTCGGCCTGCCCCGCCCACCGATCCTCACCCCGCCCACCCACCCACGCCCGCCCTCGCCCACCCACTGACACCCATCTTCACCCACCTGCCTGCCTACCCACCCAGAGCCCCCCGCCCCACCTGCCTACCCACACACCTGCCACGGGGAGGGCTGGTGGGTAGGGGGGGTGTGAGGGGGCGGGGGGGCGGTAGGGGGTGTGGGGGTGGGTGGCATTGTGGCGCCCACCCCAGCAGCCCGCCTCCTCTCACGGGGGTTGGGTGATTCTCAGAATCAGCCAACCCCTGCAGCGAGCAGGTGGGCTGTCGGGGTGGGCGTCGCAGCCCCACCGACCCCCACACCCCCTACCACCACCGGCCCAGAGCCCTCACTCCCACATCCCCACACGACCCCCCAACCCCCCCATCCCGACCCGCACCCACCGCTGTTCCACCCCCACGCACCCACGCCGCCCCTCCACCCTCACACCAACCTACCCCCCCCCAACCCACACTCGCACCCCCCCCCCCAACCCACACTCGCACACACACGTGTCGCCCCCCACCCGACCTCCCCCGCCCCTGATGCCTACCCGAACCCCCTACCTCCCTCACCCCTCCTGCCCCCTCACACACACCCGCCCCCTCACACACACCCTTACACACTACCCTATTCACCCCCTCACACTAACACCCACACCGACCCACCCTTCCACCCGCCCTCCTGCACCCTACCCTTGCCCACCCTTCCACCTACCCTCCCCATCACCCTCACCCATGACTGCCCCCTCACCCACCCTCCCTGCCCACGCCCTCCCCTCGCCTGCCCACCCTTCCACCCACCCTCCGCCTCCCATGCCTGCCCCCTCACCCACCCTCCCTGCCCATACCCTCCCCCTCACCCGCCCTCACCCTCCTCACCCACCCTTCCACTCGCTCTCCCCTGCCCACACGCGCCCCCTCACCTGCCCTCCCTCCCCACGCCCCCCCCTCACCCGTATGCCCTCTTCACCCCCTCGGCATCCCCTTACCTGCCCTCCCTGCCCACGACCACCCACTCACCCGTCCTCCCCTGCCCATGCCCACCACCCCACCCTCCGTGCCCAACCCCCCCCCAGCCTCCCCGTCCACACCTGCCCCCCCACTTGTATGCCCTCCCCATCCCCTCCCCACCCTCTCCCACTTGCCCTCCTCGCCCACGCCCGCCCCCTCACCCGCCCTCCCCCACGTCCTCCCCACCCTCCTCGCCCATGCCCGCCCCCTCACCCACCCTCCTCGCCCACGCCCGCCCCCTCACCCACCCTCCCTCACACCACGCATGCCCCACCCGCCCTTACCCTTTCGGGCCGCCCCACCCACCCCACGCCGCACTGTCCCCACCCACCCCACCCTCTCACCCGCCCTTGCTCACACCCTCACCCGCCCTCCCTGCCCATCACCACGCCTGCACCATGCCATCGCGGTGGCCTGCCCGCCCGCCCACCTGCCCAACTCACCCCGCGCCTACCCTTGCATGCCCCACACCTGCCCGCCCTCACCTAGTCCACACTGCCCAGCCACCCGCCCTCGCCTGCCCAACCCGCCCGCTGTCGCCCACCAACCCACGCCCGCCGCCCCGCTCGGCCTGCCCCGCCCGCCGATCCTCACCCCACCCACCCACCCACGCCCGCCCTCGCCCACCCACCGACACCCATCTTCGCCCACCAGCCCACGCTCACCCACAGCCCCCCGCCCCACCTGCCTACCCACCCACCTTCCCTCGCCCACCCACCCACCCACCCACTCGCCTGCCCGACCCTCCTCCACCCACCCGTCCACTCGCCCTTGCCCCCCCGCTCGCCTGCGCCCACCCGCCCACCCGCCCGCTCCCTCGCTCGCCCACCCACCCGCCCGTGCCCTCGCACGCCCACCCGCCCGCCCACCCACCCACCCCGCCCTCACCCACCCGACTACTCGTCCTCACCCGCCCACCCACGCCCACCCGTGCTCACCCAGCCCGTCCGCCCACCCACCCGCTCTCGCCCACCCAACGTGCGCCCCTCCTTGCCCAACCGCCCACCCTCGCCAGCCTAACCCACCCCACCCTCCCCACCCACCCAAGCCATCCTGCCCGCCCTCGCCCGCCGGACCACCCACGCCCGCCGGCGCCAGACCGCCCGCCCATGCCTACCCATCCTCACTCGGCCCGCCCTCACCCACCCCACTCGCCCACCCTCCCCGCCCTGCCCGCCCTCACCCGGCCTACCCCACCTGGCCTCACCCGGCCACCTCGCCCGTACCCACCCTCGCCCACCCACCCATGCCTGCCCTAGCCTACCTGCCCATGCCAGGCGTCGCTTGGTGGCCCACCGCCGCCGCCCATAGCCGCTTGCCCACCCTTGCCCTCGCCGGCCCGCCCACACCCACCCTCGCTCGCCCGCCCACGCCCTCCCGCCCTCACCCCGCCCGCCCCATCCACTCACCTGCCCTCGCCCGCTCGACCCGCCCCACCCTGGCCCACCCTACCACACCTACCCGGCTGCCTTCTCCCGACCTTGCCCGCCTGCCCACTAGCACCCGCCTGGCCTACCCCTCCCGCCCACCCTCACCCAGCTCGCCCTCACCCGCCCCACCCGCCCTGCCCTCACCCACCCTCGCCCACCCACCCATGCCTGCCCACCCCCCGGCCCGACCTAGCCCGCCTGCCTAGACTCACCAAGCTCGCCTCGCCCACCAGCCCATGCCCAGTCTCGCTCGCCTGCCCACGCCTGCCCGCTCATGCCCGCGCGGCCCGCCCACCTGCCCTCGCCCGCCCACCCACCCACCCGCCCGCCCACCCGCCCTCGCTCGTCCACCCACTCGCCTCGCCCTTGCTTGCCCACCCACCAGCCCTCATCGTTGCCCACCCAACCATCCCCGCCCTCGTCCACCCCGCCGGGCCTGCCCTCACCTGGCCAGCCCCGCCCGCCCTCACCCCACCACCCTGCCCGTACCGCCCCACCCGCCCTCACCTAGCCAGCCCCGCCCGCCCTCACCCAACCACCCTGCCCATACCCGCCCACCCACCCGCACCCTCCCCCCCCAGCTCGCTCGCTCCGACCTGTCCCCACCCATTACCCACCCTGCGCGCCCGCCGCCCCACATCCACACACCCTGACCGCCCACACTCGCCTGGCCCACCCTCACCTGCCCGCCCACCCCCGCCCACCCGCTCGCCCTCACCCGCCTAGCTGCCCACCCCACCTCGCTGTCCTTCACCCAACCTCCCGCCCACCCACCCACTCGCCTAGCGCCGACCCGCCCGACAGCCGTTCAGGTTTAGCTGGTCGATTCCTATTATACAAATAAAAAATTTATGATATATTTTCATTGTTAATTTAAGTTAATATGCTTTTGTTATTTACTGATTTATGTGTTTCTTTTTTCAGGAAAATGGCATCAAAGAAGATTTTTGTGAATCTTTTTGGACCAAAGACTCTTAAAGGTGCATCTTCAAAAAACATTGGTAAATGAACTCCACCTGAGCTCATGGCTACAAATCTTTCAAGTCCCTCAAGTGATAAGAAGATGATTTCAGACTGGAAGAATTCAAAAGAGGTGAAATTTCCATCAAGAATCTGGTATGTGAAAGAAAGAGAAACAAAAAATATGAATATATATCTATATATTGATATACCGAATGATAATGGAATTTTTAAGGTGATGGGAAGAGTCATAGATATGTGTTTGGTATCAGACACTAAAGTTTTTTACATACTTACAAAAGCTCCCAAGTCACATGAAAGGATTAAATACCAACTATCATATTCATTGTATGACATGAGAGAGGTATCTACAAAGTTGTGTAAACAAATCATAAATGAGATGACACAAAACATCGTAAGTATTGTTATTTATATTTGTATTTTTCATTCTTGAAAGTGTCTCGCTATATTTTTTTAACTTTTTTTTTATTGACATATGATATTTTGTTTGGCAAAATTTTGTTGAAAGTTGTTCAATTAGGTTGGGAGGCATTCATTTCATAGAGCATGTTATTATGAATGTTGTTCGCAGTTTTTACTCAATGTCAGAAGAAGATATGGAAAACAAGCAAAATGTAGTAATTGATGATGCTACAAAACTACATCCAAAGAATCAGAAAAAAAAGGCCTCTGGTGGATATATCTAGCAAGGGTAAACAAGTTACTTTTTAGGACGATGAAGTTGAAAATGACAATGAAGCATATGTTTCCATTACTAAAGATGACATTGGAACTGAGAAGAGTCGTAAAAGACCAAAAGTAACAATGCCCAAGAATAAATCTGTTGAGAATGTTATGACGAAGAAAAGTAAAGTTGAAGATTTTGAAATAGTCATTACTAGCAATCAAGAACCTAGTGAAACTTCAAAAGAAAGCAGAGAAATCATTACACTAGGAGCTGATTTAGAGGATGGCATTATCAAAACAAAACAAAATGCCATTCGATAGAATTAGACAAAGAGAAACTTAATTGATGGTGGTCATACATTTCAGCTTAATGTCAGACAAACCTATAAGGCAACTAAAGGACAGTGTCAATATCAAGTCAGAAAGCCACATCATCTGCATGTTCACAACTTGAAGACATTGATGAGGTACAATCCATATGCTCATGTGGTTAGTTATGTGCTTCTTGTTGATCCACTTCAAGCTCCCAACAAAGAAGCATTTGATAAGTCAAAATGTTTTGAATACAATTATTATGTGCTTGGGGGGAACCATTCTGTAGAAGCTCAAAGACAATCGATGGAGGAATATCCTAATAACCCATGTTTTGAAGCAATGAAATGTATCATTTATGTTGGTTTATCAGATATAGAAGCAAAGTTAGTGGCATGGGATCATAATTCAGATAATGAATATAGGATGTCTATGACTTTCATCCAAAGGGTTAGCTTTATTCATAGTGAATTTCAAGAAAAATGTGGTGGGGATAGGATAAATGTTATTGCAGATTTCCGAAAGGGATGTTGTATGGAAATAGGCTATCAAATTGAAGAGAAAACCAATTCAAAAGGTGGAAAAGGAAAAAAAAATAGTGATTTATTCAAAGGTGTTGATAACATTTTCTAATTGGCATTTAGAACTGGAGATGTTTGGAAGTTGATTGATGATATTTTTGGCATGTGGGAAGAGATTAGCATTAAAAACTAGAGGATCAAAAAGTCTAAGCCATTGATATGTAGCAACAGTAAATCAACTCCTGAAATGAAGCAGCTTCCAGATGATATGACTATCACACCTTGGAGGGCGATGCAAGGAGTGAAAGATGAAAAAATTGTCAAAACAATATTATCTAGTGTGAGGTCAGGGGAATTATCATTGGAGGAAATGTCTGAAGAATTTCAAAAGTAAGTTTGTTGAATTATTTTTATTTATTTCTAGATTATAATTACCTTTTAAATAAAACATGTTGTTCTTGGTAGTATTTGTTATACATATCATTATATTAACTTTTTGTTACTTTATCTATGCAGTCACAAAGTTTACATGAAAATTCAAGAAGAAATGGTTAGATTGTTGAATGAAGATAGTTGGGATGATGTTGTATGCAACTATCTAGATTCAAGTTTTACATCAACATTAAAAGCTTTTTATCTTGCATTTAAAAATGTATCTTGATTTATACATTCATTTTTATTCATCTGTGTACTATTTTTAATTTATAACTTACACATATATTTGTTTATTTTATAAAAGATGAAGAAGGATGATAATGGAGCACCAAATAGTTTCAAAACTTTTATTGAAAAAATAGAGATCGAAAGACTGAGGAAGCAACGTATTAAGAATGTTGAACTTGATCCAACTCTTAATCATTTCATTTGGAATGGGCCAGACACTATTCAATATCAAGTAATATAAGGTGACTATGAAGACATTGCTAAACTCATACCTAAAAGGGATTATGCCCTAGTTATTGTAGATATTCCCCATGGTTTCAATATTCCAAACATTGACTATGATAGTGACCCTTATACTTATCAAGCTCTTAGTAAAGTGGTTGTGGGATTTGTAGAAGTCACGTCATCACCATTGTGGAGATTTGTGACATTTCATTCATACACACAATTGACGATGATATTGTCAAGCTTCAAGGGGAAAACAAATTAAAAGATGAAACTTACATGGAAAGATGTTTAAAATATATATTTGATTAATGTTGAAAGATTCATTTATGTAAAAGTTAATTGAAATTTCACTATTTTATGTTACAGGCAAAAGTCAAATCTTCTTAACCATGAAGATCAACAATTTATAAATGATTGTGAGTTCATTCATATTGAAAGTTGGGCAAAAGATGATAGCCATATGTCTATGATTTTTAATCGGGTAGATGGAAAGAGTCATAGCCAAATACTGACTTATGATGTTGTTGTAAGAAAACTAACTTATGAACACAAAGATGCAAAAGGAGAGATAGTTAACATTTATCAAAAACCACAATTATTGATTAACTATCTTATAGACATACGTTCAAATGAATGAGATTGGGTTCTGGATTTATTTTCTAGCTTAGGTAAGTTTTATTATATAGAATTGAATTTCAATATGTTATTTTTTAATTACTATTTCATTGTACTAATTTAGTTCATTATTTCTTTTGTGCTTGATAATTAGGTACAACACTAACATGTTGCCTTCAAAAAGGAAGAAATTGCATTGCAATTGAAAAAGATCCAGTATAGTGCAATTTCATTTAGCAAAGAATTAATGCTCTTCAATTTCTTCCAGATGCAATGCAAGAAATTGGGTTGAAGAAAGGGGACTTTAGTGAATCATGTGTGACAAAAAAGTCAAAGGAACCCCAACCACCATTACATGGAATGTTTGGAAAGACATACATTGGGAGATTCGCAGACATCAAAGATCCATTACAAGAGGAAAATGAGCAAAAGGAAGCAGAAAATATTGTGGAAAAAGACAATGATGAAACTCTAGAGGACGAAGAGTTTGGATTACGTGACATTGTTGATTAAATTTAAGTTATTCTTGGAAATCAAGCTTTGCAACGTTGTTATGCGTTCAATATTTGTAATATGTGATTTTTGCATTAATTTTGAAGTTAATCATTATTTTTTGAAAAAAAAGTGATTATTATTATTTTTTTGACATGAAATTCATAAAAAAAACTATTATTTAACCATTTTTAGTTAAAATTTTATTATAAAAATTGTGATTTTGACATATCAATTCTAGCAAAAAATTATCAAAACGTGTAGTTTTTTAGTTATATTTATGTTAAAAATGGTTATTTTCATGTCCATTGTTAAAAATATTGTTTTTTTAGAAACAATTATTTCATGTGGATTGAAAAATTAATTAAGGATGTATAAATATGTACAATATCAAAAATTCAAAACATCGACCTTCTAATTTAAAAATGCAAAACAATAAAAACCTCACTACAAAAAAATTAAAATTAAAATAAAAAACAAGAAAATATGAAGAAAATGACCACTTCAAAAATTATTAAATTTACAAAATAATTATTTACATTTCATACAGTAGAAAATTTAAAGTTAAAAAATAGGTCTTTTAAAAAAAGGGTCTGATGTAGAATACCCACTTTTTTAAATCAACATGAAAATCACTACCATTCTAAAATGTAATGTACATAAAAAAAATTAAAGTGCCAAAAACTATTCTCTAAAAAAAACATGTGTGTTCTACATCACCCCTTTTCAAAATCAGGTCACTTTTTTGCTATCTCTACGAAACGAGTAACAATATTAGTTCCCATTTCAAAGTTCACATTGTTTTTCATTTTTTGTTGTTAATTAAAGTTTATTTTCAGTAAGCCTTTTTCTTTTCTTTTTTCAAGCACAATCTGGGCTTAATCAATAAACACACTTGCACACACAAGCACACCTTAAGTGAAGGGTGCTTGGTTTACACAGCCAAGACAAGACTTAACATAGTAAATTTATCTACCCTCAGAGAGACAAAGGGATATTTTTGATCTCCCTTCACCATTTTTGTGTCACATGTGCCTTACCACCATTGCACCACCAAGGCATTTGTAGCAGAGACTCTTGGGCCTCCATCCCCAATTTCCACTTGGGCATATTACTACTCCTTGCAATGTTCAAGTTCATAGTCCCCCGAGTCCCCATACCGACTCTTCTCCTAGTTCATCTCATTCCTCATCTAATTCTGAGCCTCCTTTACTACATATCATCACCATGTCTTGACCCACAACTGGTGCAAGAACACAACCAGGTGTTGACTCTCGTTCTACTCTAGTGGTCACATCTAGAGAAACAACCTGAGGAGTCATTGTAACAGCCCCCATGCTCCCTTTTATGGCTAGGTTAAGCCTCTCGGATTTTAGCCATTTGATAAATGACACAATACACAGCGATGCTGGTTAGCCTTCTATGAGGACTAAGCTTCCCTCAGACATCCTAAAGTTTGAGGTTAATTCTAGAGAGGACCCTACCAATCATGTCCGCTCATTCCACATGTGGTGTTCAGCCAACCCCATTCATGATGACTCCATTCAACTTCGGCTGTTCCAATGCATGCTCACTAGAGACGCTAAAAAACGGTATGTAGACCAGCCCGCCACATCTCATTCCATTTTCGTGACACTTGCTAAAGAGTTCCTTTCATATTTTGAGTTACCTTTCTAGTATGACACCGGTATGAAGCTATTAACATCATTCCATCAGTCCTCTACCAATCGCATTTCCAATCATGTTCAGGAATGGCATATAAGGAGGAGCACATACCATGCCCCACCCTTCGAAGACCATATCTACCTAGATTGGTTTCATACGATTGTTTTATCATGCATTGGAGAAGATGTTGTGTCCCATTTTCCTCACACAGAGGAAGAATATCTCTAAAAATCTCTTAGATATGACCTAATTTATGTGCAATCTGGTTATGTCTATACCATCATTCCAGACATCCCTCGCCTAGAGGTGCTAATGCACCAGGGGTGTCTTACGCTACTGACGGTATCATTGGAGCCCTTTCAAACCCTTTGTCATATACTCAACAAAGTTATGGCTATCCGCAGTGGGGCACAAGTTGCTCCAACACTTATGCCCCTCCTGCTAACAACATGTTTTTAAGGCCTCAACTAGTCTACCAAAGTGTTGCTCCTTCTTATGCACATTTGAGTGCTCCAACCCCTCAAGCATTAGCGTTGTAGCCTCCCATGCATCCTCAACCCCAACAGCCACCACCCAGTCAGGGTCAAGTGTTTGCGTAGTAAACTGTGACCAATCCCCAAAATTCGAAGAAAAATTATAAGAGGAAAGGTAATAAGGGTAACGAGGGTAATCAAGGTAATAAACCTAGTAAACCCCATGGGAACCAACCTAACACTAACAACCAGCAATAGGGCAGCAAACCGAAGCTGAACAAGTTTATTTGTACAAACAAGCCTTGTGGATGTTGTGGTGTACATGGCCATTATACACATGAGTGTCCTCTCTTACCCCAGAGGCACCAAATGTGGGAAGGTTAAGCACCTACTTGAGGTCAACAATCACCTCAAAATCCTGTGCCATCTCAATTAGTAGTGCTTACAAATCCTTTCCCTCAGAAAGGATTTGTTATTGTTCAACCTCAACCAAGTTAAGAAGCCCATCCCCCATAACCTTCTGGTCCTTGTGATTACCAAATCCTCATGATGAATTATGATGAGCTCAATCCCTCTGATATCAACCTACAAACTCAATCACGTCAATATCACAAGCCATCGACTTCATCTGCAACTGAGTCCAAAACCAAAGCATCTGTTGAACCTCTTATGACATCAAATGGTGCATTATAGATCCCTCAACCTAAATTTGAGGAAATTCCCAAGATCCTAAAGGGACCATTACGTCGTAACTCGACATCTAATCGAGCTTCCCATACATAAAATATAGTAGATGACTTGGCACAATCACATGTTTCCATGTCAATGCTTGAGGTACTTTAGTCATGCCCATCTCAAAAGAAAGCTCTACTAATTTATTTGGGCACATTTGATCCTATTGACGATGATTTTATTCCCTTCCTAGTTGATATATTAAAACATCCCCCATTACCTTCATCCATTGCTTTCCAAATACCGGTCTGAGTTTGTAAGGCCATCATCTCTTGATCTATTATTAACGAAGGTGCATGCACCTATTTGATGTCCACTGTCATTTGGAAACAACTTAATTCATCTGATTTGTCCCCATCCACCATTACTTTGTGTGCTTGGGATGAAGACTCCTCCCAACCTCTTCATATGTACCGCAATTGTCCAGTGACTCTTGCGAGCAAGACTTTCCATGTAGACATTGAGGATATTGCTGCCCCTTTAGATTACAACATTCTCTTGGGTTGTAGTTACACATATTCCATGTAATCCATCTTATTTGCATTTTTTTTCAAGACGTGCTTCCCCATGAAAGGGAGATCATCACCATCAATCAATTGAATTACTACGAGTCGACATCTGTGACCTCCCCTAGGTCCATTATCTAGTCAATGTCAAATAAGCAGTCTCCAACTCCTCTCACCAGTGTTTCACCTAGACTCTATAAATATTCCTCATTGTTGGTTTCTTTCCCTGGTCCTCCCCCTCTCATCTCATAGTCTAACTCTTTGAATGTTTTCATGTTACAAGAATCATGAGCTTCCCACAAGCAGTCTAGTACATCTGATCTGTAACTAGCTCCTCAACACCCTGTGGTTACTATTCCAGCCGAGCCATCCGGATCCACCCCCTAGGACATCCTCCATTTGTGGGTTCCTGTCCTATGTCCCCCCCAAGAACTGTTCCTCTAGGTCTCAACCATTTAGGAGCTGTTCTGCTAGAACATTAACCTGCAGGCGAGATACCTCTCTTATTTCCCCTTCTGGGAATATTTTTTGTCCTTGTCATGGCTTCGGTGGTTCTTCCTAAGATGAATTTGTAGATCCCATTATGGTACATTGATCACCCTACAAGAATTCCTCCTGGTCAGCTAAGACCTTATCATGTTTTGACCATGGTTGAATCGGTCCCTACGGCCCCTATCACTGCTCTAGTTCCATCACAAGCTCAACATGAATTTGCTCCTATTGTGAAATCATCTAGAAAGGGGGGCAAAGCCAAGAGGAATGAACCTACGGACAATGCTTCCTAAGCTCCTCTAGCCCCTAAGGCCCCAAACTTGTCACCTCCGTGTGTTTTGTGTAAAGTTGTTGGGCATGCCACCAATAATTTTCCTAAGCTTACTCGTTTGAAACCTTTGGTTCATGAAAAGTTCCTTGAGTCAAACATCCCTGAAGTCCATATTAACTTACTGGGTCCAGGCAATAAACTCAAAATGTTACACACAAATCACCCTTATGCCTTGTGTGATTATCATGGTCACTACTCCAATTGTTTACCTCGTTTCGACGAATTTAGGGATTATCTTGAGGCACATTGCGAATACAAGACCAGTCATAGTGGAACACGTACTCCTCTACCCATGGATTCTGGTACCACTAGTAAACTAGAACATGGGGACTTTGTTCCCACCATAGTGATCCCTCCCCCTGATGTCCAGATGACAGACTCCATGAGCCATATCCTTTACATATCGTCATCCTTGAGTTCTTTGTAGGCAAACCATTCTGGGGTTTCTGAGCATACTTCTATCAATCCTCTTTCAACAGAATCCTAGGTCTCAACATCTATAGATCCTCCATCTACCAGCTCATCGTCTACCATTCAAGATGATGTGTATGTGAACCTTCTTTCTGAGGTTGATGCACCAGGTACCAACGCTGCATCATGTACTTAGTCTTCCTCCCATCCGCCCATCTTCCATTCTGATGAGGACATCATGGAAGCTATTTCTACACCTAATTACCCTTGCACTTAGGCAAGGGCGCATATCTTTTGGAGGATTCTGAATGTCATCTCCTTCTGAATTCTCCCAATTCACTCTACCTCAATAACTTTTCTTATAGCCTATACGTTTGATTTGTGTTTCTTTATTTCTGTCATGAAGTTAGCTAGGTTGCATCATCTCATCTGCTGTCTTTTGCACCTTTCAGATGGATCCATCATCCACACCATATATCGGTCATGCTGATGGTGTGAGTCGCTTCTCTAGGAATCTAATCTCAGCAACCTAGGTCATTTTTATCCCCTTGCATACGTTAGTCATTTTGAACAACATGTGCATTGGATCTGCCACCAATAACTAGGCTGAATATTATGCAGTGATAGGTTTGTTAGTCAATGGCCTCGCTCATCACATCTTTCATCTTCATGTTCATTTATATTCCTTGCTACTTGTCATGAAATTGAATGGTGTGTATCATGTTCATAACCAAGTCCTATTTAGAAAATATCTACGAGTTAAGTTGTTGGTACGTGAATTTGAAACCATCACTTTCATCCATGTTCCTAGAGCCCAAACTAACTATATAGATACCATTGTAAATTAAATCCTATATTGGCATTTATCAGATGTATACCACATAAGACAACCATAAATAAAACACATGGCAAACCATCATCGTCATATAAAAATGGATAATCATATTATGTATCACATAAAAAATGCAAGTGTCTGGAGTCCACCACTCTAAATATATCCAGTATGGCCATAGCATATTGGGGGGCACATAGGCCCCTACATCTCCTTTGGAGGATCTCATGCCAAGTTGTTATGGGATTCTTCAATCCCTTTTTCGCACATTCATAACACAATTCTGCTTCACAAACTCATCCTGCTAGGGGGCATGATTCCCACCTTTGCATACTAGATCAATCCCCTTGATCTGAAAATGAGATCTTAGATTACTATTAAGGTATTACAAACTCATGTGCATGGATTGCCTATATCACTTAGTGCAACAGATCCAAAATTTTGTGAATAATATAGACAATGAAGTAGTTAGAGGAACATAACATAGACACACTTAACACAGCAAAATAATCAAGGAGTTCTCCCAAAACTCCCAGGCTATGTCTCGTAGTCTAGCCTTCAATGATCACCTCTCTATTATGTCTTCAAGAGCAGAGTTTTACAAAAGTGAGCTCAATTTGAGTCTCAACACAATAGATACAA
Organism: Pinus tabuliformis; assembly: GCA_031772625.1. NCBI lineage: Eukaryota > Viridiplantae > Streptophyta > Pinopsida > Pinales > Pinaceae > Pinus > Pinus tabuliformis. The sequence continues at coordinate 354,595,249 of CM062805.1, read as the reverse complement.
AACAACAGGATTTTACTTGAATCCCTCAAGTCTCAACATTGTTTACCTCTGTCTCTGTCATTTTGTGGCTTTTAAGCCAATCGACACTTCTCTGTTCGTTTTCCCTTTCGAGCTCTCTGGATTTTGGCCTCTGTCCATTCAAATCCCCTCTGAGCATTAACCAATCATGGTGTAATGTCTTTAGGTATGGTGGCCACCTGTTATGAAACAGAAGGGACCATCGATTCCTTTGAACTACCTAAAATAGTCGTTCTCTATTTACACAGAGAAATACACAAAACCATGGGAAAGTCCGCTAGACTGCCATTTATCGAACCTGAAATATTATAAATTCTTCCTTATAATCCTTTCGGATTCATCTTTGGGTGTTATCGCGAGTCCACCATTGATCCAATGGTTGCTATTGATTTCGAGTGGCTTATGCGCCCGGAGATTACCCGCCTAAAAAGGAGGTTTTCTCTCTCCGGCACCAAGCCGCATGGCAGCCAGTGTATGGGCTCGAGTGGAGCCCGTCCAATACCATTTACTGTCAGAGGCATGCCCAAAATCTCGCTCGTTACAAAACTCAAAATGTATATCATTGCATGTATAAACCCTTTCGGGTCTGTTTTATCACCCAATTCACATTTCCTTTGTTTTTCATTTATTTAGCAAAAATGCGACTATACATAAAAAAAACCCCTTTTTATGGAACTCAAAAGATTTCTACCCATAAGACCTGTCAGTTTTGGATTTATCACAAGTCGCATACGTATTGCACCTGCTCCTCTATATTGTCACGATGCGATTTTGTGATGTGATATATCACGATTGCATCTCACATAGTCCTCGACCCTCGATAAATCCTTATGTGTGTGTTTTGGCAATGCGATGGTGTGAGTAGATCTAGACCGTTGATCTACACGCATAGATCAATGGCTCTCATTTAATCACGTTGATCACTATCACAATTTCCCATAAGGCTTCTTCCTATGGACTCCGCTTGCCACCTCTGACTGCGATACGCTGATTAGATTTGGACCATTGATCAGCCATATTCGACGGCTCCTGTGCGAAGTTGCTTAAGTTTCCAATAGACTCTGTTTTCACCATTTCTTCTTGTTTTTCCTTTGTGATAGTGTAATCCGCCTTTTGTAAAGGTTTTTCTCATGCAATAGTTTTTTTTTTTTTTTTTGAAGATTTAAAGGGTTTTTGGGATCCATTTTGGATCATGCCTTCCCACTAAAGAAGCTTTTGGACCACCAAAAGTTGGTTTTTAAACATCAATTAAGTGAGGATATAGATTTCTCACTTGTTGAATCTCTATCCATCTTGCACTACTTGGTTTTGAACCTTTCATTCCAATTCTCAGGTACTCAACATCCCCTCTACGCATAGTTCTCACCTTCCTATCCAGAACTATGTCTTCCTGCAATTCATTGAGATATTGATGCAACAGACCATTAGTAGAAGGCAACTGAATTTTCTCTTCAGGATCTTCAATCAATGAAGGTTCATATAGTCTCAAGTTCTCTGCATTAATGACTAAATAGATATGCATATAAGCTGGCAAATCAAGGCGAAAAGCGTTTTCACCAATTTTCTCAAGTATCTTGAAAGGCCCATACCTTATTGGTTTCAACTTCTTACCTTCACCTTGCATTCTGTCTTTGTTGATGTACAACCATACCTGATCACCAACTTGGAAGCTATGCTCAATTCGATGCTTGTCATGCCTTGACTTGTACTTGGCCTAGCTTCTTTCCAGCTATTCCTACACTGCTTGGTTAATTTATTAGATCTATTCAATGAACATGGTTGCTTTGTCCACATCACTGTGTCCATCAACTGCTCTGTCTTTACTAAAGACAAAATCCAAGGGATACTTTGGTATAAAACTAAAACAAGTCTTAAAAGGAGATCTCTTAGTAGAAGAGTGCTTGGCACAGTTGTAAGCATGTTGCACATAACAAAAATGTTCATCCCAAAGCTTGGGATACTTGTTGCAATAGCCTTCGAGCAACTTGATCACTATTCTATTGACCTCTTCCGTTTGACCATTTGTTTGTGGATGAAATGTTGTGCTCTTCTTCAATCTAGTGTCCATCTATTCCCACAGGCTTGACCAAAACTTCCCAACAAATCGAGAATCTCGATCAGATACAATGGAAGTGGGTAACCAAAAATGAACCCATACATGTTGAAATAACAACTTCGTTATTTGTTCAACTATAATTTGCTTGTTACAAGGTGTTAAAATACACATTTTGCTAAACCTATCCACAATAACATATAAATAATCATGACCTTTTCTATATTTTGGCAATCCCCCAACAAAGTCCATGGAAACACTTTCCCAAGGATGAGAAGGAACTAGAAGTGGAGTGTACAAGCTTAGTTTTCTATTGTTGGGCTTGCTTTTAGCACACATGATACACCCTTAATATATCTAGAAACTATTTCATGCATTCTTGGCAAATAACAGAACCTTTGCAACTGTGCAACTTTTTTACTTACACCAAAATGACCTGATATTAGAGAAGTATGTGCTTCTCAGATTATGTTAACTCTTTTAGTTTGAGGAATGTACAACTTTCCCAAATGATATAAGAGTTGGTCCTTAACATGATAATCCAATTCTTCTACTTGTTTGCCATGACTTAAAGTTGCATATAGATCTTTAAAATCTACATCTTGAGCATATTGTTCAATGTAGCTTTCATGCATTATTGAGTAATGGTTAAGTATAGTAGATACATTTATGATTGGTCTGGATAACATATCTACAACCTTATTGTGTATGCCCTTCTTATATCTGATGATAAGATGAAATTGTTGTAGAAAACCCATCCACCTATTGTGTCTTGATTGCTGCAAATTAGTTTTTGAGTGCAAATATTGAAGTGGTTTATGATCTATATGTATAATTGCTTCTTTGCCCGTTAGGTAACGTTTTCACCTTTTCACACTCTTAAATAATGCATACAATATATTATCATATGTGGGATAATTAACTACTACAGAAGTAAATGTCTCAGAATGATAACATATGGGTTTATCGTGTTGCATTAACACTGCTCCCATGGCATAGTCACTGGCATCTGTTTCAATATCAAATGGTCATTGAAGATGTAGAAGTGCTAGTACTGGTGTTGTACTAATTTTTTATTTTAAGGTGTTGAAGGCTTTCTGTTGTTTTCCTCCCCACTGAAACACCTTGTTCAATCTTGTCAAAGCATGTAAGGAAGATGCAATCAAGGAAAAGTTAGCAATAAACTTTCTCCAATATTGTGATGCTCCTAGGAAACTCCTAACTTTTGTACCAGATTTGTGTTTAGGTTAGTTCACAATGACTTCAACCTTAGAGGGATCTATCTTCAATTCACCACCCCCTACAATATGACCCAAATAATTTAAAGATGTTTTGCCAAATTCACATTTTGATAACTTCACATAGAGATTTTCTCTTTTCAAAACATCTAAAGTCTACTTTACATGCTTGAAATGTTCTTCCCATGTTTTACTGAAAACAAGAATGTCATCTAAATACACAATTACAAAATCCTCAATAAAAGGTCGGGGTACATCATTCATAACTCTCATGAAAGTGGGAGGAGTAGTAGTTAAGACAAAAGGCATAACCAGCCATTGATACAACCCTTGCTTTGTCTTGAAAGCAGTCTTCCATGCATCTTGTTCTGCAACTCTAACCTAATGATAGCCACTACGCAAGACTAACTTGGAAAAGTAAACTGCTTCTTTCAGCTAATCTAATAAATCATCAATGCGAGGAATAGGATAATGATTCTTGATCGTTATTTTATTCAGTGCTCTGTAATCAATGAATATCCTCCATGAACCATATTTATTTCTCACCAATACGATTGGAGATCCACATGGTGATGTGCTTGGTCTTATGAACCCTTTATCGAGTAGCTCCTATACCTACTTCTTGATCTCTGCATTCTTTAAAGCAGATGACCTATACATTCTAATGTGAGGCAATGGAGCATCTTGCTGCAAATGAATATCATGTACTATTTCCCTTTTGGGTGGCAGACCTTTAGGTTCTTGAAATAGGATATCATAACTTGAAACAACTTTAACTAAATCAGCGTTTTTTTTAGCATCACAACTCTCAAACACATTGGTTTTATCAAGGTTCTTTTCCTTTACAGCCATTAGTAAAAATTGCTTGCATGAATTTACAATTATTTTCATTTGCCTTGAGTTTCTGAGAGAATAGTTATTTTTTAGTTTATGAGCTATAACAGTGTATTCTATTCCATCTTTAGTGAGTTGATACTTATTTTTAGCTCTATAGAGAATGGCTTCTCTATCATACAAGTAAGGACTTCCTAAAACAATACCACATATATCCAAGGGAATGATATCTAACTCAACCTCATCTACAAAAGTTGACCCAATAGAAAACCTAAGTTTACATTGTCTTGTCACTTGTAGCTTTGCTTTATCACATACCCAACCTAATGGATATGGCTTCTTACGAGGTGTTGTTAGTAATCCCAACTTCTTTACAATTGTTTCAAAAATCAAGTTTACTTGTGATCCGCTATCAAATAAAGTATCAATATTTTGGTGCTTGGAAATAACTCTTTTATGAAAAAGGTAATGTCTTTTCCTCTCATTATCTTCATTATCAATAAATTGTGTATATTTACCTTTAGATGCTTTAGAATTTTTACCTTTTATACCTGCGGCTGTGACTATTGTCACATCACCTATGTCTGACCCCAAGTCTTTCTGAATAGCAGCAACAGTCTTCTTCTTCTTACCACTGAACTTCTTAGGCTTCATCTCCGGATGCAGAGACCAGTAGTGTTCATCATGTCCATCCTTCCTGCAGTGAGCGCATGAAGGTTTGTCTTTTGGTACAGCATTTGCCTTCCTCTCCTTCCATTTCTGCTTCTTCTTTTCCTTGTTCTTGCCTACAGAGGATTTTGATGATCCCCAAATCATTGGGTTCACATTCTTGCCTCTAGCTTCTAGATGTGCAGCCTAAACTGATACATCATCTAGGCTAGTGGGATTAAACATGAGAATGATGTGTTTCAAATAGCGATGCGGACCACCTATATACTTTAGCAAAGTTTCATGTGAGTCTAGAGATATGCCTAGAGTTAAAGCTCTTTTTCTAAATTCCTGCGTATAAATTTGTACTCTTTGGCCATTTAATTAGAGAAGAGTTTGCCAACTCATCATTGCTTGCTACATATAAGCTAGAGGATAGAACTACTTTTTAATGGCAAAGACAAATTCATTCCAAGTAGAAAGAATTTTACCATGTCTCTTCAGATCAGCTTGTGTCTTGCCTTCCCACCACACTAGTGCAGTTCCTCCAAGGTGAAGGCTAGCCAACTGAATCTTTCTCCTCTCTGAATCAATGTTCTGCACCCTACAATATACATCAATCTATCTAATCTAGTTATCTAGCTTTTCTACATTTAATTTTCCGTCATAGATTGGCAAATCAAACTTTACATCTAATTTAATAAGAGATGTTTTCTTCTTTTTCTTTTCAGGGCTAGGAGATGAGGATGATGGAGGTGATGGTGGAGGAGATGAGGGAGGAGGCTTTTCCCCTTTCCCTTTTCCCTCTAGATGGGCATCTAGAGAAGCTTCCTTTGCTCCTTTGTCTTGTTTGGGTGTCGAAGTACTTTCACCTCGACCCTTCTTGAATTCTCAATATATCTCTTCCACCATGGCTCGCATGGCCATAAAACTTTCCATGAATTGAGATTCTAATTCCAATGGGACTTCTTTGACCATTCTCCTCTAAGAGTAGACTCTTCCAATCTCTAGATTAGCCTCAACAAGTTCTCCTTCTCGTAGTTTGAGTTTTTAACTAGTTAGCATTCAAAAATCTAGCACAAGCCTGTCTAACCTTAGCAAACCTGGAGCTCTGATACCACTTCATCTGAAAATGAGATCTTAGATTACTATTAAGTTATTACAAACTCATGTGTATGGATTTTCCTATATCACTTAGTGCAATGGATGGAAAAGATTGTGAATAATATATACATTGAAGCAGACAGAGGAACATAACAGATACACACATAACACAACAAACTAATCAAGGAGTTCACCCAAAACTCCTGGGCTACATCTCCTCATCCAGCCTTCAGTGGTGACCTCTCTATTATGTCTTCAAGAGTAGAGTTTTACAAAAGTGAGCTCAATTTGAGTCTCAACACAACATATAAAAAACATCAGGAGTTTACTTGAATCCCTCAAGTCTCTCTGAGTACACAGACTCTCCCTCTCACTCCCTGTCTCTGTTTTCTCTCTGTCTCAGCACTGCTTGCCTCTGCCTCTGTCATTTTGTGGCTTTTAAGCCAATCGACACTTATCTATTCATTTTCCCTTCCGAGCTCTCTAGCTTCCAGCCTCTGTCCATTCAAATCCCCTCTGAGCATTAAGAAATCATGGTGTAACATCTTTAGGTATGGTGGCCACCTATTATGAAACGGAAGGGACCATCGGCACCTTTGAAATCCCTAAACTAGTTATTCTCTATTTACACAAAGAAATACACAAAAACATGGGAAAATCTGCCACACTACCATTTATCAGACCTGAAACATTATCAATTCCACCCTATAATCCTTTTGGATCCATCTTTGGGCACTATCGTGAGTCCACTATTGATCCAACGGTTGCTATTGATTTTGGGTGGCTTATGCGCCATGATATTACCTGCATGAAAAGCTGGTTTTCTCTCTCCAGCACCAAGCCACGTGGCGACCAGTGTATGGGCTTGGGCGGAGCTCGTCTAATACCACTTTCCCCCGAAGGCCTGCCTAAAATCCCACTTGTTACGGAACTCAAAATGTATATCGCTGCATGTATAAACCCTTTCGGGTCCATTTTATCGCCCAATTCACATTTCCTTTGTTTTGCATTTATTTAGCGAAAATGTGACTTTATATAAAAACACCACTTTTTACAAAACTCAAAAGATATATATTTATACCCATAAGACCCGTTGGGTCCGGCTTTATCACAAGTCACATATGTATTGGCCCCACTCCTCTGTATTGTCATGATGCAATATATCGCAATCGCATCTCGTATAGTCCTTGGCCCTGATGAGTCCTTCCGTGTGTTTTGGCAATGTGATGGTGCGAGTAGATCTGGACCATTGATATGTGCACATAGATCAACGACTCTCATTTAATTGCGCCAATCACTATCGTGATTTCCCATAAGGCCGCTTCCGATGGACTCCACTTTACACCTCTTACTGCGATACGCTGATTAGATCTGTATCGTTGATCAGTTAGATCCAACGGCTCCTGTGTGAAATTGCTTAAGTTTCCGATAGACTCTGTTTTCACCATTTCTTCTTGTTTTTCCTTTGTGATAGTGTAATCCACCTTTTGTAAAGGTTTTTCTCATGTGATATTTTTTATTTTATTTTTGAAGACTTAAAGGGTTTTTAGGATCCATTTTGGATCACCCCTCCATCACATATTCTTGCGAGCAGCATGCCATGCTTGCAGCCATGATCATTTTTCCATGGCCATCTTCTCAATTAATGAACCTAACTCTCGGCCTAGATCCCACTAGATCTAGGTATGGTCGATTATCCCCCCATTCCTTGGATAGTTTGTCCTACTGACCTCTCCACTGAGCCATATTCACATTGCATATCATAGACATTTGATACCATCTCTTCAAATATTCTACACTATGTCCACATAGTCCCCATGTTTGACTTTGTGGGTGAGGATGATTCTAGACCTCCTTAGGTAGTTCATTCTCATTTTCCTCTTCCCTTAATTATTCACTAGGAACAATTGTTCTAAGAAGCATTAAGGCCATCTTTAGACATGTAAGGCCACTTGCCTGAAAGTTGTAGATCTTGATTCCAATGGTTGGCTTTTCCACAATGATCTCCAAAAGATTTAAGGCCTCTTCTTCCTCTCCAAATTCACCACAGCTCACTTAGAAAATGAATTCAAATTGGAGGGAAAACATCCTTCCATAGAAAATTCCACAATTGTTTTGTTTCCCATTACGATCAAATCATAGCTCAGTTTGACAAACCATCAGCACCCTTGGAAATATCTCATTGAGGAATAAAATGGGTCTTCCTCAATTTTTGATGATTTGACATGTCACTGGGAACTCATTTTTCCAAGGAGGGTCACTTCGTCACCTCTCAAAATCAAATTTCTTCGTAAAGCGACATTTGTACTTTTAGGTCCACCTCATCTTAATACTTATCATCTCACGTGTTGATTTTTGTCATGAGTAACGATCATTTACGCATGCCTTCATGGTCCCCACCATGCCTATTCCATGTGGCAGCGACATCAGGTCACCCTTTTTCAGAGTGATGAGGCTCATCAATGGGTAAAATATATGGACCTCTAGCCTACTAAATTCAGCTCTTCTTATAATTCTTTACATGTTTTAATTATATTTTTCTTAATGAGATGAGTAAAAGTAACATGTCATGTCTAGTGGTCTAATGTGCATTGATTGCTAGTTTTGGAGAAAATTGTGGATAATTAGGGTGCAGGAACTCAAATGAGACAAGCAGGAAAGATTATAGGAGATAGGATCTCCTTCCTTAACTCCTCACTCACTTGAAGATCCCTCAATGAAATAACATGAACTCGGAGTTGCAAGCAGCTGAGTCATGAGGATCATTGACAACTAAGCCAATGATAGGTAAGAACCAGTTGATCTCAATATTGGGAGCCAAGTTTGCCTATATTTAAGAAAGTTGTTGGAAACATCAGTCATATAAATAAAGAGACCTAGAGCCTCATTAGGATTCATTTTTTTTTCAAGATATCTAAGCATTTTTCAAGTTAAAGGATTGTAACCAAGCACTCTTATGTATTTCTGATTTCTTTAATGAAAATGAGCAACATTGCCTTCATCCAACACTGAGTTGACTCAGAGGGGTGAAGCTCTTGGGTTAGGGCCCAACCCTAGTAGGAAAGGTTCCTCTTGTTGTATATCTATCTTTAGGCTTGTACTTATGGTTATTTGCTACACTGATTTATGTGTTGTTAATTTGCAAGTACTTGTATGTTTTATTAGTTTGTGTCCTTTTATGAATAGTTCTAATAGTATCATTATAGAGATAAGATAATATTAAAAAAAGGTTGAAAACAAGTGGAAATTACCTCATTTCTCCTTCTAAGGGTCATGGTTTGAGGAACATTTCCCATTCAACCCAAAAAAGACAAAATTCTGGTTTCTTATAAAATTTAGGGTTTTTTATGCAAATTAGATCATCATATTTTAATTTTAGAAGATAGATTGCAATTGAAATTTCTGATATCCTAGGTTTGGAATTGATTTTGTTTTTCTTTCATAATGGTTTCAAGCATTCCCATGCATGAACTTGGAAAATAAGTGATGAAAATTGTGTTTTCTTCTATTTAAGTAAACCCTTCTTGTTTTGAGATGATTTTATGGATAAAGACCAACAATTATGTATATGTTGTAGGAATTTCTACATTGTAGGGAGACCTCATATCATCAACCTCATCCAAACCATATCCTCCCACGATTTCTGAAAGCGACTAAGGTCTCAATTCAAATTATAGTTTTCCAAGGAAAACTTCCCATGCTTATTGAGAAAATCCAACCATCATAAAGCTTTGGTTTTAGTTCTAAGTGAGTCCCTACCACTCCCTTCCTTATTCCCTCCTTACCCACCTTTTCAACCACACCCTATGCTTTCGGCCCATTCCTATAGGAAAATAGGGGATCCTGTGGGTGAACTAGGACATCGTGTAGACATCCTATTGGAAAAGATGTAGTGGCCTGTTTTGAGCCCGAATTGTGAAAGAACATCACTAAAGTGAGGAGTATACCCCTGCTTTCCTTCCAAGCCATCTCAATCATTGCACTTATCTCCCTCGACACCTATCTCATATTCTATGCAACCAAGAAGGATTAGCATTTACATTTTTCAAACAAAAAGGTAAAGTGGAATTTTTTTTTATATTTGTTCATGCACAAAATAGTTAAGTGCTTGTTTAGATTAGACTTCATGCTTATACTACTTAAGACCTCACATGTGCTAAATTATAATTCTTTTGCAAGGAAGGTATGTTAACAAATAGGTAGATGAGTTATGTTGTTTTGTAGGTATTTCTTTTAGACTTTTATTACTACAGTAAGTAGAATTTTAGTTCTCTCAATTATGCTAAAATTCTCCTGTCTAAATTGGTAATCAAACTTCTTCTAATCAGTAGAAGGTTGGTTTGAGAAACCCTACTGATCTATTGTCCTAGCTCAACGGTGACAAAGAGTGGACCCATTACATCTATTTGTGTATACAACACTGTCACCTCCAAGTTTATACGAACCCTAGGTTGATGAAGTAAATTTGGTAGCCCCAGGTGTTGCATCATCCCTGCTGCAATAATGGCACTCATCACAAAGCATCCGTGATGAGTCACCTTTGCATCCATGGAGTTTGTTTCTTGTTTCATTATATCATGTCACAATATTCCATCCATATTTTCATAACATTCATCCTGTGTTGCCCATTTAGGCCTCCATTCATATTATTCCCATCCCACCCGGAGTCGCGTTAGTCACTGTGAGGTCAACCATGCACTTTATGTTCTGACAAGGGAAGTCATCTATTTATCCCTTAGTCACACCATTTTACATTGTCCTTGGTGTCAGTCCATCAGTCACATTACTATTTTCCCTCATGCCTTAGTTGAGGATCCTCATTGTCTCACGTATCGCGGGCCCTATTCTGTCGACATCAGCTCATTTATTGCAAGAGAACGACACAGAGGGCGGTGTATCTTGGTTATAGCTTCCATTCTTGTTCGGTACATCAAATTGAGAATAAGGGCTCATTATTTCCCTTTGACATGGTTGTTTCATTCTCCTGATTCGTACACTTCATGGTCTAGCGATGCAGGAGGTTATACCAGTGATTCCCAGGTGTCTATGAGATGTTTCAGACCTCATGAGGGTATGGCCCTTCAGGTATCCAATCACATACCTAGATGCCTTCAAATTATGCTACAACCTCCGTTGGAGTTCCACAATTTTGATGGGTTCGGTTCTACTGATCATAGTGTTCATAGCATGCACATCTCCTTCAAATAATCCATTCAGTTTTGCAGAGTGCTTCCCTATTTAGAAGGAATTCTTTTGTTATTCTACCATCCCTCCCACCGATTTTTTGAGGGAAGGGCCATTATATCTCATGTACTTAGATGATATTGTATTTAGTCTTGGCTCATGTTTTTCCCACATGCATTATGTATATGGGACACATTGTATTATTTTATGCCTCAGCTATAAACCACCTTTGTTAAGTAATTTATAATTAAACCCATGAAGAATAATTTAACAAATCACCATTTATTTAATTTTCTTCTAGGAATAATTAATTAAAGCATTGTTCAATTAATATTCCTTGTAACATTTGACCTGGTTATAAAGAATCAAGAGATAAATTATTAATTATCTTATTTTTCTATAGGAAAAATTAATTAATCACTAATTAATTATTATTCCTTGTCAAATTTGACTAAATCCCTCAGGAGTAATTAAATAAATCATTATTGGTTTATTATTCCTTAAACAATTTCTTGAGATGATAAATAAATCATTTATTTATTTATTATTTCTAAATAAAAGTTTCAATACTTTTTCCCTCCTAACCAAATATAATAAAATATTTCAAGTGGTTATTCCAAGAATGGGGTTAATAATATTTTTATATTTGCTCATTATTCGAGGATAAGTCAATATTGCTTTATAAACAGGAGGGTTTTCCATTCATTATTCACTTTTGATTATTTTCACTATTATACTGAATGTTGTAACTCTCATTATTTTCATTGTCGCACACCATTTTTCTTCCATTTGAGTTCCCATTGAGCTAAAACATTTTGTTTGTTGGGTTTACACATTATAGAGGAGAGAGACTCTACACAAGATGAAGACATTTGAGGATAGCCAAAAACCCATCCCATTAAGGGGGACGAGTAACATTTATTTATTCCCTTCACAAGTGTTATAATAAAATCTATTCTTTGTATATCTGGTTTCCATTAGATGATTGATGTTATTAATGTTTCCTTTTACTATTTAACTATGATTGTGGCATATATCAGGACTTTTGCAAGTTTTGTTCCTATCAGTTGCTGTAGATCTACAATGTTTAGCAGTCATTTATATTGTTGAGACGATTTGTCATCCACAGTCTGAAGTGTTTTCTTTTTGTAGATATTTGAGAAGAAAACAATACAACAAAGTGTGCTATCCTTAAATCCAATTTATAATATAAATAAAGTGCTTGAGGGTTTATGAGATAAGTTTCAAGTTAACTATAATTTTTTATGTGTTTTTATGTTAATTTCATGAGCAAATTAACATAAATAAAACAATGAACAGTAGCATGTAATAGACATAAACATCCCCATAAACAGTAACACATCATAACATGATGAAGGAGTTCACTCCTCTTGCGCTATGTCTCCTTATCCATCTTCCAATGGCTTGGCACTCTTCCATTATGCTCACATTTGTGAATACGTCCATTTATAATGCTCAAATAGCTCTAAAACATGTTTCGATGGCTTCAAAAGCCTCAAAAATGCATGTCTAGCCTCTTCCTACTCCTCAATTGGATCAAAGTTTCATTACTTAGGATTTCCCCAAGTTCTCTTGCTAATCGCACCTGAATTTCCCAAAATCCAGAATCATCCTACAAAATTGCCCCAATTTCCTCTAACTGGGCACTAATTCTGCCAAATTCTGGGTGAATTTGTCAGAGAGCTTGACTGTCTTCTAATGGCTTAACTCCAGAAAACTAGGTCGCGTGGTGTGCCATAGGCCAGAGTCCTCAAACCAATGGCCCACCCCTGCTAGCTTGGCCCCCACTCCACTCCCTGCCACGATCACAACAAATGCCATATGCCCATGGGGTCAGGCTTTAACTCTACCCTCCCAAATTCTCGTATGCTTAGATGTTTGCGGTCTTCGCAGTGGTGACATAACTCCACCAAGGTTAACACATTGGTTACTACTAATGGTTTGGTGAGGCAGTTAACCTCCACCGAAGGTCTTCATGCTAGGTCATATCTTCAACATATATGGGGGGTCAGGGCTATGACCTGGCCCATTCCCCCAACCATCGACCAACATGCATTCAAATATAACTTTTCATCCATATTTTAATAAGAAATAACTTGCCACAATGGTAGTTGGTAATGTTTGTTGGACAAAGTTCTAGTGTTCAACCCCCTCCTAGTCCACTCGGCCCTTAACAAACTTTAGGTGGCCTCCTATTGGGCCACATGGCATCATGTGGTTGACCACCATCCAACCAACAAAAACATGCCACCTAGGAACCTCCACCTTGTGACACATGGAAAATATTGGTTGGCTAAAGAAAACATAGTCAGCCTACCATGTCATCAGTACACACTACTGATTGGGCTGCCAATTTTTTTGCCGAATTCACTTGTTTTAGAAAACAAACAGAACATGTTTCTGGAAGCATACAGAGTTTGTTTCACATGGAACAAGTTGTGTTGAATTCAGAATAATGAGCACTACATGTTCATTCAGGTTCCACACCAATCTCACAACTTTGAATTTTGAGCAAATTTTTGAGAACCTGATCATCCCTCTTAGGTGGTAACCCTTTATTCTCCAGAAACACATACCTATATTCCTATAAAAAATATTCCAACTATTGTATTTGTTTCTTAGCACACCCCTCTAGGGATGGATTTCCTCTTACTCACTCTTTTACAGCCTGATTTTCTCTTAAACACAATTAAAAACACTTGTTGGAACATATCAATCTCTTGATTTGGTTGGCACTTACAAGCATAATTTTTGACCTTTCTTTGTATGTGATGATGGGGAATTATTTTCCATCATGGAAAATGTGATACTAGTTGGATCTCCACATGAGTATTTCATCTCGCATGTACATGTAGGGACTACCAATTACAACTCCACATACATCAAGGGGAACAACATCTAGTTCTACCACATCAATAAAATCATCATTCATGGAAAATCTAATTAGCACTCTTTTTTACCTTTAACTCAGGCATCCTTATTTACCCATCCCAATGGATATGGGCTTGGATTATCATGAACTTCCAACCCCAAATTCTTTACCAACTTTGCTTCAATGAGATTTTCCTACAATCTAGAGTTAAACAAAGAATCAAGCTTGTTCTTCTTGACCAATATTTTTATATGGAAGAGTTTAGTCATTTGATTTTCTTCCTATTGTTGAAGGCTACTGATGAGCCTTGGTATTGAGACAAAAATGTTTTAAATCCCAAGGCTATCGATTCAAATTATCAACCTAAGGTTTGTACAAAATTAAGAGGTATCGACACTCTACGTGTAGCATTTCATGTGTCCTTCCTTCATTGATCTAATGTAATGGAGTGAATGTCATGAAATAAAAGCCTAAACTAATTATAGAATTCAAAATTTTAGTTTATTTGCAAGAAACTGAAATGTAGTTTTCTCAAATGTAAATGATAATCCTAATTTCAGAAATGTAAGGGCTATACTACTTGCAAAAATGTAAAAAGTGAGCTATTTGCAAGTAAATGTTTCATTAAAAGGAAACCTAGTGTAAGGAATGGAAATAATAGTTCTTGAAATAAAAACTCTAGCTCAGAATAAAGAAAGAAAGTGTTATGAAACAAGCTCACAAAAAGATAGAAAAGGGAGATCAACGCCTTAGAATTCAGCCTCTTCGAGGGGGCAACCTCCTTTACATTACACAAATGAGCAATTCTTGGATGATACAAATGAAAAGACCTCCTTTCTATATATAGGAGTCTAAGGGGTCATAACATAATCAGAGCCGACATAAAAATAATAATGTAAGGGCACAATAATAACAATAGTGGGTTTCTATGTGGCACAATAGTAACAATATGGGCACTACATGGGTACATCAATATAATAAGTGGGTTGTAATAATAACAATAAGGGGTTACACTAGTAGTATAGGGGCCTAACATGCCCCTCTCCTTCAAAAAGCGTTTTCCTCAATGCTTGAGTAGTTCTTGATGCTTCTGTCTAAAATTCTTGTCCTCCCATGTGGAATCTTTAGCGGGTAAGTTCTTCCACTTGATGAGATACTCTAAAATTGATCGATTTCATAGCTGTCGGGTTCTTGTTTCTGTGACTGCTCTAGGTTCCAATATGTTTTTTCCTTCCTCTTCAATTTCTGGCAATATTGTTTGATTGGGATATTTTGCAACTTTTGAATAAGTGGCCATACTTCTTCGTCCTTCTTCCATTCATCCTTTGCTTCATTTGTCCAATATGGTTGGATAATAGAAATGGCACACAACAATGCTTCCACATCCTCATCCTTTCTTGAGAGTGCATCTGCCACCACATTTTTCTTCCCTTTTTTGTAGATGATTTCAAAGTCATAACCCAACATCTTTGTGACCCACTTTTGTTTCTCTTCAGAGGATAATGTTTGTTCTAAAAAGTATTTTAGGCTATCATGATCCATTTTTACCTTGAATTGTCTTCCCATTAGGTAGGGTTACCATTTCTTAAGTGCATGGAGTATTGCCAACATTTCCTTCTCATAAATAGCTTTGTGTAAAAACTTTCCCTTGATTGGATGAATTTCGAAAGCAATGGGTCTTTCATCTTGCATTAAAACAGCACCAACTCCATTTCTTGAAGCATCACATTCCACAATAAAGGTTTTTGTGAAGTCTGGTGTAGCTAAGACCGGTGCTTGACACATTGCCTCTTTAAGATGCTGAAAGGCCTTTGTTTCTTCTGGAGTCCATGAAAATGCATCTTTCTTCACTAATGTTGTTAGAGGTGCTACTATTCTCCCATAATTCTTAACAAACTTGCGATAATACCCTGTCAACCCAAGAAATCCTCGCAGATGCTTTATGGATGTGGGGATTTTCCATTCCTTAATGGCTTTAATTTTGCTAGGGTCTACCTTAACTCCTTCATGAGATACAATATGACCCAGATATTCCACCTCTTGTACTCCAAAGAAACATTTGGATCTTTTTGCATATAATTGTTTCTCCTCCAATAATTGTAGCACCTTGTCAACATGTTCAACATGATCCTTCCAAGACTTGCTATAGATTAGTATATCATCAAAAAATACTAACACAAATTTTCTAAGGAATGATTTGAAAATGGAATTCAACAAACCTTGAAATGTTGAAGGTGCATTGGTAAGGCCAAAAGACATGACCAAAAATTCATAATGACCCTCATGAGTTCTAAATGTTGTTCTCGGAATGTCTTTAGTCTTCATTCTGATTTGATGATATCCTGAATGAAGATCCAACTTGGAGAAGTAAATTGATCCATGCAATTCATCCAGTAATTAATCAATGACTGGAATGGGAAACTTATCTTTAATAGTGAGCTTGTTGAGCTCCCTATAATTCGGACACATGCGCCATGATCCATCCTTCTTGTGCACCAATACTACTGGAGCAGAGAAAGAACTTTGACTCGGTTGAATTATACTAGCCTCTAGCATTTCTGCAACCATACGTTCAATTTCACTCTTTTGGGCATAGGGATATCTGTACGGCCTGATGTTTGGAGGAACACCTCCTGGAATCAGATGAATAGCATGATCATGATCACGAATAAGTGGGAGACCTTTAGGAGTCTCAAATACCTTGGAATGATTGTCCAAGACTTTTTCGAGATCTGGAGAAATAGATGATTCCAATGTGGAAACATCTAGCGAACATAATTGTGCAATCACACCTCTTTGTTCCTCTTTTAGAAGCTTTGTCATACCGTTGGAGCTGATTATCTTTCTCGGTTTCCCTGCAATACCCCTTAACTCAACTTCCTTCCTTCCACAGAAAATTTCATGAAATGTTCTTGAAATTTAAAATCTATTGTACCCAAGGATTGTACCCAAGGATTGTAGCCATTGGACTCCTAGTACAACGTCAGCACCTCCCATTGGAACGGAAAGCATTGGGCTAGTCAATACATATTCTCCCATGGATAGCTTGATATTATGGCACTTTTGATAGCAATTTATTGTTCCTCCATTTGCAACCATCACTTGACACTCTAGTGCTGGATATAAGAAGCAATTCAATTCTTTTGCTAGCTTACAATGAATAAAATTTTGGGTACTTCCTGAATCAATCAACACTATTACCATTTTCTTCTTGATTTGTCCTTCTATCTTGATGGTTTGAGGAGTGGTAATTCCTACCAATGCATTACAAGATATTTTCGGATTCATTTCTTCTTTATCTAGGCTTTGTTCCTGGAGTATATCCTTTTCTTTTGACCTTTCTTGCTCCCTTTCTTCTTCCTCTTCACAATCTATGTAGAATAATTTCTTCTCATCACACTTATGACCTTTAGTGTATTTGCTATCACAACTGTAACAAAGCCCTTTTGCTCTTTTTTCTTCCAATTGTTGTGGTGTCAACCTTATAGGTTGTGGAAGACTAGGGGCAACAACACTTCCATCTTTATAGTTGTGAGTGGTATGCATCCTGCTTGCCATAATTTTGCTTTCCATTTTTCTTGCTAACCTGAATGCCTTCTCTAATGAATCAGGTTCCCAAAGGCAAACTTCATGTTGGATATTATCCTTTAAAGTACCTATGAACACATCAATCTTATGCTCCTCTAAAATATTTTTTACCCTTATGTTCAATTTTTGGAACTCCTCAATGTGCTCCATTATTGAACCCTTTTGTTTGAGACTTATCAATTGGCTAAAAAAGTGTTGCTTTGTGTATCCTTATAATGCGCTGTCAATTCTTCCGTAAAAATTGCCCAAGTGATAATTTGTCTATGAGAGAAAAGCCATTGATACTATACAAACTGATTTGGTTCCAAATATAAAGTTGCAATACGTACCTTTTGTGTGTTTTGCACATTATTGAGATCGAAAAATTTCTCCATCTGTAATATCCATGTTGCAGGATCCTTGCCATCAAACTTCCTCATATCGATTTTTGGAATATGGTGGGTCTTCGATCCAACATTAGAGTCTATGGAATCATGATTAACATTTCTTTTATTCTCATCATGAGTTTCCTTTACTACCCTTTCACCATTAGTGACCATTTCTTGTAGCAACTTATTCATTTTTATCTTCAATTCTTCCATCTTATCATCCATGCCATCCATCTTAGCTTCTACGCCTTTCTTTAAAAAATCCATCTTAGCTTCTACACCCTTCTTTAAACCATCCATCTTAGCTTCTACATCTTTCCTTAAACCATCCATCTTAGGTTCTGTTGCTTTTTGTGCAAGTGACACTTGTTGCACTTGGTCTCGTAATTTTGATATATCATGTTGCATTTCTTCCTCTTCTTCATAAGTCATGCTAGAGCTTTCAGGTTGCCTACTAGGTTTCTGCATTTTATTTCCTCGGGGCATCAATTACCGATTCAAACTAATTTTTCAAACCAAACTTCATCAAAAATTTAAAAAAACTACACACCTTTTTTCACTTTGTAGAAGCTCTATATTGAATATGATGTATCTCTGCAATTTTGGATCATCCAGTTCTGAAATTGTGACCTTTAGTAGCCATCTGTGTCCTCTTTCCAATGCCACCAGGTGTATCCAAGTTGGATTCTCCAAGGAAGAGTTATGCACAATCTCCCAAGATGACCTAATTATAGACTAGTTCAGTAGAGCGAATTTGTACGACGTGCCGCGAGTCACTGTTTTGACCTCTGGATGTGAAAAAGATACACAAGAAACTACAGTCCGTCCTATTTCTGTAACTTCTTATGAAATTTCAATCTGATGCTCAAAGAGAAAGTTATGATGATTTTCCCCAAGTCACCTATTTGGAATGTAATTCAGGAGTCTGCAAAAAGACCAACTTCCTCAGATCATATCTCTGCAAATATAGCTCGAAAAGCTCTAAAATTTGGACCTGTGATTCAGCATGATTGCTTCTCAAATGGTTTTTTTTTTTAGGTTCTGAAACATCGCAGAAAAAAAGTTATCGTGAAAATGCCACGATGACCTGTTTGGAGTAGCGAAACCCTAGAATCCAAAGCTCTGATACCAAATGTTATGAAACTAGCTCACAAAAAGATAGAAAAGAGAGATCAATGCCTTAGAATTCAGCCTCTTCGAGGGGGAAACCTCCTTTACATTACACAAATGAGCAATTCTTGGATGATACAAATGAAAATACCTCCTTTCTATATATAGAAGTCTAAGGGGTCATAACATAATCAGAGCCAACATAACAATAATAATGTAAGGGCACAATAATAACAATAAGGGCACTACATGAGTACATCAATATAATAAGTTGGTTGTACTAATAACAATAAGGGGTTACACTAGTAGTATAGGGGTTAACAAAAAGAATGTATTAAATCATTGCATTATAAAGAGATGAGATCCATTGAATGAGTTCATTAGATACTTAATGTTGCAATCATTATTGTGCTATACAATTCATAAATTTGTCCACTAACCCAGATTGTTGAGATGTGTTGCAGGAGTAAAAAATAGAGTTAAAAATCATCTTCGGCCAACCTAAATAGAGTTTTTAGATCCTAAAGATCATTATTCAAGCCTAAGGGAAAAAAACCAAACTCTTGGAGTGAATTTGGTCAAGTGTATAGAGTGTTACAACACTGCTATAGGACTGCTACTCCTTAAGATAACTTGTTGAATGCCCAAGAAAAAGAAATCAAAATGTGATGGGATTTCTTTTTTTACTAACTATAATGTACGAGGACTCCATTCGAAGCAGAATAACTCAAAACCACCCTTGTTAGCATGTGCTAAAAAATAACAAAGAAATACTACTCTAAAAGTCGAAAATTCAAGAATTAATGAGCTAGTTAACTTATCAAATGCCTAACCTAATAAAGTGTAAATGCTATGGGGATTTTTTTATTATTAAATTAAATTTTTATAGAGCTCAATATACGTGTAATAAACTCAAAATTGTCTTGTTAACGTGCACTAAAAAATGGTGGAAAATTACTACTATTTTTATACAAGAGGCTTCCAAAAATTCTAGATCTGTGGACTAGTAAACCTTTTTTCTTTCCAACCGACTGAATACCTCAAGGAGGTTTTAAATGAATGAGTCAATATTAGGTACCCCAAAAGATTTTTTCACCTAATATGTTATTCTTTTCCTCTTATCTTTTGTTTTTACATTTTTGTATTTATATTTTCTGTTCAACTCTCGTTGAAAAAAAACAAATCTCTTTCAAGTATAGGAATAATTCTAATGGAGCCATGTGCATATCATGATAACAGATAAATTCATGTGTAGGCTCGAAATATATTCTCTGAAATGTACCTAAATTTTAGAGACCAACTTGTTTGATGATGTCAATAATTCTTGAAGAAGAATGTGTTGTTGCAGGTCAATGATTGTCGAGAACATGATTTCAATATAGTTGTGATGCCCTTAGTTCACTTGAACATTTGCATCACTTTATGTCTCCTCTTCTACCATGAAATTCAAATATTGTTCCTTTTTATAATTATTCTATTGAACACACAGAGGATATGATGGTAAACATGATGGAACTTTCTCAATATTCGATTCTGATGTTTATTGTTCATCAAGTGAAATAGACAATTCTTTGGTTTCCTAATTTTAATCTAATTTTTCCTAATGTTGTCCTTCAATGAAATCAAGAGAATATCTTTGTGACAATATACTGCATGATCTAAGTTGAATACCATTAATATAAAGAGGAGTTATTTTGGAGTATTGTACCTCAACATTATGAGTGGGTTGAATTAATAGATGTTTTGGATTCATATATGGTTGTACAGATAGTTGAGTGGGATTGGATATTTGAGATTGATGTCGTTGGGGTTGTGGTTGGGGTGGAGGTGGATGGTAGGGTTGTAATGGAGTTGGGCATGGAGGATATTTATGATATTATGGATTTCCACCATAAGGTCCTTTCCAACCTTGTTTCCAAGATTGCTTTTTGGGTTGAGATGGTCAAGGTTGCCAAGGAAAATGTGTGTTCCAATTACTTTGAGATGGATGTGCATAACCTTGAAATTTTGAATTACGTACTTGCATCATACCAAGTTTAATAGGATGCCATGGTCCTCTTAGAGCTACATAACATAACTACTTTGGTGATTGACTTTCTCCATTTTCCTCCTTGTAAACTTCCTCCAACCATGGTAATGATGGGAAATATTTAATAGCATGTGATTCAGTATGGATATCAGAAATATAAGCATCTTATCTTTGTTGATTTTTCATTCCTAAGATTTCTACCTTTTCACTTAGATTACTAATAATTTATGTTTTAAAGTTACCAAGCAAATTTCTGAGCTCAACTTGACTTACCGATGTCTATGTTGTTTGACTTACTCTTTCTGTTCCTCATCATATGGGATTGCACATTTCACAAATTTCTTCAAATAGTAATTGGTATACATCATCTCTACTCATGAGATTGAGGAGATAAATCAACTCATTTATAATTGTTCTGAGTAAGAGGGTTTTAGTGTGTCAAATCCTTACTGATGTAATTTTCCCCTCTTAACATTATACATAAATCTATTTATGATGTCCTCAAGGCTCTCATAAATCTCTTTATGATGTCCTCAAGGCTCTCATCTTCTTTTTAAGTCATTCAAAATATTTCACTTTATGATCATTATCTTTATATTTTTCTAGAAATATTTTGTTCATATCATTCTATGATATTATTGAATTAATCCCTAAACTCATAACCCATTTAAGGACTCTATTCTTCAATGTTTCTAGAAAAAATATCAATTTTTGAGTGTTTAATAAGTAATCATAAGATCTACAAAGGATTTTAGATTCAAAGAGAAAGGTTATTGTATCCTCTAACTAGATACCATTGAAGTTGGGAAGAAAATATTAAGGGATTTTCTTCATATGAACATTGATATCAATATCTTGAATGGGAAATACAAGAGTATCTTCCCCATTATCGTCATCTCTATCCATTTCTTTTACCTTCTTTTCTACCTCTTCTTCTACCTACAAAAGTGGATGGTGATGTGCTTCTTATTGCACCACGTCGTCAAATGGGGAATTTTTGTTGAATAATTTTTTTAATAAGAATGCTAATGCAATGCAATATTCCTATTTCTTTTTTTGTAGAAACTAAAATAAGTTAATCAACTAGGGAAGAAAATAATGCATGATTTGATACCTCTGCGAAAACAATGCCAAGAAGTGATGAGCCACGGTATTGCAAAAAAAATGTTTCAACTCCCAAGCCTACCAACTTAAATTATCAACCCGAGGTTCGTAAAAACATAAGAGGTGTCAGAACAATAGGTGTAACATGCAGTGTCCTTCCTTCATTGATCTAATGTAATGGAGTGAATGTCATGAATTCAAAGCCTAAACTAATTATAGAAATGGAAACGTTACTCTATTTGCAAGAAATGGAAATGTTACTTGCTCAAATGTAAATGCTAATCCTAATTGCAAAAGTTTAAAGGCTATACTACTTGCAAAAATGTAAACATGAATCTACTTGCAAAGTGTAAATGTTGCATTGAAAGGAAAACTAGTCTATGGAATGGAAACAATAATGCTTGAAATAGGAACCCTAGCTTAAAATTAAAGAAGGAAAAATAATATAAATTTCATGAAATAAAGAGAAGGTAATCAATCATTGAATTACAAAGAGATTAGATCCATTGAAAAATTTCATTAGAAACTTCATGTGGTAATAATTATTGTGTTATACAATTCATAAATCTGTCCACTAACACAAACTATTAAGATGTGTTGGAGGGGTAAAAAGGAAATTCAAAATGGCCTTGGGTCCTCCTTAGTAATGCATTTGTAGCCTAGAGATCATTATTCAGTCCTAAGGGAAAAAAACAAATCCTTTGGTGAAAACATGGTCAAGTTTATGGAGTGTTACAGGAATACTACAGGACTGCTACAGGACAACTACAAGACTGTTATTCCTTGAGATAACCTCCCGAATGCCCAAAAAATTAAAATTAAAATAAGATGGGAAATTGTTTTTATTAATTAGTATATATAAGTACTCCATTCCAAGTGGAATATGTTAGGTCCCTATAATACTAGTGATTCCCCCATTACTATTGTCATTGTAGCCCTTATCGTTATTGTTGTGCCTCTATTGTCCCCATATTGTTATTATTGTGCCCCATAGAAGCCCAATATTTTTATTGTTGTGCCCTTATATTATTACTGTTATGTCAGGTTTGATTATACTGTGGCCCTTAAACTCCTACATATAGAAAGGAGGTTTTGTCATTTGTATCATCCAATAATTATTCATTTGTGTAATGTAAAGGAGGTTTCCCCCTCAAAGAGGATAATTTTGAAGTCATTGATCTATCTTTTCTTCTATATTGTGAGCTGGTTAGATAAAATTTGGTATCAACGTTTTGGATTCTAGGGTTTCACTGCTCCAAACAGGTCATCATGGAATTTTTTGTATAACTTTTTCTCTAAGAAGTGTGAGAATCTTAAAAAAATCAATTTGAGCTAATATTGTTCTGAACCTTGGGTCTGAATTTTAGATTTGGTCTCGCTATATTTTGGGAGATATGATTAGAGGAAGTTAGGTTTTTTGCAGGCTCCCAAATTACATCCCAAATGGGTGACCTAGGGAAAATCATCATAACTTTCTCTCTGAGCATCATATATAAATTTCATAAAACATTACAGAAAGAGGATAGGCTATAGTTTCTTTTTTATGGTTTCAAGACCTAGGGTTGAAACAATAAGACGTGGAACTTAGTACAAGTTAGCTCTACTGAAAAATTCTATAATTAGGTCATCGTGGAAGATTTGTCATAACTCTTCTTTGGAGTCCAATATTGATCAGACTTGCAGGGTTACAAACAAGACTCAAAGGGCTATCCCAGGATGTAATTTCAAACCTTGGAGATCCGAAATTACTAATATACAAAAAATTCAATATCAATCTCCTACAAAGTGAAGAAAGGTGTGTAATTTTTTGAACATTTGGCACAAGTTTGGTTTGAAAAATTAGTTTGAAGGAATTCAAAGGGAAAAATAAATGTTAAATATTATTTGATAGATTCTAATGGAGGATTGAAGACCCAGCATGTTCCAAAGATCAATATGAGGAAGTTTGATGGCAAGGATCTCGTAACATGGATACTACAGATGGATCAATATTTTGATATCCATAATGTACAAAACACACAAAGGGAACACATTGCAACTTTATATTTGGAACCAAATCAGTTTGTATGGTATCGATGGCTTTTCTCTCGTAAACAAATTGTCACTTGGGAGATTTTTATGGAAGAAATGATAGCACATTATGAGGATACAAAAATAAACACTTTTTTAAGCCAATTGATAAATCTCAAACAAAAGGGTTCAATGATGGAGCACATTTAGGACATTCAAAAATTGAATATAAGCGTAAAAGATATTCTAGAGGAGTATAAGATTGACGTGTTCATAGGGAGTTTAAAGGATAACATCCAACATGAGGTTTACCTTTGGGAACCTGATTCATTGGATAAGGCATTCAGGTTGGCAAGAAGAATGGAAAGAAAAATTATGGCAACAAGGAAGCCTACCACTCACAACTATAAAGATGGAAGTGTTGTTTCCCCTAGCCTTCCACAACCTATAAGGTTGACAACATAGAAATTGGAAGAAAAAAGAGAAAAAGGGCTTTGTTATAGTTGCGATAGTAAATACACTAAAGGTAATAAGTGTGTTGAGAAGAAATTATTTTACATAGATTGTGAAGAGGAAGAAGAAAAGGAACAAGAAATGTCAAAAGAAGAGGATATACACCAAGAACAAACCCTAGATAAAGAAGAAATGAATCCAACGATATCTTGTAATGCATTGGTCAGAATTACCACTACTAAAACTATGAAGATAGAATGAAATATCAAGAAGAAAAAGGTAATAGTGTTGATTGATTAAGGAAGTACCCTAATTTTATTGATTTTAATATAGCCAAGGATTTAAATTATTTCCTATACCCAACACCAAAGTGTCAAGTGATGGTTGCAAGTGGGTGAACCATAAATTGCTCTCGAAAGTGCCATAATATTAAGCTATCCATGGGAGAATATGTATTGAATAGCCCAATGCTTTCCATTCCAATGGGTGGTTCTGATGTTGTACTAGGAGTCTAATGGCTACAATCCTTTGGTATAATAGCTTTTAATTTTCAAGAACCATTCATGAAATTTTCTTGGGAAGGAAAGGAAGTTGAATTAAGGGGTATCACAGGGAAACCGGGAAAGATAATCATCTCTAACATAATGAAAAAGATTCCAAAGAAAGAACAATGAGGTGTAATTGCACAATTATGTTCGCTAGAGGTTCCCACATCGAAACCATCGATTTCGCTAGATCTCCAAAAAGTCTTGGACAATCATTCCAAGGTATTTGAGACTCCCAAAGGAATCTCACCTATTCATGATCATTACCATGCTATTCATTTGATTCAAGGAAGTGTTCCTCCAAACATTAAGTCTTACAGATATCCATATGCCCAAAAGAGTGAAATTGAATGTATGGTTGTAGAAATGATAGAGGCTCGTATAATTCAACCTAGTCAAAGTTCTTTCTCTACTCCAGTAGTATTGGTGCATAGGAAGGATAGGTCATGGTGCATCTGTCCAAATTATAGGCATCTCAACGAGCTCACTATTAAAGACAAATTTCCCTTTCCTGTCATTGATGAATTATTGGATGAATTGCATGGATAAATTCACTTCACCAAGTTGGATCTTCATTAGGATATCACCAAATGAGAATGAAGGGTGAAGAAATTCAAAAAACAACATTTAAAAATCATGAGGGTCATTATGAATTTTTGGTCATGCCATTTGGCCTTAATAATGCACCTTCTACATTTCAAGGTTTGATGAATTCCATTTTCAAACCCTTCCTTTGAAAATTTGTGTTAGTATCTTTTGATGATATACTAATCTACAGCGAGTCTTGGAAGTATCATGTTCAACATGTTGATAGGGTGCTCAAACTAATGAAGGAGAAAAAATTATATGCAAAAAGCTCCAAAAGTTTCTTCGGAGTACGAGAGGTGGAATATGTGGGTCATATTGTATCTCATGAAAGTGTGAAGGTATACCCTAGAAAAATTAATGCCATTAAGGAATGGAAAATCCACACATCGATAAAGCATCCCCAAGGATTTCTCGGGTTGACAGGGTATTATCACAAGTTTGTTAAGAATTATGGGTGAATTGAAACAACTCTAACAACATTATTGAAGAAAGATATATTTTCATGGACTCCAAAAGCAACAAAGGCCTTTGAACATACTAAAAAGTCAATGTGCCAAGCACCGGTCTTAGCTACGCCAGACTTCACAATTTTTTTTATTGTGGAATGTGTTGCCTGAGAAAATTGAATTGGTGTTGTTTTAATTCAAGAAGAAAGGCCCATTGGTTTCGAAAGTCATCCAATCAAAGGAAAGTATTTACACAAGGCTATTTATGAGAAGGAAATATTGGCAACACTATATCCACCTAAGAAATGGCAACCCTACATAATGGGAAGACACTTGAAGGTAAAAACGGATCATGATAGTCTTAAATACTTTTTAGAACAAAGATTATCTTCAAAAGAGTAGCAAAAATGGGTCACAAAGATGTTGGGTTATGACTTTGAAATCATCTACAAAGAAGGGAAGGAAAATGTTGTGGCAGATGCACTCTCAAGAAAGGATGAGGATGTGGAAGCATTACTTTGTTCCATTTCTATTATCCAACCAGATTGGATAAATGAAGCAAGGGATGAATGGAAGAATGACGAAGAAGTGTGGGCATGCATTAAAAAGTTACAACAATATCCCAATACATCTCATACATTTAGCTGCAAAATTGATTTGTTAAGGTACAAAGATCGCTTATATGTGTGTAAGAATTTCCAACTCAAACAAAATATTCTTATGGAATTGTACACCTCTCGCTTAGGAGGGCACTTAGGATTTTTAAAAACTTAACACACGGTTAAGAAGGCATTTTTTTTGGGATGGCCTTAAATAAGATATTCAAAAGTTTGTGGCAGAATGTTTGATTTTCCAACAAATTAAAGTTGAAACAATTAAGACCCAAGGTCTATTACAACCTGTATTCATTCCAAGCAATGTTGGGAGGAGGTTTCAATGAATTTTATCACGAGCTTACCCAAGTCCGAAGGAAAGAGTGTCATCATGGTGGTAGTTGACAAACTTACCAAGTATGCATGCTTTTGTGCATTATTGTATCCATTTAAAGCAACTACAATTTCTACTGTAATTATGGGAACAATTCAAAAGATACAAGGAAACCCAAATATTATTGTAAGCGATAGAGATCCCATTTTCACTGGAAATTTTTGGATAGAATTATTTTTCTTTCTTGGTACTTAGTTATCTCATCACTCATCTTACCATCCTCAATATCATGGGCAAACTAAGATAGTAAACACAAGTTTGGAAGGATATCTTCATTGCTTGGTATCTGATAAAGAGACACAATGGGTCAAATAGTTGCCTCTCGCCAAATGGTCATATAACACTTCCTTACATACTGCAACAAAAATGACCCCATTTATGGCACTTTATGAATATCATCCACCATCCATCACATCATATTTAAGACAAAATTCTAAGGTTCAAGTAGTGGAATATCACATCGAGCATCAACAATGAGTTCTCCAACTCTTAAAGGATAACCTCACTTTGGCGTAGAATAGAATGAAACAATAGGCATACTAACATCGCAGTGAAAGAAGTATTGATGTACGTGGCAGGGTATTCCTATGACTACAACCATATAAACAAATTTCCCTCAAGAAAGCTAAGAAAGATAATAGATTATCGCCAATGTATTATGGTCCATACAAGTCATTGCAAAAGATTGGTACTATGGCATACAAATTGTTGCTTTTCCATGTTTCATGCTTAAAGAAGGCTACAGGTGATAACCTCCTAGTTCAAACAATATTTTTAGAATGTGACGAGGAAGGAAAAATCATATTGTAACCTGAAGTAGTAACAGAAACAAGAACTCGACTGCTACAAAATCGATCAGTTTTAAAGTATCTCATCAAGTGGAAGAACTTACCCGCTGAATATTTGACATGGAGGGTGATAATTTCATATAGAAGCATCTAGAACTACTCAGGTGTTTAGGAGAACACTTTTTTGAAGGAGAGGGGCATGTTAGGTCATTATAATACTATTGATTTCCCCATTACTATTGATATTGTATCCCTTATTGTTATTATTGTGACCCTATTTTCCCCATATTGTTATTATTGTGCCCCATAGAAGCCCACTATTGTTACTGTTGTGCCATTATATTATAATTATTATGTCGGCTTCATTTATATTGTGACCCCTTGGACTCCTATATATAGAAATGAGGATTTGTCATTTATATCATCAAAGAATTATTCATTTGGGTAATGTAAAGGAGGTTTCCCCCTCCAAGAGGCTTATTTTGAAGTTGCTAATCTATCTTTTCTTCTATTTTGTGAGTTGTTTACATAACAAAATCACTCAAAAACCCCATGCTAACATCTGCTAGAAAATAACATAAAATTACTACTCTAAAAAAAAAAAATTCAAGAATTAGTGGGCTAGTTAACCTATCAAATGCCTAGCCTAATAAAGTGAAAATTCTATGGGGTACATTTTTTTATTAAATTCAATTTTTTTAGGACTCAATCCAAGTGGAATAAACTCTAAATATCCTCGCTAATATGTTCTAAAAAATATGTTAGGTCCCTATAATACTATTGATTCCCCCATTGCTATTGTCATTGTAGCCCTTGTTGCTATTGTTGTGCCCCTATTTTCCCCATCTTGTTATTATTGTGCCACATAGAAGCCCACTGTTGTTATTATTGTGCCCTTATATTATTATTGTTATGTCGACTTTGATTATATTGTGACCCCTTCGACTCCTTTATATAGAAAGGAGGTTTTCTCATTTGTATCATCTAAGAATTATTCATTTGTGTAATGTAAAGAAGATTTCCCCCTCATAGAGGCTTATTTTGAAGTCGTTGATCTATCTTCTCTTCTATTTTGTGAGCTTCTTACATAACATTTGGTATCAAAGCTTTTTATTCTAGGGTTTCACCGGTCCAAATAGGTTAGCGTGGCATTTTCACTATACATTTTTCTTTACGAATTTTCAAAAGCTAAAAAGAAAATGCATTTTATCCGAAATCGTTTTGAACCTCGGTTCTAAATTTTAGATCTTGTTTCGCTATATTTTCATAGATATGGTCCAAGACATTTAGGGTTTTTGCAGACTCCCGAATTACATCCCAAACAAGTGACATGGGGAAAATCGTCATAAATTTCGCAATGAGCATAAAATTTAAATTTTGTACAAAGTTACATAAAGAGGACAAACTATAGTTTCCTGTGTATCGTTTTCAAGCCCTAAGGTATAAACAGTGACACATGGAACTTCATACAAGTTTACTCTACTGAACGAGCCTATAATCAAGCCATTATGGGATATTTGGCATAACGCTTCCTTGGAGAATCCAATCTTGATCTGATTTCTGGGGTTGGAAAGAGGACTTGGAGGGCTATCTCAAGACACAATTTTAGACCTTGGCGATCCGAAATTACAGAGATACAACAGATTGAATATCGAGCTTCTACAAAGTGAAAAAAGGTGTGAACTTTTTTATTTTTTTTGCATAAGTTTGGTTTCAAAAATTAGTTTGAAGGAATTCAAAGGGAATAGTGAAGCATTATTATCATTAATTGATGCCCCAAAGAAAGAAAATGGAAACACCTAGTAAGAAACCTAAAATATCTAGCATGACTCATGAACAAGAGGAAGAAATGCAACATGATATATCAAAATTACGAGACCCAGTGCAACCAAATTTACTCTCACAAAAAGTAACAAAATCTAAGATGGATAGTTTAAATAAAGGCATGGAACCTAACTTGGAAGGCATGGCAGCTAAGATGGATGGTTTAAATAAAGGTGTGGAAGCTAAGATGGATGGTATAGAAGAAAAAATTGAAGGCCACATGGAAGATTTAAAGACTGATTTGACAAATTTTCTACAAAACATGCTTACTAATGGCGAAAGGGTAGTAAACGAAACTCATGAGGAGAAAAAAAGAAATGTTAATCATGATTTCATAAATTCTAATGGCATATTGAAGACCCACCATGTTCCAAAGATCAAAATGAGGAAGTTTGATGGCAAGGATTTTGTAACATAGATGCTGCAAATGGAGCAATATTTCGATCTCCATAATGTGCAAAACACACAAAAGGTACGCAATGAAAATTTATATTTGGAACCAAATCAGTTTGTATGGTATCAATGGCTTTGCTCTCATAAACAAATTTTCCCTTGGTCAATTTTTACGAAGAAATGATAGCACATTATGATGATACAAAAAGAAAACTTTTTTTAGCCAATTAAGAAATATCAAACAACAGGCTTCAATGATGGAGCACATTGAGAACTTTCAAAAATTGAATATAAGGGTAAAGTATATTTCAGAGGAGCATATGATTTATGTGCTCATAGGGACTTTAAAGGATAACATCCAACATAATGTTTTCCTTTGGGAACCTGATTCACTGGAGAAGGCATTCAGGTTGGCAAGAAAAATGGAAAGAAAAATTATGGCCACAAGGAAGCATACCACTCACAACTATAAAGATGGAAGTGTTGTTTCCCCTAGCCTTCCACACCCTACAAGGTTGACACCACAACAATTGGAAGAAACAATAAAAAGAGGGCTTTGTTACAGTTGTGATAGAAAATACACTAAAGGTCGTAAGTGTGTTGAGAAAAAATTATTTTACATAGATTGTCAATAGGACGAAGAAAAGGAATAAGAAACATCAAAAGAAGAGGATATACACCAAGAACAAACCCTGGATAAAGAAGAAATAAATCTAACCATATCTTATAATGCATTGGTCAGAATTACCGCTCCTTAAACTATCAAGATAAAAGGACATATCAAGAAGAAAAAGGTAATATTGTTGATTGATTCGGCCAGTACCCAAAATTTTATTCATTGTAAGATAGACAAGGAATTGAATTGCTTCCTTTATCCAGCACCATAATGTCAAGTGACGCTTGCAAGTCGAGGAACCATAAATTTCTCTGGAAAGTGCCGTAATATCAAGCTATCCGTGGGAGAATATGTATTGAATAACCCAATGCTTTCTATTCCAATGGGTGGTGTTGATGTTGTACTAGGAGTGCAATGTCTACAATCCTTAGGTACAATAGCTTTTAATTTTCAAGAACTTTTCATGAAATTTTCTTCAGAAGGAAAGGGAGTTGAATTAAGGGGTATCACAGCGAGACCACAGGAGATAATCAGCTCTAACAGAATGAGAAATATTATAAAGAAATAAAAAAGATGCATAGTTGCAAAATTGTGTTATGTAAAGCTTCCCACATCGAAATCATCTATTTCTTCAAATCTCCAAAAAGTCATGGACAATAATTCCAAGGTATTTGAGACTCTCGAAGGCCTCCCACCTATTCATGGTCATCATCATGTTATTCATTTGATTCCAGGAAGTGTTCCTCCAAAGATCAAGACTTACAGATGTGCCTATGTCGAAAAGAGCGTAATTGAACATCTGGTTGTAGAAATTTTAGAGGCTGGTATAATTCAACCTAGTCAAAGTTCTTTCTCTGCTCCAGTAGTATGGGTGCACAAGAAGGATAAGCCATGGCACATGTGTCCAGATTATAGGGATCTCAACAAGCTCACTATTAAAGATAAAATTTCCATTCCTGACATTGATGAATTATTGGATCAATGGCTTGGATCAATTTACTTCACCAAGTTGGATCTTCATTCAGAATATCATCAAATTAGAATGAAGAGTGAAAAAATTCCAAAAACAACATTTAGAAATCATGAGGGTCGTTATGAATTTTCGGTCATGCCTTTTGGCCTTACCAGTGCACCTTCTACATTTCAAGGTTTGATGAATTCCATTTTCAAACCCTTCGTTAGGAAATTGGTGTTAGTAGTTTTTGATGATATACTAATCTACAACAAGTCTTTGAAGGATCATGTTCAACATGTTGACAGGGTGCTCAAACTGTTCGAGCAAAAATAATTATATGCAAGAAGCTCTAAATGTTTCTTTGGAGTACAAGAGGTGGAATATGTGTGTCAGATTATATCTCATGAAGGTATGAAGGTAGATCCTGGAAAAATTAAATCCGTCAAGGAATGGAAAATTCCCACATCCATAAAGCATTTGCGAGGATTTCTCATATTTACAAGGTATTATCTAAAGCTTGTTAATAATTATGGATGAATAGCAGCACCTCTAACAACATTATTAAAGAAATATGTGTTTTCATGGACTCCAAAAGAAACAAATGCCTTTGAACATCTTAAAGAGACAATATTCCAAGCACCAGTCTTAGCTATGATGGACTTCACAAAGACCTTTACTAGGGAATGTGATGCCTCAGGAAATGGAATTGGTGTTTTTTTAGTGAAAGAAGAAAGACCCATTGTGTTTGAAAGTCATCAAATCAAAGGAAAGTATTTACAAAAAGATATTTATGAGAAGGAAATGTTGGCAATTCTACATTCACTTAAGAAATCGTGACCCTACCTAAAGGGAAGACACTTCAAGGTAAAAATGGATCATGATTATCTTCATAAGAGCGGCAAAACTAGGTCCCAAATATGTTGGGTTATGACTTTGAAATCATGTAAAAAAAGGGAAGCAAAATGTTGTGGAAGATGCACTCTCATAAAGAATGACGACTCAGAAGCATTGCTTTGCGCTATTTCTATTATCCAACTAGATTGGATAAACGAAGCAAGGGATCAATGGAAGAATGATGAAGAAGTGTTTGCACTCATTCAAAAGTTACAACAAGATCCGAGTACATCTGATACATTTAGGTGGAAAAATTATTTGTTATGGTACAAAGGCCTCTTATACCTATGTAGGAATTCCCAACTCAAACAAAATATTCTTATGGAATTGCACACCTCTCCCTTAGGAGGGCACTTGAGATTTTAAAAAATGTACAACTGGGTTAAGAAGAAATTTTTTTGGGATGGCCTTAAATCAGATATTCAGAAGTTTGTGGCAGAATGTTTGGAGTGCCAACAAAATAAAGTTGAAAAAATTAAGACCCCGGGTATATTACAATGTTTATCCATTCCAAGCCAGTGTTCAGAGGAGGTTTAAATGGATTTTATCACATTCTTGCCCAAGTTCGAAGGAAAGAGTGTCATCATGGTGGCAGTTGATAGAGTTACCAAGCATGCACACTTTTGTGCATTATCACATCCATTTAAAGCTAGTACAATTTCTTCTGCATTTATGGAAACAATTCAAAAGCTACATGGAAAGCCAAATATTATTGTAAGTGACAGAGATCCCATTTTCACTTGAAATTTTTGGGAAAAAATATTTTCTTGTCTTGGTACTCAGTTAGCTCATAGCTCATCTTATCATCCTCAATCTGATGGGAAAACTGAGATAGTAAACAGATATTTGAGAGGATATCTTCATTGCTTTGTATTTGATAAATAGACACAATGGGGAAAATGTTTTCTTCTGGCTGAAGGGTGGTATAAAACTTCCTTCCATACTGTAGAAAAAATTACATCATTTATGGCACTTTATGGATATCATCCACCATCAATCACATCATACTTAAGAGAAAATTGTAAGGTTCAAGTAGTGGAAGATCAAATTGAGCATCAACAACAAGTTCTCCAACTCTTAAAGCATAACCTCACTTTGGCACAGAATAGAATGAATGAATTGGTAGATCAACATCGCAGTGAAAAAAGCTTTGATTTAGGTGACTGGGTATTGCTACAACTACAACCATATAAACAAATGTCCCTCAAGCAAGCTAAGATGGATAATAAATTATCACCAAAGTATTATGTTCTGTACAAGGCATTGCAAAACATTGGTACTATGGCATACAAATTGGAGCTTCCTGCAGCATTCCGAGTGCATCCATTTTTCCATGTTTCATGCTTAAAGAAGGTTATAGGTGACAAAATCCCAGTTCAAACAATATTTCCAGAACTTGACGAGGAAGGAAAAATCATATTGGAACCTAAAGCAGTCACAAAAGCAAGATCTCAACAGCTACAAAATCGATCAATTTCAGAGTATCTCATCAAGTGGAAGAACTTACGCACCGAGGATTTTACATGGGAGGGTAAGAATTTTATAAAGAAGCATCCATAACTACTCAAGCATTGAGGACAACATATTTTGAAAGAGAGGGACAACTTAGGTCCCTATAATACTAGTGATTCCCTCATTAATATTGTCATTGTAGCCCTTATTGTTATTATTGTGCCCCTATTATTGATCTGAAAATCATCCTTGAGTGACCTGAGTTAAATAATTTATGAATGAAGGTATTACAGGCTCATGTGCTAGTGTGTGTCTATGTTATTTTAGGCAACGGATCGATCAGATTGCAAAATACATAGACACTCGAAATATGGAAAATAGCAAGAGAAACAGAGTAAGAAAATACAAGAACACAACAAATTAATAAGGAGTTCACCCTATCCTCTAGGGCTATGTTTCTGGTCCAGCTTTTAGTGGTGGCCTTCTTTTATTGTGTCTTTAAAGCAGAGATTTACAATGAGGAGCTCAATTTGAGTCTCCTAAAACAAAATTTCTTGGCAGGGTGGTTCTTGGATTCCCCAAGCCACTACAGTGTATAAACTCTTTTCCTTACTAGCTCTTGACCTCTCTGGTCTTCAATGGGAGGAGCCCAATGTGGTGCTCAACTCCCATTAGATCCTCTCAGGGACTGCTCGATGTTTCCTTGTGCTGCAGGTTAGCTCAGCTCTTTGTCTTTCTACTTCTTGCTTCACTATCTTTTCTTTTCCCTTGCTTTCTTTCTATTTTCATTCTCCTCTCATGCTCTGTTCTCTGTGTGTTCATGTCTTAAAGCCAGTCTATCTCACGACTGCTCACTTCCTCTCTGGCCCCCATCGGATTGCCTACTGCTACTCTCTTGGAGTTCCCTACCTCTACGTCTTCATCAATGGCTCATAGGGAGTGGACACTTGTCCTCTTTCGAACTACGCCAGCTCTTCCTCATCGGTTCAGTTTTTCAGTTACACCATGGAATGAGTCATCCACCATCTCAGAGGTCAAATTGGACCTCAAATCCTTATATATCGTGACTTAATCCCCTGTCAAATCTGGTTCCTTCATCGTGCGTGATCTCAGCTGTTAGATCTAGAGCCCCCACATCTAACTTTATTCGCTCATTTCATGCAGTCGACTTGCTCTACCATTAGCATGTGATGAGCGGTAGTTTTCTCTCTTCTTCACCCTACATGCATTGGGTGCTAAGTGGAATTGCTCGTTTTTCTCCAAATCCAGTTACCCGCCCAAGGGTTCCCCCAATATACTGCCGGTTTTAGAGCGCGCATCCCGCCTTTAGCCTTTAGCACTTTCCCCATGGTTTCCTCGTCTTCCATGCAATCGAGCGCTTGGGGAATTTCCTTCGCGAGGGGTTTTTCCTAGTGATGTGCAATTAGCACTAAGCGCATTAGAAATTCCCTCTATTTCTTGATCTGTGCTTCCCAATGGGCAATTTTGCCTCCTACGTGGTCTCCATGGGCCTCGGTCAGCACGCTTTGACGGAGGTCCTCGTCATTCCTCATTGGTTGCAAACTGCCAATGTCCAGAGGTATTCCTGATCACTCTGTGCTCATAATTCGAAGTCTGTCCTGTTTTGATACAACCATGGATCTGTAATAATCTTCATGGATCCAATTCGGATCATGACCTTGTTGGAAATAATACTGAGAGGGGGGGGGTGAATCAGTATTATCATGTCAATTATTTTTCATTTCACAATCAGATTTGTATACGCTACTTCAGTTAGTAAATACCACATATGTACGCAACTTCAGTTAAGGAAACAAGTGTATATGAGCAGACTTGTAATTTAAAATATTCTTCAGATGAACTGATAATTAATCTATGCATCAAACCATATGAACAATAACCAGGAACAGTAAAACACAATAGGCAATCACACATAAGAACACAAGATATAAGGTGGAAACCCAATGTGGGTGAAAACCACTTGCTGCAATTCATCTCTATCTTATTTCAATTACAAACTTCCTTTTACAATGTTTTCGTACTGGTGTAGTCTTATACCAGTACGTAGGCTGCTACCTGCAAAAGGCTACAACCTTCTCTCGTTCTCCAGCTTCTCCTGGAAGGGAGCTACAACCCCCTTAGCTCTTGTACTAGCTGAGGTACTAGTACGTACGTGCTGACCTACAGAAGGCTACAACCTTCTCTTTTCTTCCAGGGACCACGTTTCATAAATTCTCAGACTAGGTCCATGAATATC
Source organism: Pinus tabuliformis (assembly GCA_031772625.1). Classification (NCBI taxonomy): domain Eukaryota; kingdom Viridiplantae; phylum Streptophyta; class Pinopsida; order Pinales; family Pinaceae; genus Pinus; species Pinus tabuliformis. Next base: position 354,558,870 of record CM062805.1, on the reverse strand, counting down.
AATCAAACATCAAGTATGTCTGCATTAACCAAACTCCTTTGTACAAACAAATACTAAATCAACCAATAACTTCTCAGAATGTTGTAACCAGAAAACAGTACCAGTAGCCAAACACCAATTATGAACCCAGAACACTGCAACAATAAATAGAAGCATCCAAAAACATATTTCATGAGATATATGCTACTTCAATATGTGGAACTTGCGTGCATACGCTTCTGTATCAAGGCCATCCTACGTATACATTGTTTTAAGTTAGTGAACCAGCATGTATACATGCCTCTGCTACACTGAACCTGCGTATAGATCTATAAAAGATAATTTATCCTTTTTACTTATTCAAACATTAGTTATACCGAGATTATCATATTTATAGATCATGTCATGCGCCAAATATAACAAATCAAAAATTACACAAAAATACTTCTCTTCAAACTGCCTTAAGATCTTGACCCATAAATAGAGCTTATCCTTCTCCTTGCACTTAGGTTCCTCCTTGATTTAGATCTCATTATGCACCATAACTCAATGACAGTATTCTAGATCTAGCTCTTCATAAGATATTCAATGCTTCAGTTGATCCCTTGCCAAATGATCTCCTTCCCTTTTTATAGACTTTGGCATTACTCAAACCATGGTCCAAAACCATACAGATCCAATACTAGGGACTCAATACCTGGGTTGAACACTTTGGATGCAATACCAAGGACCAAAACCATAGGTTCAAATATGTCGAACTAGATACCATGGACCAACCATAAGTTTTCCCACATGTACGTGCTTTTCTTTGCATGAAAGTATGTGCATACATATACACGCCTTTTGATCGGTACACCCGCGTGTATACGCGATTTTGTTAAGAGGAACTTGCGTATACGTCATTTTCTTTCATTCTGAGAGCCTGAACTGTGATCTGCCCTTTGAGTGAGTTGCCATCAAGGACAACACTTGTTCCATAGTGCCAAACCTGTGTCATAATGCCAACAATCTCCCCCTTTGGACTTGATGGCAACCCCAAGCCACTCAAAATCCTCAAAATCATTCTCCCCCTTTGACATCAAGGGCAAAGGGTTACGCTCCCCCTGAATACATGCTTAAATCTTTGCTCTGCTCTACTATCCAAGCTCCCCCTGACTGTAGGCAAGGTTTGCAGGAAGATGTTCTACAAAGGAAACATGACTTTATACATTATAAATGACCTTCCTATCACCAAAGACTCATACATACATCCATCTCCCAACCAAGTGGGGATACACCAAGAATTTACACATGATAACAACAAGAACATTACTTCATCCATCCCAGGCATAGTGGGGAAACCAAGATAGGCCGTTACATGGCCTTGATAAGAAAAGAAATACATGACATAGAGATGAAATATTTACAGAAAGACTAGTATCTGTCAATCATCAATCATCATAACCCTCAGTCATCATTTAGACTAGCAACCATGCTCTTCCGCATGCACCTGTTCCACCTAAAATTAAAACAACTGTGAATGTAAACCAAGATCTTCTAAGATAATGTCAACAATGAAATATTAGAAGAGTATATGCTCCCCCTAAACCTATGCCAGATGGTCTCTGCATGACCTATATCAGACTCTTTTCATCCTGAAGCTGGCCCACTATTTTACTTTAAACCAACATATACGCGAATGTATCTTCATAAATTGGCATATGTATGCAAATCCTCCTCATGAAACTCGCGTACAACCACTTTTCTCTGAAACAGACAAGATTTAGCAGCAAGATGATGCATCAACTACCCCCAGCTTCTGTCTGAGCTATTCAAATGTCTCCCTGGGCAGTGGTTTGGTGAGTATGTCAACAACTTGTTCCTTAGAGGGAACATACTCCAATTTAACCTTTTGTTCAAGCACTCGTTTCTAGAGAAAATTATACGTGATAGGTATGTGCTTGGTCTTTAAATGCATGACAAGATTCTTTGAAATACTGATTGCACTTGTATTATCACAAAAAATGGAGATAGGTGGAGTACAAGAGATTTACATGTCTTGCAATGTTTGCATCATCCAAAGGAGTTGTGTGCAGCAAGATGTAGCAGTTACATATTCTGCTTCATCTATAGATAATGCAACTGAACTCTGTTTCTTGCTGAACCAAGATACTAATCTAGGACCCATGAAGAATGCACCACCACTAGTGCTTTTTCTGTCATCCACGCTTCCTGGCCAATCTGCATCTGTATATGCATGAAGTGTGAGATTTGTACCTCTAGGATACCATAAACCATAGTTTTGAGTTCCTTGAAGATACTTGAAAATTATCTTAACTGCCTGAAGATGAGTTTCCTTTGGATTTTCTTGAAACCTTCCAACTATTCCCACTGCATGCATAATTTCTGGTCAGGTACCTGTTAGATAGAGCAAACTACCAATCATGGATCTATAGGTTGGTTGATGCATTGTTGTTGATTCATCATTTGCGCTGAGGCTGCATCCTGTTACCATAGTGGTACATACTAGTTTCGAATCCTCCATCCCATATTTCTTCAAGATCTGCTTGAGATACTTGGTTTGTGATAGAAAATACCATCCTTGTTTTGTTGGACTTGTAAACCAAGAAAATATGTGAGCTCAACAAGGAGGGACATTTCAAATTCTTTTTGCATCACCAAGGCAAAGTTTTTACTCATGTCTTCTTCATTGCTACCAAAGATGATATCATCAACATATACAACAAGTATTAGCAACTTATCATTGCCAATTTTTATATATAGATTGTTGTCTGTTGATCCTTTTGTAAAACCTTGTTGATGGAGGTACTTATCCAACTGATAATACCAGGCCCTTGGAGCTTGTTTAAGGCCATAGAGAGCGTTTTTGAGTCTGTATACAAGTTTAGGATCATTTCCAAGAATAAACCCATCTGGTTGCTCAATATACACTTCTTCATCTAAGTCTCCATTCAGAAAGGCAGACTTCACGTCCATTTGAAATACTTTGAACTTCTGAAAGCTAGAAAGAGCAAGAAACATTCTTATGGCCTCAAGTCTAGCAACTGGAGCAAAAGTTTCTTGAAAATATATGCCTTCTTGTTGAGCATACCCTTTACAAACAAGTCTAGCCTTCTTTCTAATAACATCTCCATTTTCATTTAGCTTGTTTTTGAATATCCATTTTGTTCCTATGACATTCTTATCTTTTGGTCTAGGAACCAACTCCCAAGTGTTATTCTTTTCAATCTGCTCAAGTTATTCCTCCATGGCCTTGACCCAGCATTCATCTTTGCATGCCTCTCTTGCATTTTGTGGTTTAGTGGAGGAGAGTAATTCTAGATAGCTTGAAGCTTCTGAAATTGTTCTCCTTGTTTGTACACCTGCTTCTTTCTGTCCCAAAATTTGAGTTTCTAGATGATTCTTCTAAACATACCTGGATGGAGTCTTTTCTTCTATCCTTATCTGTTCTTCTGGTGCCTCATGGGTTTCTTCTTCATCATGAATCTGATTTGATGTTGAAGGATAGTCCTCATCATCTTCAAAGTCTTCAGATTTTATTTTTCTAGGAATGTTTTCTTCTTCATCAACCACTACATCAATACTTTCAACAATTTTTCCAAGTATTTTATTATAACACTTATATGCTTTGCTGTGGGGAGAGTAACCAAGGAGAATGCCTTCATCTGCTCTAGGTTCAAACTTGCCAAGGTTTTCATCAGTCTTTTTGATGTAGCATTTGCTTCCAAAAATTTTGAAGCATTTTACCGTGGGAGTCTTACCATACCAAAGTTCATGAGGACTTTGAGTGCTCTTTACTTGGATATTTGACTTGTTGAGAATAGTAACTGCAACAAATGCAGCTTCACCCCAGAAGGTTGCAGGAGTTCCAGACTCATCAAGCATAGCACGAGCCATTTGTTGAATTGTTCTGTTCATCCTTTCAACTACTCCATTTTGTTGAGGAGTCCTTGTAGTGGAGAATTCCCTTCTTATTCCATGTTCTTCACAAAAATCGAAAAATTCATCCAAGGTAAATTCCCCACCTCTATCAGACCTGAGGCATTTGATTCTGCAATCTGATTCATTTTCAACCAAGGCTTTGAGTGCTTTGAAATTTTTGAAAGATTCGTCTTTATGCTTCATAAGTCCTAACCAACACATCTTGGAAAAGTCATCAATGAACAATATAAAATATTCTTCTCCTCGAGGTGACCTTTTCCTAGATGGACCACATACATCAGTATGGACAAGTTCAAGTGGCCTGCTAGTTAATCCTTCCTTCTCAGGGAAATTAGTTCTGGTTTTCTTACCAAACTGACATGATTTGCATATTGTATTGTCTAGAATTCTAATGTCTGAGAGATCATGAACCACCTGATATTTACATGCTTTCCTTATCTGAGAGAAGCTTAGATGCCCCAATCTTCTATGCCATAGCCAATGTTCATCATTCTTGCTAAGATAGAATTGTTGTTGTCTTCCCTTGAGTATGTATAAATTATTTGGAGTTCTTATGCCTTTGACCACTGTTTCTCCTATATCAAGCTCACGAAAAATACATCCATTTGATCAAAATATTACCTCATTTCGTTGATCACACATTTGACTGACACTTAATAGATTATGCTTTAAGCCATCAACATACATAACATTCCCAGCTTTGACCTTTTATTTCAAAAGAATAGAACCTTTACCTTTTATCAATGCAGGGGTGTCATTTCCAAATGAGACATTCATTTCCTCTTCTAAGGTGCTATATGATTGAAGTTTTTCTTTATCACCTGTCATATGTTTAGAGCATCCACTGTCGATGTACCACTAATTTTCCTGCCTTTCCACACATAAGGCTATGCCACATCTTTCTAGTTGCGGTTCTTTCTTCCTCCATGTTTTGGGACTCAATGAAGCTTGCTCCTTCTGAGTTGTTTGCCAAAACCTAGTCCTGCACTCAGAATCTTCATGACCAAACTTATTACAAATAGAACATTCTATTTCATTTTCAAGAGTAGAAAAGTTATTGTAGGTTCTTTTCATGATTCCAGTCACACTCCTTGATTTCGTGCTTCTCTGGTCATGATGGCCTTTTAGGCAACGCATTGAGCTACTTTATGTCCAAAGTTATGATAGGAGAAACATTGGCCATTGAAGAAGTTCCTGCGATCATCAAACCTTCCATTGTAATAGCCATTCATTCTTGAGGTAAATTGAGAATGATTTACCTGTGGTTGGTTGTAGCTTATGTTCATCCTTGAAGTAGATTGCCCTCGATTTACTTGGTGATTTCTGTTCATTTTTGAAGTAAATTGTCCCTGATTTACCCGGTGATCTTCATTGTGCCTTTGCTATTGATTGTCAACCTGTTCACTTCTCCTTGCAGATTCAAGATAAATTTTGGAGGTAGATGGCTTTTGTGCTTGAGATGTTTCTTTAGTATACCCAAGACTTGTTTAGCAAATCTAAGATTAAGAGCTTTTGTTTTCTCAATGTCCTTTCTAAGTCCCACAATTTCACATTCTAACTTTTCATTGTGTTTCTCCATTTCAGCAAGTTGGAATGTCAAAGTATCTATAATCATATTTTTCTCTTCTAAGAAAATTTTGAGTTTAGAAATTTCTTCATAAAGACCTTCTTCATCTATAGCATCCAAAAAATCATCATCTTCAAAAGCCATCAAAATCCTATAATCATTACCTTGTTCATCTTCATCACTATTTGAAAGTCCATCATTGTCTTCATGTGTGTAATAGCTCTTCTTACTTACATTCTATTTCCTGTTCCATCTAACTGGTTCCTTACCTTTGTCAAGCTTATCTTTATGAGGACATTTGGCAGCATAGTGACTGACTCTTCCACAAGAAAAACATTTGAAAGGTAGCTTACCTATGAATCTTCCAGAACCCCGTTGAAGGTTTTTAACAAAATTTGATTCTTCCTCTTCTTCCGACATATGTCCTGAGTCAATGTAATATCCTTTTCCAAAGGCTTTGAATGCAACTTCTCTCTTGTTTGATGGCCCCCCTTTTCTCATTTCGTAAGCAGTTAGGATTCTGTGTAGCTGTGACATGGTAAGGCTCTCTAGATTCTATTTTTCTTCTATGGCAGAAACTTTTGATTCAAACTTAGAAGACAAAGATCTTAGAACCTTTTCAACCAAAACAACTTCTTTTATTTCTTCACCCAATTTTTTCATACAATTAACAATCTCGTCTATGCGTAGGAAATAGTTAGCCACACTTTCATCATTGTACATTCTGAGATTTTCATATTGAATTTTGAGAGTTTGTAGTTTTTCTTGTTTTACCTGATGATCTCCTTCATAGCTCAGAATGATCTTGTCGCATATTTCTATTGCAGTTTTGAGCTGCATATCCTTGACGAATTCTGATTGAGATAGACTACCTAATAGAGTATTGACAGCCTTTGCATTTGTTTCATACTACTTCTTACCAGCTGTATCTGTAGGGGTTGTTGATGGAAATGTGTATCCTGTTTCCATGATATCCCAGACTTCTATACCAAGAGATTGAAGATATGTTGTGATTCTCACCTTCCAATAGACAAAATTGCTCCCATAAAAAATTGGTGGCCTGATCGATGCCTCTTTCTCATAATTGCTCATGATGATGGATCTTCCTTCAAGTGATCAAGCTTCTTTTGAAGGACTTGCTCTGATACCAATTGTTGGAAATAATACTGAGAGGGGGGGTGAATCAGTATTGTTAGGTCAATTATTTTTCATTTCACAATCAGATTTGTATACGCTACTTCAGTTAGCAAATACCGCGTATGTATGCAACTTTAGTTAAGGAAACAAGCGTATATGAGCAGACTTGTAATTTAAATTATTCTTCATATGTTGATCATTAATCTTCCCATCAAACCATATGAACAGTAACCAGGAACAATAAAACAGAACAGACAAACACACATAAGAACACAAGATATAAGGTGGAAACCCAATGTGGGTGAAAACCACCTGCTGCAATTCGTCTCTATCTTCTTTCAATTAGAAACTTCTTTTACAATGTTTCTGTACTGGTGTAGTCTTATACCAGTATGCAGGCTGCTACCTATAGAAGGCTACAACCTTCTCTCGTTCTCCAGCTTTTCCTGAAAGGGAGATACAACCCCCTTAGCTCTTATGCTAGCTGAGGTACTAGTACGTAGGTGCTGACCTACAGAAGGCTACAACCTTCTCTTTTCTTCCAGGGACTATGTTTCATAAATTTTCAGACTGGATCCATGAATATCAATCAAACATCAAGTATATCTGCATTAAAAAAAATCCTTTGTACAAACAAATACTGAATCAACCAATAGCTTCTGAGAATGTTATAACCAGAAAATAGTACTAGTAACCAAACACCAATTCTAAACCCAAAACACTGCAACAATAAGCAGAAGCAGTAAAAAACATATTTCATGAGATATACACTACTTCAATATGTGGAAGCTGCATGGATACACTTCTGTGTCAAGGCCATCCTATGTATACGCTGTTTTAAGTTAGTGAACCAACGTGTACATGTGCCTCTGCGGTGTCGAACATGCATATAGATCTATAAAAGATAATTTATCCTTTTTACTTATTTAGACATTAGTTATACCCAGATTATCATATTTATATATCATGTCATGCGCCAAATATAACAAATCAAAAATTACACAAAGATACTTCTCTTCAAACTGCCTTAAGATCTTGACCCATCACTAGAACTTATCCTTCTCCTTGCACTGAGGTTCCTCCTTGATTTAGATCTAGTTATGCACCATAACCCAATGACAGTATTCTAGATCTACCTCTTCATAAGATATTTAATGCTTCAGTTGATCCCTTGCCAAATGATCTCCTTCCCTTTTTGTAGACTTAGGCCTTACTCAAACCATGGTCCAAAACCATAGAGATCCAAAACTAGGGACTCAATACCTGGGTTCAACACTTTGGATGCAATACCAAGGACCAAAACTATAGGTTCAAATATGTCAAACTAAATACCATGGACCAAACATAAGTTTTCCCACATGTACGCACTTTTCTTTGCATGAAAGTGCATGCATATGTATACGCGCCTTTTGACCGGTACACCCGTGTGTATACACAATTTTGTTAAGAGGAACTTGTGTATACCTCATTTTCTTTGATTCTGAGAGCCTGAACTATGATCTACCCTTTGAGTGAGTTGCCATCAAGGACAACACCTGTGCCATAGTGCCAAACCTGTGTCATAATTCCAACAGACCTTCCCACTGAAAATATTTTGGACCACCAAAATTTGGTTTTCAAGCATCAACTAAGTGAGGGTACAATTGTCTCACTTGTCCAATCTCTATCCACTTTGCACTGCTCAGCTTTGAACCCTTGAGCCCAATTCTGAGGTACTCAACATCTCCCCTAGCTGTCATCCTCACCTTCCTGTCTAGAATTGTGTCTTCCTGCAATTCATTAAGATATTCAGGTATCAGGTCATCAATAGAAGGAAATTGACTCTGCTCTTTAGGATCCTCAATCGGAGAAGGTTCAAACAATCTCAAGTAATCTGCATTTATGACTAAGTAGATGTCCATGTAAGCTGGTAGATCAAGGCGAAAAGCATTTTCACCAATCTTCTCAAGTATTTTGAAAGGTCCATACCTGATAGGATTTAGCTTTTTACCTTCACCTTGCATCCTATCCTTACTGATATATAGCCAGACTTGGTCACCAACTTGGAAACTATGCTCCATCTGATGCTTTTCATGCCTTGCCTTGTATTTGGCTTGGCTCTTTTCCAGCTATTCCTGTACTGCCTAGTGGATCTCTTGGATCTGTTCAATGAACCTAGTTGCCCTATCCACATCATTGTGTCACTAAACTGCGGTATCTTTACCAAAGACAAAATCCAAAGGAGACCTTGGTGTGAAACTAAAACAAGTCTCAAAAGAAGATCTTTGCGTAGAAGAATGTTTTCTTCTGTTGTAAGCATGCTGCACATAACACAAATGTTCATCCCAAATCTTAGGATGTTTATTGCAATATCCTCTGAGTAACTGGATCACTGTCCTGTTAAATACTTCTATCTAACCATTCATTTGTGGATGAAAAGTGGTGCTTTTCTTAAGTTTGGTGTCCATCAGTTCCCATAGACTTGACCAAAACTTTCCCACAAATCAAGTGTCTCGATTAGATACAATATAAGTGGGTAATCCAAAAATGAACCCATACATGTTCAAAGAACAATTTTGCAGTTTATTCAGTTGTAATTTATTTATTACAAGTTATCAAAATACACATTTTGTTGAACCTATCCACAACAACATACAAATAATCATGCCCTTTCTTAGATTTAGGCAGTCCTCCAAAAAGTTCCATGGAAACACTTTCCTAAGGGTGAGAAGGAACTGGTAGTGGACTGTACAAGCCTAGTTTTCTATTACTGGGCTTGCTTTTAGCACACATAGTACACCCTCTTACATATCTAGAAACTGTCTCATTCATTTTTTGCCAATAACAAAATCTTTGCAGCTGTGCAACTATTTTACTTACCCCAAAGTGACTCGATATTAGAGAAGTGTGTGCTTCTCGAATTATCTTTACTCTTTTAGTTTGTGTAATGCAAAACTTCCCACAATGGTATAAGAATTAGTCCTTCACATGATAGTCCAATTCTTCTACACTTCTGCCTTGACTTAAAGTTGCATATACATCTTTAAATTCTATATCTTGAGCATACTATTCAATGTAGCTTTCATGTAGCGCAAAATTATGCTTAAGTATAGTAGATGCATTTATAATGGGTCTAGATAACATGTCTACAACTTTATTATGTATGCCCTTTTTATATCTGATGACTAAATGAAACTGTTGTAGAAAACCCATCCATTTGTAGTGTCTTGATTGCTACAACTTAGTTTGGGAGTGTAGATATTTAAGTGGTTGGTGATCAGTATGTATTACTGTCTCTTTGCCCATTAAGTAATTTTTCCACTTTTTCGCACTCTAGACTAATGCATACAATTCTTTATCATATGTAGGATAGTTAACTATTGCAAGATTAAAAGTCTAAGAATGATAACATATGGATTTACCATGCTGTGTAAACACTACTCCCATGGCACAGTCACTGGCATCTATTTGGATCTCAAATGGTCTTTGAAGATCAGGTAGTGCTAGTATAGGTGCTGTACTAATCTTTTCTTTCAAGGTGTCGAAAGCCTTTTGATGTTTGCCTCCGGACTGAAACACCTTGTTCAATCCTGTTAAAGCATGTAAGGGAGCTGCAATTGAGGAAAAGTTAGAAATAAACTTTCTCCAATATTGTGTTGTCCCTAAGAAGCTTCTCACTTCTGTAGCAGACTTGAGTTTAGGCCAGTTTATAGTGTCTGCCATCTTAGAGGGATCTATCTTCAATTCACCGCCCCCTACTATATGACCCAAATAATTTAGAGATGTTTTGCCAAATTCACATTTTGGGAGTTTAAAATGAAGTTTTTCTCTTTTCAAAACATCTAGTGTTTGCTTAACATGCTTTAAGTGTTCTTCCCATGTTTTGCTAAAAATCATAATGTCATCCAGATACACAATAAAAAAATCATCAAGAAAAGGTCTGAGTACATCATTCATTAATCTCATGAAAGTAGCTGGAGCATTAGTTAGGCCAAAAGGCATAACCAACCATTCATACAATCCCTTCTTTGTTTTGAAAGCAATTTTCCATGCATCTTGTTTTGCAACTTTGACCTGATGGTATCCACTATGCAAGTCTAGCTTGGAGAAATAAACAACTACTTTCAATTGATCTAAAAGATCATCTATGCGAGGAAGGGGATAACGATTTTTTATTATTATCTTATTCAATTTTTGGTAGTCAATGCACATTCTCCATGAGCCATATTTCTTTCTCACCAAAATGATTGGTGACCCACATGGTGATGTGCTAGGTCTGATGAACCCTTTCTCGAGTAACTCCTGCACCTACTTCTTGATTTTAGCATTCTCTAAAGTAGACAACCTTTTATACCTGTGGCTGCAATGGTTGTTTCATCTCCCGGGTCTAACCCTGAATCTTTCTGAATAACTGCAACAATATTCTACTTCTTGCCCTTGAACTTCTTAGGTCTTAGCTCTGGATGCAGAACCCAAGAATGCTCATCATCATGCCCATCCTTTTTACAGTGAGTGCATGAGGCTTTGCTTTTCTGTGCAGTATTAGCCTTCCTTTCCTCCCACTCCTGCTTTCTTTTCTCCTTGCTCTTTCTTACAGTGGGTTGGGATGGTTCCCCAACTTCTGGATTTCCATTCTTTTCTCTAGCTTCTAGATGAGTAGCTTGTACAGATACCTCATCTATACTAGCAGGATTAAACATGAGGATCTTATGCCTCATGTAGCTGTGTAGACCACCAATGTACTTCAACAAAGTCTCTGGTAAGTCTAATGAGATTCCTAGAATCAATGCTCTGTTTCTAAATTCTTGAGTGTACACTTGCACACTTTGCCCTTTCAATTGTCGAAGAGTTTTCCAACTCATCATGGCTTGTTTCATGTAGGCAAATTTATAGAACTACTTTTTGATTGCAGAAACAAATTCACTCCAGACAAAGATAGTCTTACCATGTATCTTTATGTCAGCTTGGGTATTGCCTTCCCACCAAACCAAGGCAGTGCCTCCTAGACATAGGCTTGCCAGCTGAATCTTACTCTTGTCTGAGTCGATGTTCTGTACTTTGCAATAAACATCAATTTGTATAATCCGATTGTCCAACTTTTCTACATTCAACTCTCCATCATATATAGGTAAATAAAATTTAACATCTTGTTTGATCAAAGATGCTTTCTTCTTATGTTCAGGTTGTTAGGAGGTGTGAGAAAGCTTTCCACTTTCCCTTTTCCTTTTGGGTGGTCATGGAAGTGAGACTCATCTTCTCCTTTGTCTTGCTTCAAGCCCGATGAATCTTCCTCCTTATGTTTTCTAAATTCCCTATACATTTCTTCAACCATGGACTTTATGGCTAGGAAACTATCTATGAATTGAGGGTCTGGTCCTACAGAACCTTCTTCTGACGTTGTCATCTGAGGATAGACTCTCCCAATTTTAGGATTAGTTTCAACCAAATCTCCTTCTCCTAACTTGAGCTTTGATCTAGTTAGCATTCAATAGCTAAACCAATACAAGCTTGTCTAACCTTAACAACCTAGAGCTCTGATACCACTTGATCCGAAAATCACCGTTGAGTGACCTCAGTTAAATAATTTATGAATGAAGGCATTACAGACTCATGTGCTGGTGTGTGTCTATATTAATTTAGGCAACGGAACGATCATATTGAAAAATACACAGACATTGGAAATATGGAAAACGGAAAAACAAAAATAGTAAGCAAATACAAGAACACAACAAATTAATAAGGAGTTCACCCTATCCTCTAGGGCTACCTCTCCCGTCTAGCTTTTAGTGGTGGCCTTATTTTATTGTGTCTTTAAACCAGAGATTTACAATGAGGAGCTCAATTTGAGTCTCCTAAAACATAATTTATTGGTAGGGTGGTTCTTAGATCCCCTAAGCCACTAGAGCGCATAGACTCTTTTCCTTACTAGCTCTTGACCTCTCTGGTCTTCCATGGGAGGAGCCTAATGTGGTGCTCAACTCTCGATAGATCCTCTCAGGGATTGCTCGATGCTACCTTGTGCTATAGGTCAGCTTAGCTCTTTGTCTTTCTACTTCTTACTTCACTGTATTTTCTTTGCTCTCTTTTTCTTTCTGTCTTCATTCTCCTCTCTTGCTCTATTCTCTATGTGTTCATGGCTTAAAGCCACTCTGTCTCACGACTGCTCGCTTCCTCTTCTGCCCACTTTGGATCACCTGCTGTTGCTCGCTTAGAGTTCCCTATCTCCGCGTCTTCATCAAGGCTCACAGGGAGTAGCCACTTGTCCTCTTTCGAACTGTGCCAACTCTTCCTCGTTGGTTCAGTATTTCGATTACACCATTGAATGAGTCATCCACCATCTCAATGATCAAATCAGACCTCAAATCCTTATATATTGCGGCTTAATCCCCTGTCAAATCTGGTTCCTTCATTGAGCGCGACCTCAACTGTTAGATCTGGAACCACCGGATTTGATGTTATTCACTCATTTCGCGTAGTTGACTTGCTCGATTGTTAGTGCGCGATGAGTGGTGGTTTTCTCTCTCCTCTGCCTGCCATGCATCGGGTGGTGAGTGGAATCACTTGTTTTTCTCCAAATCTGCTTACTGCCCAAGGGTTCCTCCAATATACCACTGGTTTTGGAGCATGGCTCATCCCTTTAGCCTTTAGCACTTTCCCCATGGTTTTCTCAGCTTCCATGCGGCCGAGTGCTTGGGGCCTTTCCTTCTCGAGGGGTTTTGCCTAGCAATGCGATTAGTGCTAAGCGCATTAGAAATGCCCTCTGTTTACCGATCCAGGCTTCCCAATGGCTAGTTTTTCCTCATGCATGGTCTCAGGGGCCTCGGTTAGTGCGCTTTGACTGAGGTCCTCATCGTTCCTCACTGGTTGCAAACTACCAATGTCCATAGGTCTTCCTGATCACTCTGTGCTCATAATTCAAAGTCTGTCTTGTTTTGATACAGCCATGGCTCTATAATAATCTTCATGGATCCAATTCGGATCAATTGTCTACATATTTTTATTATCGTGCCCCATAGAAGCCCACTATTATTAATTTTGTACCCTTATATTATTATTGTTATGTCGGCTTTGATTATATTTTGACCCCTTAGACTCCTCTATATAGAAAGGAGGTCTTGTCATTTGTATCATCCAAGAATTATTCATTTGTGTAATGTAAAGGAGGTTGCGCCCTCAAAGAGGCTTCTTTTCAACTCATTGATCCATGTTTTATTCTATTTTGTGAGCTGGTAACATAACAAAATAACAAAAAATTAGTATTATTTTCCTACAAGAGACTTCCAGAAATTCTAGATTTGTAAACTAGTACACCAATCCACATAGCTCAATGATGAATATGAATTTCAAAAGTTTTTCTAAGGATGAATAATTCTTGTGAATCTTTATAAAAACCTACAAAATAACTCACTTCAATCATTTAACCAATATGAGCTACATCAAAGAAGCAAGAATAGTAAGCACGTAAATAATATATACAAGTGAAAAATACTTTGAAAGGAAATAAATAAATTGTAAAAGATGGATTTCATGCTCCTAGGATGACCAATACAAAGGATACATAGATTCATATGAATTAAAACAAGATTTAGAAGCTAAAAATGGAAATAAACTTCATTATCTGAATCAATCCAAGTACATCCCTCAAAAAGTGGATCTAGTTCCCAACACTAGATATTTGCATTAAATGATAGGGAGCACATTCCTATATTTTCTCAATCATTGTAGATACATTATTTGTCAATAATTTCATGATATATTATTCATTTATTATTCATTCATGGTCCATCATGTAGTTCGAGCAAGTCCCTATTTTATCTCATTCAAAATTTACTCAATATTCTCTCAATATTCTGCAAAAATAAATAATATTAGGGACATAATATGAAATTATCTCTAACCATTCCTAAGAACATATTAAAGCTAAAAAACACTATTAAGTTTAGAAGGATATATTTAATATACCCTTTATGTTCCTAATAAAGGTTATATGAGTCTTAATTTCTATCTAATTTAGAGGCCCATCAGCTACTGAGATTTATCTCGTTCGACATTGCTGTATAGACAATCTTCTCATCCACATCTAAGTTACTTTCAACTTGATTACTCGAATCAATAGCCATAATATTCTTCTTCTTATTGTCTTTCTTTTTTATTCTCTGGGTTAAGATTTGGATGTAGTTTCCATCACTTCTCATCTATATAGATGTCAATGTTGCAGTGTTTTATGGGATATTTTCTTTGATGCATCATGCCTTACATCATTTTATATTTCTCCCTTTATTCTTATTCTTCCCTTCCTTATAAGTGCCTTATTTCTCCTTCTACTTAGATCCAATTGATTTTGGTTTCTTCAAGCCTATGTTCTCTAGGTATTTTTACTATACACAAGCCTCATACATTGATTTGGGATTAAACAACATCAGTTTCTCCCACAAATGGTGGTGTAGACTCCCCCAATACTTGATGAGTACATCTGGGTTCTTTGTAGAGTTACCTAGAATTATGTCTATATTCCTGAAAGTTTTGGTGTACTCATGCATGCTTTTCCCTAGAATTTTCCTTAACTAGTTCCAACAGATCCACTAGTCCTCTACATACCTAGTAGGGTAAAATTGTGAATTAATGGTGGTTTTAAATTCCTCTCACTTAGTCACTAGAGGCTCCCCATTCAACCTAAGGGTATTCATGTGGCTTTCCCACCATGTTGGGGCATGACCCTCTAATTTCAATCTTGCAAATGAAATATTGTGTTCTTCCTAAATGTGATGGACACTAAAACACATTTCTAGATTTTGCAACGAGTGATTTAGCTTCAAAGAATTTATATCACCATTGAACGACTTCATATCAAATTTTAATTCCATTTGTAACAAGGGATGTGATTGATTCATGACACATAAATTAGGTTGATATTTTTCGGGCTTTTTATTTGTACCCTTGCACACCTTTCCTTTTCAACTGTCGAGAGTTTGCCAACTCATCATCGCTTGTTGCATGTAGTCCAATTTAAAGGACTGCTTTTTGATTGCAGAAACAAATTCATTCCAGACAAAGATAGTCTTACCATGTCTCTTTAGGTCAGATTGGGTCTTGCCTTCTCACCAAACCAAGGCAGTGCCTCCTGGGCATAGGCTTGCTAGCTGAATCTTACTCTTGTCTAAGTCGATGTTCTGTACTTTACAATAAACATAAATTAGTATAATCCAATTGTCCAACTTTTCTACATTCAACTCTCCATCATATATAGGTAAATAAAATTTAACATATATTTTGATCAAAGATGCTTTCTTTTTATGTTCAGGGCTGTTAGGAGGTGTGAGAAAGCTTTCCTCTTTCCCTTTTTCTTTTGGGTGGTCATGGAAGTGAGACTCATCTTCTCCTTTGTCTTGCTTGAAGCCTGATGAATCTTCCTCCTTACGTTTTCTAAAGTCCCTATACATTTCTTCTACCATGGATTTTATGGCTAGGAAACTATCTATGAATTGAGGGTCTGGTCCTACAGAACCTTCTTCTAACATTGTCATCTGAGGATAGACTCTCCCAATTTTAGGATTAGTTTCAACCAACTCTCCTTCTCCTAACTTGAGATTTGATCTAGTTAGCATTCAATAGCTAAACCAACACAAGCTTGTCTAACCTTAACAACCTAGAGCTTTGATACCACTTGATATGAAAATCACCGTTGAGTGACCTCAGTTAAATAATTTATGAATGAAGGCATTACAGACTCATGTGCTGGTGTGTGTCTACGTTATTTTAGGCAATAGAACGATCAGATTGCAAAATACACAAACACTGGAAATATGGAAAAAAGAAAGAGAAACACAGTAAGCAAATACAAGAACACAACAAATTAATAAGGAGTTCACCCTATCCTCCAGGACTACGTCTCCGGTCCAGCTTTCAATGGTGGCCTTATTTTATTGTGTCTTTAAACCAGAGATTTACAATGAGGAGCTCAATTTGAGTCTCCTGAAACAGAATTGCTTGGCAGGGTGGTTCTTGGATTCCCCAAGCCATTAGAGTGCACAGACTCTTTTCCTTACCAGCTCTTGACCTCTCTGGTCTTCAATGGGAGGAGCCCAATGTGGTGCTCAACTCTCGACAGATCCTCTTAGGGATTGCTCGATGCCGCCTTGTTCTGTAGGTTAACTCAGTTCTCTATCTTTCTACTTCTTGCTTCACTGTATTTTCTTTCCTCTCAGTTTCTTTCTATCTTCATTCTCCTCTCTTGCTCTATTCTTTATGTGTTCATGGCTTAAAGGGACTCTATCTCATGACTGCTCGCTTCCTCTTCCGCCCTCGTCGGATCACCTGCTGCTGCTCGCTTGGATTTCCCTGTCTCCACATCTTCATCATTGGCTCACAAGGAGTAGCCACTTGTCCTCTTTCGAACTGTGCCAGCTCTTCCTCGTTGGTTCGGTTTTTCAGTTATGCCATTGAATGAGTCATCCGCCATCTCAACGATCAAATTGGACCTCAAATCCTTATTTATCGCAGCTTAATCCCGTATCAAATTTGGTTCCATCATTGGGCGCATTCTCAACTATTAGATCTGGAGCCAACACTTTCTATGTTATTCGCTCATTTCACGCAGTTGACTTGCTCGAAAATTAGCACGCGATGAGAGGTAGTTTTCTTTCTCCTCTGCCTGCCATGCATCGGGCGCTGAGTGGAATCGCTTGTTTTTCTCCAAATCCACTTACCGCCCAAGGGTTCCCCTAATATACCATCGGTTTTGGAGCACGGGTTGTGCTTTTAGCTTTTAGCACTTTCCCCATGATTTTCCAGGCTTTCATGCGACCGAGCGCTTGGGGCCTTTCCTTCTGGAGGGGTTTTTCCTAGCGATGCAATTAGCACTAAGCGCATCAAAAATGCCGTCTGTTTCCTGATCCGAGCTTCCGAATGGCTAGTTTTTCCTCATGTATGGTCTCCATGGGCCTCGGTTAGTGTGCCTTGACCAAGGTCCTCATCGTTCCTCGCTAGTTGCAAACTACCAATATCCAAAGGTCTTCCTGATCACTCTGTGCTCATAATTCAAAGTCTGTCCTGTTTTGATACAGCCATGGCTCTGTAATAATCTTCATGGATCCAATTTGGATCAATTGTCTACATATTTTTATTATTGTGCCCCATAGAAGCCCACTATTATTAATTTTGTGCCCTTATATTATTATTGTTATGTCGGCTTTGATTATATTTTGACCCCTTAGACTCCTCTATATAGAAAGGAGGTATTGTCATTTGTACCATCGGAGAATTATTCATTTGTGTAATGTAAAGGAGGTTGCACCCTCGAAGAGGCTTCTTTTCAAGTCATTGATCCACGTTTTCTTCTATTTTGTGAGCTAGTTCCATAACAAAATAACAGAAAATTAGTATTATTTTCCTACAAGTGACTTCCAGAAATTCTAGATTTGTGAACTAGTACACCAATCCACATAGCTCAATGATGAATATGAATTTCAAAAGTTTTTCTAAGGATGAATAATTCTTGTGAATCTTTATAAAAATCTACAAAATAACTCACTTCAATCATTTAACCAATATGAGCTACATCAAAGAAGCAAGAATAGTAAGCGCATAAATAATATATACAAGTGAAAAAGACTTTGAAAGGAAATAAATAAATTGTAAAATAGGTATTTGGGGCTCCTAGGATGACCAAGACAAAGGATACTCACACTCATATGAAGTAATACAAGATTTAGAAGCTAAAAATGGAAATAAACTTCATTATCTTAATCAAACCAAGTACATCCCTCAAAAAGTTGATCTAGTTCCCAACACTAGAAATTTGCATTAAATGATAGGGAGCACATTCCTATATTTTCTCAATCATTGTAGATACATTATTTGTCAATAATTTCATGATATATTATTAATTTATTATCCAATCATGGTCCATCATGTAGTTGGATCAAGTCCCTATTTTATCTCATTCAAAATTTACTCAATATTCTCTCAATATTCTGCAAAAATAAATAATATTAGGGACATATTATGAAATTATCTCTAACCATTCCTAAGAACATATTGAAGCTAAAAAACGTTATTAAGTTTAGAAGGATATATTTAATATACCCTTTATGTGCCTAACAAAGGTTATATGAGTCTTAATTTCTATCTTATTTAGAGGCCCATCAGCTACTGAGATTTATCTCGTTCGACATTGTTGTATAGACAATCTTCTCATCCACATCTAAGTTACTTTCAACTTGATTACTCGAATCAATAGCCGTAATATTCTTCTTCTTATTGTCTTTCTTTTTGTTCTTTGGGTTAAGATTTGTATGCAATTTCCATCACTCCTCATCTATATAGATGTCATTGTTGCAGTGTTTTATGGGATATTTGCACTGAAGCATCGTGCCTTACATCATTTTACATTTATCCCTTTATTCTTATTCTTCCCTTCCTTATAAGTGCCTTATTTCTCCTTCTACTTAGATCCAATTGATTTTGGTTTCTTCAAGCCTATGTTCTCTAGGTATTTTTCCCATACACAAGCCTCATACATTGATTTGGGATTGAACAACATTAGTTTCTCCCACAAATGATGGTGTAGACTCCCCCAATACCTGATGAGTACATCTAGGTTCTTTGTAGAGTTACCTAGTATTATGTCTATATTTCTGAAAGTTTTGGTGTACTCATGCATGCTTTTCCCTGGAATTTTCCTTAACTAGTTCCAACATATCCACTAGTCCTCTACATACCTAGTAGGGTAAAATTGTGAATTAATGGTGGTTTTAAATTCCTATCACTTAGTCACTAGAGGCTCCCCCTTCAACCTAAGGGTCTTCATGTGGATTTCCCACCAAGTTAGGGCATGACCCTCTAATTTCAATCTTGCAAATGAAATATTGTGTTCTTCCTAAATGTGATGGACACTAAAACACATTTCTAGATTTTTCAACGAGTGATTTAGCTTCAAAGAATTTGTATCACCATTGATCTACTTCATATCAAATTTTAATTCCATTTTTAACAAGGGATGTGATTGATTCATGAGACATAAATTAGGTTGATATTTTTCGGGCTCTTTATTTGTACCCTTGCACACTTTTCCCTTTCAACTGTTGAAGAGTTTGCCAACTCATCATCGCTTGTTGCATGTAGGCCAATTTATAGAACTGCTTTTTGATTGCAGAAACAAATTCACTCTAGACAAAGATAGTCTCACCATGTCTCTTTAGGTCAGATTGTGTCTTGCCTTCCCACCAAACCAAGGCAGTGCCTCTCGGGCATAGGCTTGCCAGATGAATCTTACTCTTGTTTGAGTCGATGTTTTGTACTTTGCAATAAACATGAATTTGTATAATCCAATTGTCCAACTTCTCTACATTCAACTCTCCATCATATATAGGTAAATAAAATTTAACATATATTTTGATCAAAGATGCTTTCTTTTTATGTTCAGGGCTATTAGGAGGTGTGAGAAAGATCTCCTCTTTCCCTTTCCCTTTTGGGTGGTCATGGAAGTGAGACTCATCTTCTCCTTTGTCTTGCTTGAAGACTGATGAATCTTCCTCATGTTTTCTAGAGTCCCTATACATTTCTTCTACCATGGACTTTATGGCTAGGAAACTGCCTATGAATTGAGGGTCTAGTCCTACAGAACCTTCTTCTGACATTGTCATCTGAGGATAGACTCTCCCAATCTCAGGATTAGTTTCAACCAACTCTCCTTCTCCTAACTTGAGCTTTGATCTAGCTAGCATTCAATAGCTAAACCAACACGAGCTTGTCTAACCTTAACAACTTAGAGCTCTGATACCACTTGATCTAAAAATCACCGTTGAGTGACCTCAGTTAAATAATTTATGAATGAAGACATTACAGACTCATGTGCTCGTGTGTGTCTATGTTATTTTAGGTAATCGGACGATCAGATTGCAAAATACACAGATGCTACGAATATGGAAAACAGAAAGAGAAACAAAGTAAACAAATTCAAGAACACAACAAATCAATAAGGAGTTCACCCTATCCTCCAGGTCTACATCTCCTATCCAGCTTTCAATGGTGGCCTTCTTTTATTGTGTCTTTAAACCAGAGATTTACAATGAGGAGCTCACTTTGAGTCTCCTGGAACAGAATACTTGGCAGGTTGGTTCTTGGATTCCCCAAGCCATTAGAGTGCACAGAATCTTTTCCTTACCAGCTCTTGACCTCTCTAGTCTTCAATGGGAGGAGCCCAATGTGGTGCTCAACTCCCGATAGATCCTCTCAGGGATTGCTCGAAGCTGCCTTGTGCTGCAGGTCAGCTCAGCTCTCTGTCTTTCTACTTCTTTCTTCACTCTATTTTCTTTGCTCTCACTTTATTTCTGTGTTCATTCTCCCCTCTTGCTCTATTCTCTATGTGTTCATGGCTTAAAGCCACTCTCTCTCACGACTGCTCGCTTTCTCTTCTGCCCCTGTCAGATCACCTGCTGCTGCTCACTTGGATTTCCCTGTCTCCACATCTTCATCAATGGCTCACAGGGAGTAGACATTTGTCCTCTTTCGAACTATGCCAAATCTTCCTTGTTGGTTCCGTTTTTCTGTTACACAGTTGAATGAGTCATCTGCCATCTCAACAATCAAATCAGACCTCAAATCCTTATATATCGCGTCTTAATCCCCTATCAAATCTAGTTCCTTCATCAGGCATGATCTCAACTATTAGATCTGGAGCCACCAGATTGGATGTTATTCGCTCATTTCGCGTGGTTGACTTGCTCGATTGTTAGCGTGCGATGAGTGGCGGTTTTCACTCTCCTCCTCCTACCATGTGTCGAGCGCTGAGTGGAATCACTTGTTTTTCTCCAAATCCGCTTACCACCCAAGGGTTCCCCCAATATACCATTGGTTTTGGAGCATGGGTTGTGCCTTTAGCCTTTAGCGCTTTCCCCATGGTTTTCCTGGCTTCCACGCGACCGAGCGCTTGGGGCCTTTCCTTCTCGAGGGGTTTTTCCTAGCGATGTGATTAGCACTAAGCGCATCAAAAATGCCCTCTGTTTCCCGATCAAAGCTTCCCAATGGCTATTTCTTCCTCTTGCATGGTCTCCATGGGCCTCAGCCAGTGCACTTTGACCGAGGTCCTCATCGTTCCTCGCTGGTTGCAAACTACCAATGTCCAGAGGTCTTCCTAATCACTCTGTGCTCATAATTCAAAGTCTGTCCTGTTTTGATACAGCCATGGCTCTGTAATAATCTTCATGGATCCAGTTTGGATCAATTCTCTACATATTTTTGTTATTGTGCCCCATAGAAGCCCACTATTATTAATTTTGTGCCCTTATATTATTATTGTTATGTCGGCTTTGATTATATTTTGACCCCTTAGACTCCTCTATATAGAAAGGAGGTCTTGCCATTTGTATCATCCAAGAATTATTCATTTGTGTAATGTAAAGGAGGTTGCACCCTCGAAGAGGCTTCTTTTCAAGTCATTGATCCATGTTTTCTTCTATTTTGTGAGCTAGTTCCATAACAAAATAACAAAAAATTAGTATTATTTTCCTACAAGAGACTTCCAGAAATTCTATATTTGTGAACTAGTACACCAATCCACATAGCTTAATGATGAATATGAATTTAAAAAGTTTTTCTAAGGATGAATAATTCTTGTGAATATTTATAAAAACCTACAAAATAACTCACTTCAATCATTTAACCAATATGAGCTACATCAAAGAAGCAAGAATAGTAAGCGCATAAATAATATATACAAGTGAAAAAGACTTTGAAAGGAAATAAATAAATTGTAAAAGAGGGATTTGAGGCTCCTAGGGTGACCAAGAAAAAGGATACTCAGATTCATATGAACTAAAACAAGATTTAGAAGCTAAAAATTGAAATAAACTTCATTATCTGAATCAATCCAAGTACATCCCTCAAAAAGTGGATCTAGTTCCCAACACCAGAAATTTGCATTAAATGATAGGGAGCACATTCCTATATTTTCTCAATCATTGTAGATACATTATTTGTCAATAATTTCATGATATATTGTTAATTTATTATCCAATCATGGTCCATCATGTAGTTCGAGCAAGTACCTATTTTATCTCATTCAAAATTTACTCAATATTCTGCAAAAATAAATAATATTAGGGACATAATATGAAATTATCTCTAACCATTCTTAAGAACATATTAAAGCTAAAGAACGTTATTAAGTTTAGAAGGATATATTTAATATACCCTTTATGTGCCTAATAAAGGTTATATGAGTCTTAATTTCTATCTAATTTAGAAGCCCATCAACTACTGAGATTTATCTCGTTCGACATTGTTGTATAGACGATCTTCTCATCAACATCTAAGTTACTTTCAACTTGATTACTTGAATCAATAGCCATAATATTCTTCTTCTTATTGTCTTTCTATTTGTTCTCTGGGTTGAGATTTGGATGCAGTTTCCATCACTTCTCATCTACATAGATGTCAATGTTGCAGTGTTTTATGGGATATTTTCACTGATGCATCGTGCCTTACATCATTTTATATTTCTCCCTTTATTCTTATTCTTCCCTTCCTTATAAGTTCCTTATTTCTCCTTCTACTTAGATCCAATTGATTTTTGTTTCTTCAAGCCTATGTTCTCTAGGTATTTTTCCTGTACACAAGCCTCATACATTGATTTGGGATTTAACAACATCTGTTTCTCCCACAAATGGTGGTGTAGACTCCCCCAATACTTTATGAGTACATCCGGGTTCTTTGTAGAGTTACCTAGAATTATGTCTATATTTCTGAAAGTTTTGGTGTACTCATGCACACTTTTCCCTGGAATTTTCCTTAACTAGTTGCAACATATCCACCAGTCCTCTACATACCTAATAGGGTAAAATTGTTAATTAATGGTGGTTTTAAATTCCTCTCACTTAGTCAATAGAGGCTCCCCCTTCAACCTAAGGGTCTTCATGTGGCTTTCCCACCAAGTTGGGGCATGACCCTCTAATTTCAATCTTGCAAATGAAATATTGTGTTCTTCCTAAATGTGATGGACACTGAAACACATTTCCAGATTTTGCAATGAGTGATTTAGCTTCAAAGAATTTATATCACCATTGAACGACTTCATATCAAATTTTAATTCCATTTTTAACAAGGGATGTGATTGATTCATGAGACATAAATTAGGTTGATATTTTTCGGGCTCTTTATTTGTTTGGTTCTTCGTGTCTTCTTGATCTACTGATCCCCCTTCTAATTTTTCCTCTATATTTGAACCCCCATATCCTCTCAATATTCTGATCTTATTACTCAGGGCCATCATGAGGAGATTTTCATTATAATTAATATTTGTGACTTGTTGTTTGAGATACAAAAACCACTCCTCTATAGAATCCTAGATCGTGAGTGTTATTCATAGATTCGTCAACAATGATTATAGTTCTATGACTTTTGAGCTAGGCGATCTAGATCCCCTGTAAATTTCCACAATATACCCAAATAAACTTGCTTAGATACCAATATGATCCAAAAAAATTGTGGATATCCCACTAGACAGTTCAACGTAATAGATATGATAAAATTATATTTAAAATATAAAACTATGCAATATTATAGTTTTATTTATTTTCTATATTTCTCGATATATAGAACATTGTTGATAGTGCATGCATGTGAATTAAAAATTAGGCAGAAAATATATAATAGTAAAATAAAATATCACACACACATTTGACACAAGATATGACATATGAAACCATTTCGGGCGAAAAAACGAACTAGAAGGCAAGGTCACTCTACTCTCTTTTTCTGAATATAAAATATGTGTGAGTACAACTAAGTATATCTTATGGCATGTGGGCTATTGCAGTGAAAAAATACTCTATATGTACTCTATCTTCTATCCCTCTATACTATGTTTCTCACCTATGCAACAAATACACTTAAAAGAATGGAACCCATTTTACTCCTGGTGGACTTGTTATAACACAAATCAATAGACTACTAGTGGTTAGGTTTGACTACCTCAACTCTTAATCATACTTACAATATAGACTCTTATAGAATCTTCTTCATCATAATAAGGTGGCTAGCCCATTTTTGATTAATAATTTGGGTTGACGTGGCATCCTCCCGAATTATTATGATGAAAACAGGAAGGCCATCTTCTTAGTGAAATAACATTCACATATGAAATCTAATTAACATGATTCTTGCATTGGTGGAAAGGTCTCTGTATAGAATAGGAAAAATTGGTGTTGTGTTAAATCAATAAAAAAATTCCACAAAAAACATCATTTCATGCCTCAAAATTCTCTTGAAAGGTTTCAAACCCCATTTTTCCAAACACGGACCCGGCGGTAAAAATGATCCAATGATTTGGTTTCCCCAATTTTTCCACTCTAAAAGCATTAAAATGGAGGAAAAAAATTAAAATAATATAATTTGTATCATTGCTTAGTCCCTATAATACTAGCGTGTTCCCTCCTTATTATTGTCAGTGTAGCCCCTTTATTGCTATTGGTGTACCCATGTATTCCCCATATTGTTATTATTATGCCCCATAGAAGCTCACTATTGGTATTGTTGTGTTTTTACATTATTATTGTTATGTTGGCTCTGATTATATTGTGACCCCTTAGACTCCTATATATAGAAAAGACATTTTGTCATTCGAATCTTTCAAGGACATTTCATTGATGTAATGTAAAGGAGGTTTCCCCCTCAAAGAGGATAATTAAGTCATTGATCTATCCATTTTTGAGTTGGTTGCATAACATTTTGTATGAACGGTTTGGATTCTAGGGTTTCACTTCTTCAAGCAGGTCATCTTGGAATTTTTGCTATAATTGTGTTTCTACAAGGGTTTAGATGCTGAAATTTTTATGACGTGGAGCCAAAATCTCAAAGCACTTCATCTAAGTTTTTCATTTCTTGGTTTGTTATGTTTTCAGAGATATGCTTTGAGCAAGTTAGGGTTTTTTTGTGCTCCAAAATTCTATCTCAAACATATGACCTAGGGAAAATCATCATGACTTTCGTTTCAAGCATTGAATTTGAATTATATAGAATATGCTTGAAAGAGAACAGACTGTATTTTTTCTTGCAGCAATTTTACGGTTGATGGTTGAAAGAATGACATGTGGAATACCATACACCTTCACTCTAATGAACTTGTCCATAATCAGGTCATCATGGTTGATTTCACATAACTCTTCATTACAGAATCCAATTGTAACCAGACTTGTTCGGTTGGATATAGTACTCAATGTGCTACCACAAGAAGAAATTTCAGAATTCAGACATCTAAAATTACAAAGTTATAATCGTTTTGCTATCAAGCTGCTAGAAGCAAGAAAAATGTGTGTATTTTTTTTTAAATTGCATAACTTTTGTTTGAAAAGTTAGTTTGAAGTGATTCAGAGGGAATAGTGAAGCATATATATCATTGTTTGATTTCAAAATGCCTCAAATAAATAAAATGGAAACGCATAGTCAGAAACTCAAAAGATCTACTATGACACATCAAGAAGAGGAAGAAATGCAACATGATATATCAAAATTACGAGACCAAGTGCAACAATTTTTTCTCTCACAAAGATTAACAAAAAATTAAATCAAAGCTACGATGGATGATCTAAAGAATAGTTTAAAATTATATGTGAAAGGTTTGAAGGATCGCATAGAAGCAAAAATTAAAGACAACGTGGAATATTTGGAGAATGGTTTGAAAGTAGACATGGAAGGTTTGAAGGAAGGTTTGATAAAGTTTCTACAAGAAATGCTTCATAATGGAGAAAAGGCATTAGATGAAACGCATGACGAGAATAAAAGAATGTTAATCATGATTTGATAAACTCTATCGTTAGATTGAAGACCCACCATATTCCAAATATTGATATGAGGAATTTTGATGGTAAGGATCCGGTAACGTGAATAGTACAAATGGAGAAATATTTGATCTTCATAATGTGCAACAAACACAAAAGGTACCCATTGAAACTTTATATTTAGAACCCAATTAGTTTGTATGGTATCGATGGGCTTATTATTGTAAACCACTTATCACTTGGTCAATTTTTACAAAGGAAATGATAACACATTATGAGTATACAAAAAGAAACACGTTCTTTAGCGAATTGATAAATCTGAAGTAAACGAGTTCAATGGTAGGGCACATTCAGGACTTCCAAAAATTGAATATAACGGTAAATGATAAACCAAAGGAGAATAGGATGGATGTGTTCATAAGGACTTTAAAGGATAAAATCCAACACGAGGTTCACCTTTGTGAACCTCATTCATTGGAGAAGGCATTGAGGTTGGCAAGAAAAATTGAAAGCAAAATTATGGCAACAAGGAATCCGACCACTCACAACTATAATGATGGAAGTGTTGTGCCCCTAACCTTCCACAACTTACAAGGTTGACACCACAACATTTTCAACAAAAAATAGAAAAATGGCTTTGTTATAGTTGTGATAGAAAATACACGAAAGGTCATAAGTGTGCTGAGAAGAAATTATTTTACATAGATTGTGAAGAGGAGGAAGAACACGAACTAGAAACTTCAAAACAAGAGGATATACACCAGGAACCGACCCTAGAGAGAGAAGAAATTAATCCAATGGGTGTTTCTCATGTTGTACTAGGATTCCAATGGTTATAATCTTTGGGTATGATAGCTTTTAATATTAAATAATTTTACTTGAAATGTTTTTGGGAAGGAAAGGAATTTGAATTAAGGGGTATCGTAGGAAAACTAGGAAGGATAGTGAGCTTTAATGGCATGAAAAAGCTCCTAAATAAATAACAACGAAGCACAATTACACAATTATGTTCTCTAGAGATTCAAACATCAAAATCATCTATTTCTCCAAATCTCCAAAAAATCTTTGAAAATCATTCCATGGTATTTGAGGCACCCAAAGGCCTCCCACCTATTCATTTTCATAATCATGCTATTCATTTGATTTCAGGAAGCGTTCCTCCAAACTTCAGGGCTTACATATATCCCTATGTTCAAAAGAGTGAAATTCAATGTATGGTCGCAAAAAATGCTAGCGGCATGTATAATTCAACCTAATCAAATTTCTTTCTCTGCTCTAGTAGTATTGGTGCAAAAGAAGGATAGATCATGGTGAATATGTCCATATTATAGGGAGCTCAACATGCTAACTATTAAAGATAAATTTCCCATTCTTGTCATTGACGAATTATTGGATGAATTACATGGAGAAATTTACTTCACCAAGTTTGCTATTCATTAAGGATATCATCACATAAGAATGACGACTGAAGACATTCTGCAAACAACATTTAGAACTCATGAGAGTCATTATGAATTTTTGGTCATGCCTTTTGGCCTTACTAATGCACCTTCTACATTTCAATGTTTCATGAATTCCATTTTCAAACTCTTCATTACAAAATTTAATGTTAATATTTTTTTATGATATACTAATCTACAACAAGTCTTGGAAGGATCATGTTCAACATGTTGACATGCTTCTCAAACTATTAGAGGAGAAACAATTATATGCAAAAACCTCCAAATGTTTCTTTGAAGTATAGGAGGTGGAATATATGGGTCATATTGTATCTCATGAGGGTGTTATGCTAGACCCTAAAAAATTTAAAGCCACTAAGAAATATAATCCTGAAATCGATAAAGCATCTATGAGGATTTCTCAGGTTGACACGGTATTATCGGAAGATTACTAGTAATTATGGGAGAAGATCAACACCTATAACAACATTAGTGAAGAAAGATGCATTTTCTTGGACTCTAGAAGCAACTAAGCCCTTTGAACATCTTAAAGAGGAAATGTCCCAACCATCGGTCTTAGCTACACCAGAGTTGACAAAAATTTGTATTATGGAATGTGATGCCTCGAGAAATCAAATTCGTGTTGTTTTAATGCAAGAGGGAATACCTATTACATTTGAAAGCCATCCAATGAAAGGAATTTATTTACAAAAAGCTATTTATGAGAAGGAAATGTTGGAAATACTATATGCACTTAAGAAATGACGACCTTACTTAATGGGAAGACACTTCAAGGTAAAAACGGATCATGATAGTCTTAAATACTTTTTAGAACAAAGATTATCTTTACAAGAGTAGAAAAAAAGGGTCACAAAGATGCTGGGCTATGAATTTGAAATTATCTACAAAAAAGGGAAGAAAAATGTTGTGACAGATGCACTCTGATGAAAGGACGAGGATGTCGAAGCATTGCTTTGTGCCATATGTATTATTGAACTAGATTGTATAACTGAAGTAAGGAATGAATGGATGACTGATGAAGAAGTGTGGGCACTCATTCAAAATTTGTAGCAAGATCTGAGTACATCTTATACATTTAGCTAGAAAAATGACTCATTATGGTACAAATATCTCTTATACTTTTATAAGAATTCCCAACTCAAACAAAATATTATTCTAGAATTGCACACCTCTCCCTTAGGAGGGCACTCAAGATTTTTAAAAACTTACCACAGGGTTAAGAATGTTTTTTTTAGGATGGCCTTAAATATGATATTCCAAAGTTAGTTTCAAAATGTTTGCTTTCCCAACAAAATAAGGTTTAGACAATTAAGACCCCAAGTCTATTACAACTTTATCCATTCCAAATCAACGTTGGGAGGAGGTTTCAATGGATTTTATCATAGGTTTACTGAAGTCCAAAGGAAAGAGTGTCATCGTGGTGGTAGTTGATAGACTTAACAAGTATGCACACTTTTCTGCATTATCTCATCCATTCAAATCCAGTAGAGTTTCTACTAGATTTATGGAAAAAATTCAAAAGATACATGGAAACTCGAAGATTATTGTAAGCCACAGATATCCCATTTTCACTGGAATATTTTGAGTGGAATTATTTTCTTCTCTAGGTACTAATTAGCTCATAACTTATCTTATCATCCTCAATATGATGGGAAAAATGAGATAGCAAACACATGTTTGGAAGGATATCTTTGTTACTTTGTATCTGATAAACAGACACAATGGGTTGAGTGGTTACCTCTTACTAAATGGTGGTATAACACTTCCTTCCATATAGCAACAAAAATGACCCTAGTTATGGCACTTTATGGATATCATCCACCATCCATTACGTCATCTTTAAGAGAAAATTATAAGGTTCAAGTAGTGGAATATGACATCGAGGATCAACAATAGGTTCTCCAACTCTTAAAGGATAACCTCACTTTGGTGTAGAATAGAATTAAACAATAGCCAAATCAACATCCCAAAAAAAGAAGATTTGATGTAGGCAATTGGGTATTTTTATGACTACAACTATACAAACAAATGTCCCTCAAGAAAGCTAATAAGGATAATAAATTATCACCAAAGTATTGTGGTTCTTACAAGGCATTGCAAAACATTAGTAGTATGGTATAGAAATTGGAGCTTCTTGCATCTTATCGAGTTCATCCAATTTTCAATTTTTTAGGCTTAGAGAAGGTTATACATCACAAGATCCCAGTTCAAACAATATTGGCAAAACTTTACGAGGAAGGAAAAAACATATTCGAACCCAAAGAAGTCACGGAAACACGAACTTTACAACTACATAATCGATAGATTTTAAAATATCTCATGAAGTGGAAGAACCTAACCATTGAAGATTCTACATGGGAGGATGATAATTTTATAGAGAAGCATCCAAAACTACTCAAGCATTGAGGACAATTGTTTTTCAAGCACTGGGTAAATCTTGGAATCGAACTTTAATTGCAACCAACTGTGATTGAACATGATTCAAGCTAGAAATTTCTTCACTTAATAGTATATATGCATCCAAATTTAATGCAATCTTCGAGGCTTTTGAATTAGATGTAATCTTCTATTGGGTTAAAAGGAACTCGACTATGGGGAGGTAATCTGACAATAAACCACTCCTTGTGTTTCACATCTGGGATCTCAAATTTCATTCTGCCTAGAAATACTTCGAATCTCTGATCATAATCCCTTTCTTGATCTCCTTCAACACTATGATACACTATTGTGCATACTTTAGCCTATATAATACTTTTAGCGTCACCTTCTTGCTTTCTACAAAGATTCTTAGTTGTCCAACTAGAGAAATTGATTTGTAATTCACACACGAGAATAATGCCCAATCCCAAAAATTTATGTCCAACTATATAATCTTAGTAAGCTCATCCTAGATATTACATACATACCATACTTCATTCAAAGATAGGTGTTGTATCATATCCTTAGTCTCAGAACCATGAGATACAATAATTTTAGAAGTATCTTCCGTTTTCTTCTATCTACTAGTCCATAATAATTGCTTGATAAATATCATCATTTTATGTTGTGGTGCACCCTCTACAATGAAATTGAATAGAGCACTATGTGGTTTACTTCACTTTTACAAACTACATTCTTTTATGCTGCTATTCTTACTACTTTCACCTTCTTTACTAACTAAAGTATGCAAAATGTTGCATAGGTAACTTATCTCTTGATGAATTGTTGTGCATCAACAAAGGTAATAGTTTGAGTTGGGTGACTCAAATGTGAATATTTTACTAATATAAAGCTATGCTAAGAGGCTTTTCCATCCTCTCCTTCATCGTGTGGTATGTGAGGTTGTACTCTTTCAAGACTTCACTGGTCTCTTCTACCCCTTCTCTAGTGGCATTTTCAGAATTCATTTGCTAGACATATTTCAACTATAGGAATTGATGAAAATCTCTCCCCTTTCTCATGGCTACGCCAAATCCTTCTTCAACTGTGAAAAACTCAAATTTCAATTTTTTCCATTATCTTGCATTGTAGGCTTCCTCTTCTAGC
This sequence comes from Pinus tabuliformis, assembly GCA_031772625.1. Taxonomy (NCBI): domain Eukaryota; kingdom Viridiplantae; phylum Streptophyta; class Pinopsida; order Pinales; family Pinaceae; genus Pinus; species Pinus tabuliformis. Next base: position 354,527,506 of record CM062805.1, on the reverse strand, counting down.
TTCTTTATCTCATGCACTTACCTCTGTAGCTTATGGTAATATGTTTTGTGAGTCAACTTAGAATTCTTGATATGTCCTTCTTAAACTACCTTCTTTTATATTTGTATCCAAGCTCTATTCCCTTATATCATTCCTCAACCATCCCCCATCTTTGTCTTTGTGCATAAGGGGTTCTAGTCGCTCATGTTGTCAAAATCGATCTTTAGAATGCCCTTATCATGATGAGAGTATGAAAGGATTAAATATATCTGGCATGTCATCCCTTCAAAAACTTTCTCTCACTAGAGATATAATAGACTATAGATTCAATAAAAAATTATGTAATATACGCTCAGGGATACTTTCAAAACAGTAATCTACAACATGGATAATCTTATTATTAACAAATTGTAATCATTGAACTAACATAGAAGTCCACCTTTTAGGATTGTTAGGGTGCCAATTTCTATTCTCATCATTTACCTTATATATCCACTCTACTAGAAAATGTGCAAACTCATCAAAGAAAAAATCATTAAATTTTAAAAAGATATATTGTTGTAGCCATTCATCTATTTTGATCTACTAATATATGATTTCACTGACAATAAATTATCATTCCTTTTATTAAACCCAGTGGTAGATTTCCTCCTTCATGGGATTCCACATTCCTTTGGTTTAGCCAATTTAATGTCCTTAAATTGTCAACATAAATTATCGACTAAGGCAAGTATATTGATGAAGCACGAGTGCACTGTATGTGCTAGAAGTTAATTGATGTTGTTAAGATATCTATTTTTTTGTTAAAGTCTAAATTTAGAATTAATATGAAGATGGTATTAGTGATTATATTAAAGAATTGTGCCTTAAAGTTGTTAGCTACTTATCTTAGAAATTCATTCCTATTGAATCAGTTTATGGATGGTTTAAGTGTGTTTCTAAGCTTTTCCCTTGTTAGACTATTTTGGATTTCATCTCTAAATTTTATGCTATAGCCAAGCCTAAATTACCATGTGCTAAAGAGATCTATTCTATTAGATTGTAAATGAATGATGTCTGGATTTAACTGTCAAGAAAATGATTGTGACTCTTTTACTCATTCAACTTCATCCAAACAACTGATAAATCTAATAAACTGAATAGCAAGTATGCTATGAAAATGAAACAATTGACTACACTAGGTAGAAAGCAAGGAAAATGATCAAACTGTACCATATAAAAAGAAAATTAAACAACATAATTAATCTAGGTGTAAAGCAAAGGGAATTTCTTATGCAGATAATGACTCAATTATGAATTCCATCATACTACATTTCAAACATAGAATAGAGCATCTACGATAAAGCAATTAAGGAAATATATGTGCAATTGGTTAAATACATGTACTAGTCATATAGCCCCTCCACGAAACAGTCGAGAATCTCCAATCAACACAGTATGGAAAAGCATAAACCAAGTCTATTACTGACAAACAAGTTTATCAAGATGTTCTCAAAATTTACATATATTGGCGCACACCCAAAACATAGAGTGGCCATTACTTTTATAATACTTCTATGTATAATAGTATGAGAGTTTCAAGCCTATATATCTTTATTTAGATCCTACTAAATCAAATTATATTGCTAAATAATTGATTTTCTATTTGGAGAAGCAAATCGATAAGATTTTGAGAAAACTCGGTCTCTGTCCCAACGATAATCTTGCAACTAACTCTGAGGTTGACCATGCTGGCATGCGATCTTCTTGAAGGATTGGATCGATAGAATAGAAAATTATCCATAAGGGAATCATTCATCATCCATCCATATCTTCCTTGGCTAAGCTAGAGCATCTGAACCCTGTTAACAAATGAGATAGCAGCATAAATCTGAATTAACTACAAAAACAGGCCAATTTCATAGCCAAATGCATACTTTAACAAAAAAATAAGGTATATAGAAAAATATGAAGAAGAAGACATTTAAATTATTACCTTTAACAAAACTTTGTGTCTATTGCATTATTTAGCTGATAGGTAAAGGGGAAAAGGAAAAAGTATAAGCAAGAAGGGTGTCAAGGTAAGACAGTCCTTGGACTCTACACCTTTCAAGAATGAACCATTTGTTGGAGACTTGTTTACTCAAACCCGAGCTAATGCATGAACTGCTTCCAATAAAACCCCACTAGGTGTCTACTTCATTGGTGTCTCTTGCAAAATAATTGAATTCTCACCCAAGGCATCTATGGGGCCTAAAGGAGCAAGGATAATGTATTTGGGAAGAGAATAAGAATTGAATGAGCACAACTGTTATACAACATATAACTACACATTATTCATGTGGTAACCTCATGTGTAAATATATATAACAACCATCATTACATTACAATTTTGTTTTAAAGGGGGTGCCTTAATTAGATAAAATGGTATGATATATTTAGTGGTGAACCAAAACCATTAGAAATAAACATAACTAATGCATGAAATTACCATCTCACAGAATACAGGAAATGGTAACAAATTGAGCTTCAACCCTCTTTAATTAATAATAAAAAGGGGCGCTCGATGAAACAATTATAACATTACAACAATATTTCACCTCAGTTAACTATACCAATAATCAAAGCATTACAATATTACAATGAAAAGATAAATCAACCCAACCCAAACCACTTCATATTTTATCTATTTCTACATAGTTACATTGTCCCAAGCCAACGTTGATACCATGGGAAATACTAAGGAAGAAAATTGCCATGGGAATATAGACTACTATTGCTAATATGGAGAAAATAAAAAATTTATTCAATGATGCAATGTTCCAACTATGAAAAATTTGTGTCTTGGCATTCTCTACATTTTTTTCTACTCCACTTCTCTCTGTGAAATTCCTAAAACTACCTTAAAAATTCAACATTTCATTGACTTTCATCTTTCCAAAATTGGTGTCAACACTTGTTCTAGCTTCACTATGTCTTCTCTCATCTTCTTTCGTCACCCCATCTAACCAAAATCTGAACCACCAAATTAAATTTATGCTAACTCTCTCAAATATTATTGTTTTTGGGATCTTCCAAGGAACAAACTTATAAAGCATGCCACATATCTAATTTTATAAATTTGATTATGAAATTTTTATCTGGGGTATTCCTTCATGTCTCTATAGATTTTTATTGGTTTTTTTTTAGAGGTTTTAAATGGAATAATTGCGAAAATAATTTATTGCTAGAAATCATGGCACATGAATAGCATGTTGGGAAAATTATTATTCTTTTAAAAGATAGAGGAAATCCTTGGAAAAAAATAGTTATTAAAAGAAATACAAATTTTCTAAAAATTTTAAAAGGAAAAAAAGATTTAAAAGCGATTACGAAAATAAAATGGGAAGTTTCTAAACTTAGCAACTCAAATTTATTGTAAAAATTCATCCCATGTAATTATATTTTAATTTGATATCGTTATTGGATTATATCTACTTAATTTACGTTTTTAATTATATACAACTCTAACAGTAATACGTTCAAGCTCAAATACCATGGGTGATCTAGATTGCATCATTATAATGTTTTTCATCCATATCTTTGCATTTGGAGTTAAAAAAATGGAGGAATTAACTCACAGGATCATCTTTACTAGCGGGACCCAATTTGATAAAACAAGGTCTCAAACCTCTTGAGAGAGTTTTGATGAATAAAATGACATTTTTTGGGGGTAATTTTTTTCTTTCTTTATGGAATCACCATATAATTCTATTCTACACAGAGAGATTTTTTCGATGACACAAGAAGTGCATTAATTAGAGTTTGTATGCAAAAGTTATGCCACTCCAAAGTTGACCTTCATGTTTTCACACCTATAGTTTAGAAGGATGCCACGTTATTCCCCATTATTCATGGAAAAGGTGCTAGCCACATGATTATGATGTAAAATAATATAGAAGTTCTATATTGTAGCTCTATTTAAGAGTTGATCTAGTTAAAATTAACTACTAATAAGTTGGTAGTCTATGTTATAACTGGGCCACTAGGAGGAAGATACATTCCATTATTTTGAGAGCATTTTGTTGCATAGCTTAGCATATATATATAAGAGAGATAGGAGGTAGAGCACACAAAGAGGATATGTTCACTATAGTAACCCATGGGCCACAAACATTACTTCTTTGTACTTGCAACCATACTACAAGATAGATAAAGAGAGCAAAGTTGCCTCACCTTCGAGCTATGTTCTCTCCCGAAAGGGTTTCCCAAAAGGCACATTTTGTTTCTTATGTGTGTGTGAGAGCTTATTTTGTCTTTCTCTACTTTTATGCACAATTTCCATTTGCATGCATGCACTATTTACAGTTAAATCTACAGATCTTAAAGTTTAATAAAACAGCAATAACGTAGAATCTCATATTTTTAATATAATATTATCAGATCTATTGTGACGAACTATCAAGTGGAATATCCATGAAATTTTACAGATAAATGGGAAAAATAAATAATAAATATAAGTACAATATCAATATTCTAAAATTCAAAAATCCTAGTAAAAAGGGAATGAGTTGGCAATATTCTCATAATATTCCTTTTAATAGCTTATTTCTTCTTAATTTTTTTCTAAGAATCCTATCCTTTTAATGATATTGTTAATGCTATATTGTTTTAGTGATCAATATCTATAATTGTGTATAAAAAAAAATTATCTACATGTTATGTGGATAAAGGAAGAAGAAATAATATGGAATATAAAGAAATGTATAATTTATAGAGAATATATTATCTTTGTTTTGGTTTTATTTTATAAATATTTTTTTCAAATAAAAGTTTTTTTTTTGTTCAAAATACAATGATTGTAAGAAGGAAACAAAGAAGAGAAAGAGATCATCTATGCAATGTTTGATTGTAAAAACTAACTTATTATTTAGAATGCAGATTGAAAAATATAGAGTCGGCCCTTGTATATTTCTATGAAGGCTTAAAGAAGGATTGAGGACATGATGACTAGAAGATTTATAATTTGGTATTGTATATTTTGGCTAAGCGAATTTTATATTCAAGGCAAATGGATATTTTCCTAGATATGACAATGAAGAATTATTTTTAAAGATTCAACACACTGAAACTATAATTCATGGCCCATTCTTTTCATTATGCAGTATGTCAATTATTTTATTTAATATTTTTCATTATTGACTTGATTTCTTGATGAAATATGCTAATTTGGTTTTGAATTTTATTGCATGGGAATGTTTTATATTGGTTGCACATGTTTCTTTTTTTTTAATTTAGATTATTTCAATATATTCGTATGGTTTATGTTGAAGAAATATCAATTTATTCTTGTTTTCTATTAATCAACTACATGGATGTGATCAACCTCTTATCACTATTAGATTAGGATTACCTCATAATTAGAATAAGAATGCATGTGCACATTAGCTTAGAACTACATTTAGGATTTAAAATAACCTCAATGATAAATTATCTTTTTTTTTTGGTAGGTAAGCACCCACGGGTGATTTGAACCGGTGACCTATTGCAACGAGTGCCTTAACATTGCACCCATTCATCGTCAATCCAAAGCCCCGTGGTCACTTCAATGATAAATTATCATTTAGAGAACAAATATATTTAGTGGCAACCATGCCTACATATTGATGTAAATAACTACACAAAATCATAGGAAGTCTAATTGGGACTTACCATTGGGTGAATTTTTTTTTGTTGGTAGAGAAAAGCTTCTAACTATTAATAAATAATAAGTCACTCATCTAATTTTATCTCTGGTCAACTATGGAGATGCACATATTTATCTAGTATCTTGACATATTGTTCTTATTGATTTGTTCCCTATTCCTCTATAACTAATGTAAAGAATAATGGTTTAGAAATAAAATATTGGATTATGATATGCTCATTTTGAGGAACTAAAATCTTACTTGGGGAGGAGAAGCAGAAAGTACATGAGAATGCGATCCCAATTACTTTACAATAAGCACAAAATATGTTTGAGATATGTTGGGTTCCATTGATTGTAAGTATAGTTTGAATGTGCATCATTCATTGATTGAATATTATGCTTGGACCTTATGAAACTTCATCTACATCAGATAATATAGTTTTTCTTAGATAAAATTATTCTATATAGTGGTAGATTTAGGTTTAAAAATTTTGTCAACCTATTGTAATTTAATGATGATTTGGTCTAGCTATGGATTTTTGGATGCCTTTTTTTCTTTCTTGCATTCATTGAAACATTTTCACTCTTGTTGCAACAACAATATTTCAACATCCTCTTCTATGTCAACCAACTTCATCAACGTTGTCCTTATTCTGGGATCACAATCAAGCTTACTCTTCTTGTTAAGTCCCCCATTGTACTTTTTTGAGCTTTCAATTCTCTATAAGTTGAGGTGATTTTTTTGGTTAGTTGTTTAATATTATATAAACGATGGTTGCTTGGTCAATTATGGTTTCAAGTCTATATCAAATCTCTTTGAAATTTCCATAGTTTGAATATATTATTGATAAGGTTTAAATGAATTGAGTTTGATGAACTTCATTAGTAATCTATATGTGTTGTTATTTTAATTTCTTATTCACCTTCCTCAATCATTGAATTTCTTGTTGTATATGTACATTCAAAGAAACTAGCTTTTCAACAAAATTTTAGTAGACTCGATTACATCGACCTCCATGACTGATAGCCCAATTTTTTTCGTTTCCTTTATGAGGTTAATGTATCAGTTTGAAAAGGATTTCTATTTAGTTTTTCCTGGTATAAATTGAGTTTTACTCTTTATAACTTGTTTTCACCTCAACGTTGACACTTTTGCATTTCATTAAAGATGTTGTTGGATCAAATATCATATTTTTTATTGGAGTAGATTCATTTGCAAGCTTGAAAATTGTGCAATATTTTAGTTATGTCGCATTTTTCGATATAGACCTTTTTCGTATTCTCTTTTTCTGAATTAAACAAATTTTACATTATCTGAGGTGTCTCTTCTAGAATTATTTCACTTCATATTTATTTGGGGGGCCCTTGCTGTAGATGAATTCATCAACCTAATAATTGTAGTATCTTATGAAGTAGGCTGCCTACGATCGATTTTCCATGTGAAGGGGTTCACAATTAGTTAGCCCTTACTCAAACGCCATGTTGATCAATTCCTCCACCTCTATTTGACAAGCGTTTTTTTTATTCAACTATACATCCACTCATTAAGTAAGATGCATTAGTTTTTCTTCTATTTGTGGTACTTACTATTCTTTTGAATCCTACTTCTCTTTCATTTATATGCCCAATTAATTTTTTAGCTCATTTCTCCTTGGGTATTATCCTTCTTCTTTAGATCTAACTTTCTAGTGTTGTAATTACTAGTTGGTCTAATTTAACTGATGTATATTCCCTTTCCCACTATGATCTGACATATCTTTCTTCGACCCATCATAATGGATGTACTACTTCTATTATTTTTCATCTAGTTGATAACGTCAATAATAAAATGTCCCTTCCAAGGAAACATACCAGTTTTCTTATTTTTCTTATTAATGTTGCACAAGCATAGCCTCCCTTGATCAAATTTACTATAGGACATGGGAAGGATTTGTTAGTGGAAACTCCCTAATTGCATGAAATTTTGTATACGTAGTATGATCCTACTTCATTTTTCATTTATTTAACATTATCTTAGCTAGATCATCCAATTGAGTCAACTTTGATCTTGAAGGTCAGGTTTGACTGATGCTTGATACCTATTGTCCATCCACCAATTTATTTTTGGTTGTCTAATTTGAATTTGGTTCACTAAGGTAGTCATTTTTTTTTTACTAAATCCACTAATGTTTCCTTTACCTAAGCCATATTTTTTGGATATGAATATCCCACACTCAACCTAATAATTTTTCGAACTCTAGTTCAATCAGGTCAAGTGGTTTTCCCTTTTTTCGAGTCATAACCTAATATCCTCTCAAAAATCCTTCCAAGGTTAATATGAAATGGTAATCTTCAAGTTTAACTTGATGTTGACCCAAAAGGATTTCCTTCGCATAATGTCAACCTTGTGTGAGGTCAACCACTAGAAGTAGTTTAGATGCTTGCCCTATTGTTGATTGTTTCCTCTTCTTCACTATTGTTTTATTAAGAGGTGGGATGACTCTAATATACAAGTTGGAGACAAAATTAATATTATATATCTCAAATTCCTTTTCTACATATTTTTGGGAGAGTTATGTATAAATATTTTCTTTTAGTACTATCATAGGAATAGATAATTTGGTGTTTCTTTGGTGTTCCAATTACTAAAAGACTACACATTAATTCAGTTATTACGACAAATCTTTTGTTGCTCGAGCCAAATCATATCCACATGATAGTTTGGTCACATCAAGATTTAACTATTTATTTAAAAGTGTTAGTTAATGCATATAATTTTTTCTTCCTTAGTCACCATATATCGAATACATTCTTCAAGTTGATAAGCAAATGTTTTGACAATTAGTTGGTCGAAAGGGATTTGGTTCAATGCACAATGCCATGTGTGAAATTTCCTTATTTTTTCATTGTATCCACTTAAGTTCTTGTGAATGTGTTAGATCCATATACTACTAGTGTAACCCATTATTGTTATTAGTGCAACACCCCTTATTATATTTTTGTGGCCACGTAGTCTCCATATTGTTATTATTGCCCCATAGAAGCCCACTATTGTAATTGTTGTGCCCTTACATTATTATTGTTTTGTCAGCTCTGATTATATTAAGAATGCTTAAACTCCTATATATAGAAAGGAGGTATTGTTATTTGTATCAACCAAGAATGTTTCATTTGTATAATGTAAAGGAGGTTTCCCCCTCGAAGAGATTGATTTTTAAGTCACTGATTTATCTTTTCTATATTTTTGTGAGATGGTTTCATAACATTAGGTATGAGAGCTTTGGATTCTAGGGTTTCGTTGCTCCAAACAAGTCATTGTGGCATTTTTTCTATACCATTTTCTCTACGAAGTTTTGGAAGATAAAAGAAAACCCCGTTTGAGCTGAAATCATTTTGAACCTCGAGACAAATTTCCAATCTTGTCTCGCTATATTTTTGGAGATATGATCTGAGGAACTTAGGGTTTTTGCAAGCTCCAGAATTCCATCTCAAGCACGTCATCCTGGCATTTTCACCATATTTTTTTTATGCAAAGGTTAAGACTTTGAGAATAAAACCCATTTGAGTCGAAATTGTAATGAAGCGTGACTCTGAATTTCAGATCTTGTTTCTCTATATTGTCAGAGATACGTTCCAAAACATTTATGGTTTTTGCAGAATCACAAATTACATTCGAAATAGGTGACGTTAGGGAAATAATCATAACTTTCTCTCTGAGCATCAGATTGAAGTTTCTTAAGAAGTTACAGAAAAAGGACGGACTGTAATTTTATTTGTATTCTTTTCAGGTCCAAAGGTCGAAACAATCACACATGACAAGTCGTACAACTGTGCTCTATTTAACTCATCTATAATGAGGTAATCATAGGAGATTTCACATAACTCTTTATTGAAGAATCCAGTATTGATTGAACTGGTGCGGTTAGAAAGAGGACCCAAAGGACTACCATAGAATAAAATTTCAGAACCTGAAGATCTGAAATTATAGAGTTACAGTCATTCAAATATCGAGATCCTAAAAGAAAGAAAAATTATGACTCAAATCAAGAAAATAGAAACACCTAGTAAGCCAAATTGGATGGATGATTTGAAGAATGTCATCGAAGCTAAGATAAATAGTTTTGTATCTGCCATAGAAGCTAATATTGATGGTATGGAAGAAGATTTGAAGAAAGGCATGGAATATTTGAAGAAAGACATGGAAGATTTGAAGGAAGGTGGGACAAAGCCGCTACAAGAAAGTCCTCCTAATGACGAAAAGGTATTAGAGTAAATTCTTGATGAGAAAAAAAAAAATTTTAATCATGATTTCATAGAATCTAACATTGGATTGAAGACCCACCATATTACAAAGATCGATATGAGGAAGTTTGATGGAAAGGATCCCATAACATGGATACTACAAATGGAGGAATATTTTGATGTGCAACTATTACAAAAGGTACATCTTACATGTTTATATTTATAACCGAATCAATTTTTATGGTATAAAGGTCTTTGTTCTCATAAACCATTAGTCACTTGGTCAATTTTCACAGAGGAAATGATAGCAAATTATGAGGATACAAAGAGAAACACCTTCTTTAGCCAATTGATAAATCTCAAACAAAAGGGTTCAATGGTAGAGCACATTGAGGACTTCAAAAAATTGAATATAATGGTAAATGATATTCTAGAGAAGTAGAGGATTGATGCCTTCATAAGGAATTTAGAGGATGACATTCAACATGAGGTTCATCTTTTGGAACCTGATTCATCAGAGAAGGAATTCATGTTGGAAAGAAAAATTGAAAGAAACATTATGGCAACACAGAATCCTACCTCTCACAATTATAAAGATGGAAGTGTTGTTGCTTCCAACCTTCCACAACCTACAAGGTTGACACCACAAAAATTGGAAGAAAAAGGATAAAACAACCTTTGTTACATTTGTGATAGAAAATACAGTAAAGGTCATAAGTGTGCTGAGAAGAAATTATTTTACATTGATTGTGAAGAGGAAGAAGAAAAGGATCAAGAAACATCCAAAGAAGATGATATACACCAGGAACCAACCCTAGAGAAAGAAAAAATGAATCCAACCATATCCTATAATGAATTGGCAGGAATTTCCACTCCTCAAACTCTCTAGATAGAAGGACATATCAAGAAGAAAAAGGATAACCTCACTTTCATGCAAAATCAAATGAAACAACAGGCAAATCCATGTCACAGCGAAAGAAGATTTGATATAGGCAACTGGGTATTTTTACAAATACAACCATAGAAATAAATGTCCCTCAAGTAAGCTAAGAAGGATAATAAATTATCACCAAAGTATTATGGTCCTTACAAGGTGCTGCAAAAGATTAGTACTATGGCATACAAATTGGACCTGCATGCATCTTCCGGAGTGCCCCCAGTTTTCCATGTTTCATGCTTAAAGAAGGTTATAGGTGACAAGCTCCTAGTTCAAACAATATTGTCGGAACTTGATGAGGAAGGAAAAATCATACTGGAACCTGAACCAATCATAGAAGCAAGAACCAAATAGCTGCAAAATCAATTAGTTTCAGAGTATCTCATTAAGTGAAAGAACTTAGCCACTAAATATTCCACATGAGAGGATGAGAATTTTATACAGAAGCAATCAAAACTACTGAAGCATTAAGGAAAACACTTTTTGAAGGAGAGGGGCATGTTAGGTCCCTATACTACTAGTGTAAACCGTTATTGTTATTAGTGCAACCCCCTAATATTTCTATTATTGTGCCCCATAGAAGCCCACTATTGTTATTGTTGTCCCCTCATATTATTATCGTTATTTTGGCTTTTATTATGTTATTACCCCTTAGACTTCTATATATAGAAAGGAGGTATTGTCATTTGTATCAGCTAAGAATTGTTCATATGTGCAATGTAAAGGAGTTTGCCTCCTCGAAGAGGTTGTTTTTTAAGTCGTTGATATAACTTTTCTATCTTTTTTTGAGCTGGTTCCATAACAAAATGTAGGTTTTTTACTTGGCTTATAGATATTTATATCAAAAGAGAAGGAAATATGATCACATTTCCAAAATATCGATATGGGTTGTAGTTAAGTTAAATGTTTGTTACAATTTTGTGATAAAAATGGTTCCACTTTATTGGATTTCCCCTATGGATTTCAACACGTTGATATTTACATGTGATGCTTCACATTTAGTGGTGATACAATTACACCTTCCCATATGTCATGTTTGTCTTGAACTAGTTAACTATCAACCCCTTTGAATTATGGGATTTTACCAACCTAGTTATATCAACTCCTTAAGGATATGAATTAGACAAACTATGATTGGAAGTCATCATTTCAACTATAAGTAGCCTCCATGATATCAACTTGTAATATTTTTTACATGTTCTTTTGAACCCCCAAAATCTGCAATCATTGGGGCTCCTATGTAATGTATGATATAATTATTCAAGGATTTGTGTATACTTCTTACATAAAATAGATTCCGTATTGTAGTTTGCGAAAATTTTCCATGTTTTCTCCCATGGAAGTTCTTCCACCTTAGTCTACTTAATGTTATGAATTTGGATCTTGAGTTCAATTATTTTTTTTGAAGAATTTTTTTCAATGCTTGGTCTTGAGTAAGGTTTTTACTAAACACATTTTTTTCCCCATTATGGACATGATTTTAGGTGTAGTAAACTCATGTTTCATCAAATTATGTTGGGAGAAAAATCAATTGATAAAGTTCATAGTCTACAGTTAATTCGTTTGAATATTAATTAGTGAAAAGAAAAGTTATAAGTGATAATAACCACCATATTTATAATTTGGAGGGCTAAATTTAAGTGTGAATGCTATTAAAAGGAATTATTTCACATTTATTCGAGTTGTTATTGGTTATTTGTGTGAGTATCCCATGATACCAATGGGATGCTAATGGATTACTCCACCAAGAAGGTTTTTTGTTGTTAAGAATGTTCATATTGGTTAACTCTAGTAAATTATTATTTTTAATATGCTTGATTCTTTCAAGTAATTCGACACTTTCATTCTTGTCAAGACTTTCGACTTATTTGACTCTTTGATTATGGTCAGGTATTTTGAATAATTTGAATCTTTAATTTTAGTTGAATCTATTTATTTGGTTGACCCTTTCATTCTAGTCAACTATTTCTAGTCAATCAACTCATTCATATGTATCTCAACAGTTCACTTAGTTTATTTAGTTTCTTCGGTCAGGTCAGAAAACTACATCATCTTTTTATTCAAGTCAGCTATGTTTGCATATCTTTTACAATAGTCAGATATTTTAAATGCATTGATCTCAAATATGTGGTAAATTATTCTTCCAAGTTTGATTTTATTAAGACATTCACCTTTTTTGTGAATATCTTACTCGATATGTTTGTATAAATGAAACAAGCTCCATTTTAACATTGTAGCTACCCATTGTTGTGAGGGATCAAATATATTCATATGCAAACCTCTTTTAGATTGAAAAGAGATTGTGTCCCTCTCAACGCTTTGTAGATGTGTATTTAATATGAATCTAGTCTTTCCTAATTTACTACTTTAAATAGGCTTTATTTCGGATGAATACCATGGGTTCCCATAAACCTTGACCTCTAAAACCACTCGTAACTTGAAAAAATCAATTTGACCATAACTACCCAACCAAAATTAATAAAAATAATAATCATAACATATAATTTTTATTTTTATTATCTTATTTCAAAGTGGTTTTTCTTTCAACGCAAGGTTATTTTTAATTTCAATTTAATTTTATTTTTACCTAGTGAAATTTTAGCACGGCATTACATTACAACATCTCTACCATACTAGGCTAGAGAGCGCCTATTGACACACTCATGCTTGCTTGAGTATCTTTCTTATTTTTTCAATAATTTCCTAAGCTCATTATTTAATGTCTTATAATATGTTGAATTCTTCTATGAAGGTTATTATGTTTGATATTTTTTCAAAAAACATTAGTCATATAACATTTTTTTCCTTCAATTCTTTAATGAAAGAATTATTTAAGGTTCTTTCATTAGCTTGGTAATTGTGCATAATTGACTACATTATTTTCTATTTTCTATTTTTAATATTATTAACCCTTTTGTTTACTTTATTCTTATTCCATGGATATTTTGCCCAATACAGATGAAAATGTTGGTATGAATTCTATTTCTTGAGCTAGATACCATTAATAACATTGTAAAACATGTTACCTTGCAATGTGAATAATTTTAATACTTTGATTGCTTCAATTTCTTCAATCACAAATAGTCCCAACCATGTATTGTTATCTTGCATAGTTTTTCCTTAACACAACTATCTTATTAAAGTACAGAATCACCTTTTTTGATGTACTTTTATCTTAACTATTTGTTTGATTCCTTTTAATGTTTTTACTTGACTTATTGATGTTGGAGTGTGATTATTCTTTTTTTTTTACACTAATTGGTTTAACTATTGGAGGTATCATAATCCTAAAAATTATTCAATGGAAGATAATAGTTCTAGAGCATCACGTGGAGGAAAATATCATCCATATTTTGGGACCGAGGGTGGACATTAGCCTAGTGGTTATAACTCTATAAATCATGATAATATTTAGCTACTCTAAACAACCTTATAATGAGCCCCTTAAAGAACCCCAAATATAATATTTAAAATTTTGCAAATAAATGTCACAGTAATACTACAATATAGAAATATTCGTCCATCACATGATATTTAACAAAAAATTCCAGGGTTCAAGTAGTGGAATATCACATCAAGCATCAATAATAAGTTCTCCAAATCTTAGAGGATAACCCCACTTTGGCGCAGAATCAAATGAAACAACATGCATATCAACATCGCAACAAAATAAGTTTTGATGTAGGCAACTCGGTATTTTTATGGCTACAACCATACAAACAAATGTCCCTCAAGAAAGCTAAGAAGCATAATAAATTATCATGAAAGTACAATGGTCCTTACAAAGTGGTGCAAAATATTAGTACGATGGTATACAAATTACAACTTCTTGCATCTTCTTGAGTGCACCTAGTTTTCAATGTTTCATGCTGAAAGAAGGCTATAGGTGACAAGCTCCCAGTTCAAATAATATTCTCGGAACTTGACAATGAAGGAAAAATCATATTGGAACCCAAAGTAGTCATGGAAATAAGAACCTGACAGCTACATAATTGATCAATTTCAAAGTATCTCATCAAGTGGAAGAACTTAACCACTAAAGATTCTGCATGGGAGGATGATAATTTTATATAGAAGCATCCAAAACTACTCAAACATTGAGGACAATAATTTTTTGAAGGAGAGGGGCATATTAGGTCCCTATGCTACTAATGTAGCCCCTTATTGTTATTAGTACAAAACCCTTATTGTATTGTTGTGCCCATGCAGTCCCCATATTGTTAGTATTGTGCCACATAGAAGCCCCACTATTGTTATTGGTGTGTCATTACAATATTATTGTTATGTAGGCTCTAATTATATTGTGACCCCTTAGACTCCTACATATAGAAAGGAGATCTTGTCATTTGTATCATCCAATAATTATTCATTTCTATAATGTAAAGTATGTTTCCTCCTCTAAGAGGCTATTTTTTAAGTCATTGATCTATTTATTCTTCTATTATGTGAGTTGGTTACATGAGACAATATTTACATACTCTCGTTGCATCTTCTAGAAGAAAACATTGTTGAGAAATATAAGATAATTACATGTACCAAGAAACTAGGAAGATGATTGTGCATTGAATGGTGAATTTGTTGAGTGGTGCAGTGTTATGTTGTACTCAAATGGCCTCTTGGAACCTAGTGCTTTAGACTCCATGAAATAAACCAAAATTACCATTTCATTATGTCTTACCTCTAAAGTAAACTGATAATACATGATATTTTTCATTTATCATTTTTTTGTCTTATGAGAATATAGATTGAAGTTCACCTTAACATTTTTAATCTTATATGCTAAACCATTTTTCTAAAAATTATGATGTTTTATTTTATAAAATAAATTATCTGTAAGTAAATAGTATAGTTTTATTTTGTATTAATATCAATTTACAATTCTTTTTTTAATTATTACGTTTTTATAGTTATGATTAGTGATTATATTTTATGTTATGAAACCAACTCACAAAAAGATAGAAAAGATAGATGAACGCCTTAGAAATAAGCCTTTTCGAGGGGGCAACCTCCTTTACATTACACAAATGAACAATTCTTTGATGATACAAATGACAAGACCTCCTTTCTATATATAGGAGTCTAAGGAGTCATAATATAATTAGAGCCGAAATAACAATAATAATGTAAGGGCACAATAATAACAATAGTGGACTTCTATGTGCCTAACATGCCCCTCTCCTTTAAAAAGTGTTGTCCTCAATGCTTGAGTAGCTCTTGATGCTTCTGTAAAATATTCTTGTCCTCGCGTGTGGAATCTTCAATGGGTAATTTCTTCCACTTGATGAGATACTCTGAAATTGATTGATTTCATAGCTGTCAGGTTCTTGTTTCTGTGACTGCTCTAGGTTCCAATATGATTTTTCCTTCCTCTTCAAGTTCTAGATCTTCTGTAACTTTTGAATGAGTGGCCACACTTCTTTGTCCTTCTTCCATTCATCCCTTGCTTCATTTATCCAATCTGGTTGGATAATAGAAATAGCACAAAACAATGCTTCCACATCCTCATCCTTCCTTGAGAGTGCATCTGTAACAAAAATTTTCTTCCCTTTTCTATAGATGATGTCAAACTCATAACCCAATATATTTGTGACCCATTTTTTCTATTCTTCTATAGATAATATTTGTTCTAAAAAGTATTTAAGACTATCATGATCCATTTTTACCTTGAAGTGTCTTCCCATTGAGTAAGGTCTCCATTTCTTAAGTGCATGTAGTATTGCCAACATTTCCTTCTCATAAATAGCTAGCTTGAGATGTAGCCATAAAAATACCCAATCACCTACATCAAAACATTTCTCACTGCGATGTTGATCTACCAGTTGTTTCATTCGATTCTGCACCAATGTGGAATTATCCTTTAAAAGTTGGAGAACTTGTTGTTGATGCTTAATGTGATCTTTCACTGCTTGAACCTTTTTATTCTTGATATGTCCTTCTAGCTTTAGGGTTTGAGGAGTGGTAATTTATTCCAATGCTTTACAAGATATGGTTAGATTCATTTCTTGATGCTCGATGTGATCTTTCACTTCTTGAAATTTTTTCTTCTTGATATGTCCTTCTATCTTGATAATTTTAGGAGTGATAATTCTAGCCAATGCATTATAAGATATGGTTGGATTAATTTCTTCTTTCACGATGTGATATTTCACTTCTTTAACTTTTTTCTTCTTGATATGTCCTTCTATCTTGAGAGTTTGAGGAGTGGTAATTCTTGCCAATGCTTTACAAGATATGGTCAGATTCATTTCTTCGTTCTCTGGGGTTGGTTCATGGTGTATATACTCTTCTTTCGATGTTTCTTGATCCTTTTTCTTCCTCCTCTTCATAATCTATGTAAAATAATTTCTTCTCAACACGCTTATGACGTTTAGTGCATTTGCTATCACAATTGTAACAAAGCCCTTTTTCTCTTTTTTCTTCCAATTGTTGTGGTGTCACCCTTGTAGGTTGTGGAAGGCTAGGAGAAGAAAAACTTCCATTATTATAGTCATGAGTGGTTGGATTCCTTCTTTCCATAATTTCACTTTCAATTTTTCTTGACCACTTGAATGCCTTCTCCAATGAATCAGGTTCCCAATGACGAAGCTCATGTTGAATGTTATCCTTTAAAGTACCTATGAAGACATCAATCCTTTGCTTCTCTGGAATATCTTTTACCCTTATATTCAATTTTTGAAAGTCCTCAATGTGTTCTTCCATTGAACACTTTTGTTTGAGATTTATCAATTGGCTAAACAAGGGGTTTCTCTTTGTATCCTCATAATGTGCTATCATTTCCTCCGTGAAAATTGACCATGTAACAAGCAGTTTACGAGAACAAAGCCCTTTATACCATAAAAATTGATCCGGTTCTAAATATAAAGATGCAATGCATACCTTTTGTAACAGTGCTACACCATGTAGATCAAAATATTTCTCCATCTATAGTATCCAATTTACTGGATCCTTGCCATCAAACTTCCTCATCTTGATTTTTCTTGATTTTATGATCTAAATCTTTAAACAATTGTAACTATGTAATTTCGAATCCTCTAGTTCTAAAATTGCGACCTGCAGTAGTCCTCTGTGTCCTCTTTCCAATGCCACCAATTTTATCCAAATTGGAATCTCCAAGGAAGAGTTATGCCAAATCTCCCACGGTGACCTGATTATAGACTAGTTCAGTAGAGCAAAATTGTGTGACGTGCCACATGTCATTGTTTCGACCTTTGGATCTAAAAAATATAGAAAAGAAACTAAAGTTTTTCATCTTTCTATAACTTCTTACGAAATTTCAATCCGATGCTCAGAGAGAAAGTTATGATGATTTTCCCCAGGTCACTTGTTTGGAATGTAATTCAGGAGTCTACAAAAAGACCAACTTCATTAGATCATATCTCCGCAAATATAGTGCAAAAATCTCTAAAATTTGGATGCTAGGTTTGGTGTGATTTATTCTCAAATGGGTTTTTGTTTTCACTTCTGAAACATCGCAGAAAAAAATTTATAATGAAAATGCCATGATGACCTATTTGGAGTAGCGAAACCCTAGAATCCAAGGCTCTGATACCAAATGTTATGAAACCAACTCACAAAAAGATAGAAAAGATAGATGAACACCTTAGAAATAAGCCTCTTAAAGGGGGGACCTTCTTTACATTACACAAATGAAGAATTATTTGATGATACAAATGACAAGGCCTCCTTTCTATATATAGGAATCTAAGCAGTCATAATATAATCAGAGCCGACATAACAATAACAATTTAAGGGCACAATAATAACAATAGTGGGCTTCTATGGGCCTAACATTTTCAGAGTTATGGCACATTAATAATATCATGTATGTAAAATGTTAAAGGAGTTGATCTAAAGTGGTAGAGGCACATGTTGAGGTTTTGGCCATGGTGGGTTAAAATATCAGAAGAAATGTTGTACTCAATGAAAATTAAATGAGTCCTACTAAATAGTCCCATAACTGTTTCATTGATAAAATAATATATATATCTATATATATATATATATATAATAAAAAAAATTTCTAGTAATATTTTTTATGTAC
Organism: Pinus tabuliformis; assembly: GCA_031772625.1. NCBI lineage: Eukaryota > Viridiplantae > Streptophyta > Pinopsida > Pinales > Pinaceae > Pinus > Pinus tabuliformis. The sequence goes on along the minus strand of CM062805.1, from coordinate 354,508,681 downwards.
CTCCCATTTTGCAACATGAGGTGGGATAAAGCAGAGGATGACTTTGATCCATCATTATGTGGAGATACTTAATAATGAACCTTGAAACCAAATGTGAAATAAAATAGATCAACATGATTTAGGCCTCAGATAATTACGACGCTAAGCCATTTGACTAATAAAAGAAATCATATAGATGTGAAAGTATCAAGCATTGTGAATAATTTTGTGTAGGTGATGTGCACTCTTCAATTCTACTCTTATGTTCAAAAGAATATGTAGCCTATTCAAAATGTCAAAACATAAATCTCTTCAACCCAAAATTTCCCTTTGCAAATCCAATTTCTATTTGTGTTGAAACAATTAAATATGGTACATATGTGTTTATTTGTTTTTTCCTTTTGTGGCTTCTTTATGCATGAGTGAATGAAGATGGTAAACAATTTTAAAAAATAGAACCATAGATATGAAAAAATATTGCTAGGGTACTCGGATATTAGAAAAAAAGTTTTGCATATTTTTGTGGGGATGATATTGAATCTAAGTTGTCATATGTTCCACAATAGACATTTTTTATTATCGATGTTTTGACTTTGAACCAAGACCCATCATCATGACAAAGGTCGAGAAGAAGAATAAGAAAATTTGTGCAATAAATAGAGAGAGCGATCAATGGAATAGGCTCACAAATTGAGGTTGATGACATTTATAAATATTAATTTAAATATACTAATATATTTAAATATGATTAAATATATTTAAATTATTATATTTAGAAGTAAAATTAATGTGCTTTATTTATTATAAATTGATTAGAAATGGTTATTTTGGAATTTCTAATGATTATGTTATTTATAAGTTAATTATGTTAATTAATTAATTAATGAAAATATGAATTAATGTATATATTTAATTATTAATTAAATATATTTAAATTAATATGCTTAAATATATCTATATCTATATATATATATATATAATTAAATATAATTAATTAATTAATTAATTAATTATGGTATTCTTTAATATTATTAATGGATGTTGATATTAATTAAGGAATAGAAGGGAGGGAGGTGGTTAAGGAAGGCGGATTTGTCATTGATTGAAGATTGCATCTTTGAGTGAGTAGGGCGATCCAACTTGGGCTGACTTCAATCCCACTATCTCTGTTGAGGTTGATGGGATGCTTCATGATTTCCAGAGCTTCATGCATATTTCTTTTGTAGTAGCGGTTTTTCCCAGAAGATTATTTCCACGTCTTCTAGGAAAACATAGTGGTTTGTATTACAAGAATGTTAGACACGTGCTAAGGATCCAATTCTCCCTTTCTTGATATCTACAACATGTTCTTTAAGTCTAATTTTGAAGGATTTTCTTGCCTTTTGAACGTAACATTTACCACATGAGCACTTGAATTTTGTAACACCTTTTTTCTAGAAGTGACCTAGATCATCTTTTACAGATTTCATATTATGTTGGATCACATCTAATGACTTGAACGAGGTTGTTATTCCTTTCTTTATTACCACCATGCCTAACTTATTAATGACATCCTGAATGTAAGGGCAATATGATTTTCCAATTAGGGCTTGCGAGTTGGAAGATGGGGGTCTATAAGTGGCTATGGATTTTTCTTTTATGATAGTTTTGTTGATAGCCTATGTTTAAGAAAACATTTTTCAAATATTCTATTTCCTCATATACATGTTCTTCATTTGATATCCTTAGTGCTCTAGTGACGAGTGTGTTGAGAACACCCATCCTATGGGATGAATGGTGATGAGATTCGACATGGAGGTAGTTATCTATGTGATCCTTTTTTATGTATACTTGGTGACCCAACGATCCATCTATTTTTCTAAGAAGAACAATTTCAGTGAATGGAATGCTGTTTTTTTCACCAGTCTTGATTCTGAATTTAATGTCATTTGGAATGCTATTATGGGGGTTAAGGAATTTGTTTAGCTCTGAATCATGAGGCCAATTCACACTCGTATTGTGTAGCTTGGTTTTCTGTGTTGTCTCATGATGGAGGAGGTAAACCCTACCCATATCTAGGAGGGAACCTTACTGAGCAACCATCAGACCAAATGAGGGATTCTTCTAGAAACCCCTAGGGCGGTTACCCTAGAGGTGAGAAAACCAATCCCAGTCATAGATTCCGAAAGAGAAACAAATGTAGGACCAATATCATGGCATACGTATCAATAAAATTATAAAAATGGATATTATTTTAAAGAAATAAGTGTTGTTTCCAAACTCTTTGAATAATAGAATATAGTGGTTGTAAACCAAACAAAAAATATATTAATACATCAATACACACCCTCTATAAGTGGCACTTACCAACCTTGATTTATAAACCCTCACATAGCGAGAATAATCCCTCCTGAGTTCTTTAAGAAGAAAAACTTGTTTGATATATGATTTCCCAAGTTTAACATTAACATATAAATGATTATTGAGGAAAATAATGAAATATTTAAGTGTAGTGAAGTTGTAATATAAATAAAATTATGTCGGTGCATGTTTAAAGGGCTTAGTATGTGGGTTGTGTGACTAAATTCATCCTAAGGTTTAAGTTTAGTTCTATGAATTACAATCACATATATTTATTCTTACATAGGTAAGTAACCGTAAGAGAGAGAAAATATTGTTAACCACTATAAACAAAAAGAAAAAAGGGAGTTGTATCAAAAGAAAATCAATCCACTTTTACAAGAAAATTAGAATATTTTTCATAGAGTGCACAAAGCGTGCCTTGTTGCAAAAGCAATTATAGGAACCCTTGTTGTTTCCTTTCCCTTGTAACTGTTTACTAAACATACTGATACAATTCTTGGGGATGAAATCTTCTATGACAAAAAAATAATGTTGGTTGTAGTGTTGTTGGAGTGGTATCACACAATATAAAAACAACAAAAAAATGTTTCTTCTTTTGTGATGTTGTTGGGTTAAAATTGGAGACATGACAATAGTTCTAATAATCCCTTCAACAATATGCCCATAACCTTCATTATTGGTTCCATGACGCATAACATAAAAATAATTAAAATAATGCCAATTGACAACATCGAAAGGATAAAACAAATGGAGATGGTGACATAATTTGCATTCATTTTGGTAACGATTTATGTTTTTCAGTGGTTTTGACTCCTCAAAAACTACATTATAAACTTCATAAATGATATTTTAAATGTTCTCCATCAAATACACATCATAATTGGTGTTTTAAGGTATTTTTATTTTATACTGGGAAGGGTTTTGTTTTTCTGGGGAGTGTGATGGTGAGTAATATTTATTTTAACTTCAAATTCGAAATTATTAAGTTAAGTGATTAAATATTTCAAAATACAATTTTTTTTATGAAAAAATTGAAAACATATATATATATATATATTAATTACATCTTGATAGATTTGGGAATTCCAAAGTTGAAATGAATCTATGTTAATCATACGTATAGCTATAGACATATGCTCATGGCATTTTGTTTTGACATATTTTTAATTTTATTTTATAATAATAAATGTATATAATAACTGATCTATAAATAAATGTTATTATAAATATCAATTTTTTTATATATTATTAATTAAATAGAAATATGAAATTTCAAAAGATTATATTATGAATCATAATTTCTTTTGCAACATATATTATTCTAATTCACAGCTATATATACACACAAACACACATATATAAGTGTCTTTGATATGTTTTATAATATCTTTTCATTTTTAATTTTTAATTTGATCCACATAACATTTTAATTTTAACTCATCCATGCTCAACCATTGTCCAATGCCTGATTAAGACAACAATTTTGTTGATAGGTCATTAACTGTTGTTGGTTGTCCTGATTTGTCTCTAGCTTGAACCATGATCAATGATGGTTAATCATGCTTGAATATGGTAGACCATGGACAATGTCTTTATAGTCAACCACATTCAACCATGCTCAACCATGATCAACCATGGTAAAAAATGGTCAACAATGATTAACCATGTTTGAATTTCAACAACCCTGATCAGACCTGATTAAAATATCTTTCATCATGATCAATGATGATGGTCAACCATTGAAAAGCATGGTCAATGATGGTCAACCATGGTGAATAATAGTCAACCATGTTTCATAAAATCAAATATGGTTAACAATGGTCAATCATGGTCACTCATCGTCGAATGTTGCATTGTGGCAATGATTTTATGGGTATGAAAATCAACCATGGTTCAACGTTACATTATGACAAATATTCTTTTGATCTGAAAATCAATCATGGTCAAACATGGTCAAGCATGGTCCAACCTCGCATTGTCAAAATGATTCTCTCAATATGGAAATAAACCATGCACAATCATGTCTATTTAGGGTTTATAATATTTATTTTATGGTTTATGTACCATGGGTTTATAATTTTTATCCCTTAGGTTTATTATTCCAATAGGTTTATAATATCAATCCCTTGGGTTTATTAATCTAAGGGTTCATATTCATAGGGCTTAATATTATTTACTTAGGTTTCTAGTCCCTTTTGTTTTTATAATTTATCCCTAGGGTTTATTATTCTCTAGTGCTTATAATATCAATCATGTTCAAGCATGGTCAACCATGTTTTTTAAAATTAATCACATTCAACCATGGTTAATCATGGTCGACCATGTTCCAACATCACGTTGTGACAAAGATTGTCTCAACATTAAAATCAATCATTGCCTCAACCATGGTCGAATGTCACATTATGACAAAGATTGTCTCAATATCATAATCATGGCCAAGCATGGTCAACCATGTTCAATCAAAATAAACCTTGGTAAACCATGTTCAACCATGTTTTATAAAATCAAGCATCATCATCGATGGTCAATCATAGTCAATTGTGGTTGAATGTCACATTGTGACAAATATTGTCTTGATATGGAAATCAACATGGTTGAGCATGGTCAACCATGATATAAACTCCCATTGTCACAAGGATTGTCTTAATATGAAAATCAACCACATGGTCAACCATGTTTATTTTAGTGTTTATAATATTTATCTTAGGGTTTATATACCTTTGTTTATAATATTAGTCTTTTGGGTTTAATATTAATCCCTTGGGGTCATAATCCCTTGGGATTTTCCTATTAATCCCTCAGATGTATTATTCCCTTAGGTTTATAATATCAATACCTTCGTTTTATTATTCCCTCGGGTTTATTAATCTAAAGGTTCATATTCTTAGGGTTTAATATTGATCCCTTAGGTTTATAATTCCTTGGATTTTTAGTATTAATACCAAGTGTTTGTTGTTCCCTTGGGTTTATAATATTGATCACGATCAACCATGGTCAACCATGTTTTATAAATTCAATCATGGCCAACCATATTTTATAAGTTGAATTGTGGTGAACCATGATTAATCATGGTCAACCATGGTCCAACATCGCATTGTGACAAATGCGTCTCAATATGAAAATCAATCATTGTCTCCACTATGGTCCAATGTCACATTATGCCAAATATTGTCTCAATATGATAATCGTGGTAACCCATGATCACCCATAGTCAGTGATGGTCAACCTTGGTAAACCATGTTCAACCTTGTTTTATAAAATCAAACACATCAACCATAGTCTAATGTCGCAATGTGATAAAGATTATTTTGATATGAAAATCAACCATGGTTAAGCATGGTCAACCAGGATCAAACATCAAATTATTAAATTCATTGTCTTAATACAAAAATAAACCATGGTCAAACATGTTTATTTTAGTGTTTATAATATATATCTTAGAGTTTATATACCTTGGATTTATAAGAGTAGTCCTTTGGGTTTAATATTATTCTGTTCAGCTCATAATCCCTTGGGGTTTTAGTATTAATCCCTTAGGTTTATTATTCCCTTTGGTGTATAATATGAATCCATTGGGTTTATTATTCCCATGGGTTTATAATATTAAATGCTTGGATTTATTATTCTAATAGTTCATATTCAAAGGGTTTAATATTGTTCCCTTAGGTTTATAATCCCTTGGGTTTATAGTATTAATCCCAAAGGTTTATTATTCCCTTGCGTTTCTAATATCGATCATGGTCATGCATGGTCAACCATGTTTCATAAATTCAATAATGGTTAACTATGCTCAGACATATTTTATAAAATCAATCGTGATCAACAATGGTTAATCATGGTCATCCATGGTCCAACGTTGCATTGTGACAAATATTGTCTCAATATAAAAATCAATCATTGTTTCCACCGTGGTCTAGTGTCGCATTATGGAAAATATTATCTCAATATGATAACCATGGTTAACCATGATCAACCACAGTCAGGCATGGTCAACCTATGTCAACCATGCTCAACCACATCTTATAAAATCAAACATGGTCAATCATGGTTAACCATGATCGAATGTCGCATAGTGACAAAGATTATCTTGATATGAAAATCAACCACAATTAAGAATGTTAAACCATGGTCCAATGTCACATTGTGACAAGGATTGTCTCAAAATAAAAATCAAACATGGTCAACCATGTTTATTTTAGTGTTTATAATATTTATCTTAGTGTTTATATACCTTGGGCTTATAATATTAGTCCCTTGGGTTTAATATTATTCCCTTGTGTTCATAATCTCTTAGGTTTTTAGAATTAATCCCTTGGCTTTTTTTATTCCCCTGGGTTTATAATATCAATCACTTGGGCTTATTATCCCCTTTTGTCTATAATATCAATCATGGTGAACCATTTTCAATCATAGCCAACAATGGTTGAATGTCGCATTGTGACAATGGTTGTCTCAATATGGAAATCAGCCATAGTGAACCATTTTCTAGTGTCACATGGTGATAAAGATTGTCTCTATATGAAAATCAATCATGGTCAAGCATGGTCAAGCATGGTCTAATGTTGCAATGTGACAAAGATTTTCTCAATATGGAAATCAACCATGGTTAACCATGCTTATTTGAGGGTTTATAATATTTATCTCAGGGGATATATACCTTTGGTTTATAGTTTTTATCCCTTGGGTTTATTAATATAAGGGTTCATATTATTAGGGTTAAATATTATTCCCTTACTTGGGTTTTTACTATCAATCCAAAGGGTTTATTGTTCCCTTAGATTTATAATATTGATCATGATCAACCATGCTCAACCATGGTTAGCCATGGTTAGTCGTGGTCCAATGTGGCATTGTGACCAATATTATCTCAATATGAAAATCAAGCATTTTCGTAACCATGTTCCAAAGTTTCATTATGACAAAGATTGTCTCCATATGGTAATCATGGTCAACCATCATCAACCATAGCTAGTCATGATCAACTCTGGTCAACCTTGGCCAACCATATTCAACCATGTTTTATAAAATAGAACATTGTCATCCATGGTCAATCATATTCAACCATGGTCGAATGTCACATTGTGACAAAGATTGTCTCGATATGAAAATCAACCATGATTAACCATGGTCAACCACGGTTGAACATCTTATTTTGACAAGGATTGTCTCAATATGAAAATCAACCATGGTCAAGCATGTTTATTTTAGTGTTTATAATATTTATCTTATGGTTTATATACATTGGGTTTATAATATTAGTCCCTTGCATATAATATTATTTCATTGGGTTCATAATATTATTCACATCTAGCCAAGCATAATGTAGCTATATATGAGGCATTGTTATATCTCTATCCCAACACTTATGTTGATACTTTTTTGTAACACCACAAAAATCACAGTGATTTATATTCCAACATATATTTCACACATGTTTCTCTTTTCCATAATTATTGCAAAGTTGTTCGTGCTTCTAAATTTGACTTTTTGGACACTAGTTGTACACGGTTCGCCTATTATCAATGTTTCTCCTTTCAAAAATTTGACACATACATTATTTTTGTAATGTCCATAAATTAGACCTTCATTTTTTTTTCTTACACATATTTTTAAGGGTTTTTTTAATACCTTAAACACTTTTACATTAAAAAAATCCATAATAACCAATTTTATTTAAAAGTTTGAAAATAGTTACATTTATGTGCTTCTAGAAATTTCCTAGTTCAACATCCTCATCCATAGAAGGATCATTATTTGGAGCCTTAGAACAACAGAGATATACATATGTACATATAAAATATTATCATGAAATCAAAAGTGTCAATAGAACTATCATCCTTTGGAAGGAGACAACTAGTATCACAAACTGCATCACACTTTTTGTATAATTTTTGTGATAGAATTGAAATTTCTAAAGAAATTTTAATATAAATCAAGAGACACAATACTACTCAATTGATATGTGGAATTCAATTCACAATTTATAACAACAATCTCATACTTGCAATAAGAAATAACACACATGCGCAACATTTTTTCTAGGGGAACCCCACTAGGAGAAACCCCTCAAGCATATTTGCGTTAAGCAAATGAATAGAGATGTATTAAAATTTCTACCTCAATTTGAGATCAACCTGCAAGTGAATAACCTATCTATCTTCTCAATGAAAAACCGTAATGCATAATTAGTCAATTGCTACCTCTACTAGAGCCCCTATTTCCTTGCACAATTTCCTTTTTCCTCTACTAGTTTACAATTGCTTGTTACACTTCCTTTGAATCTCCAAATAGCTCGGAAATAAAATTATCTGCATGAAATAGTTATTTTAGGTTTATTGATCAGTTAAATAGATGATCATTGAGTTAGATTCTTGCCCCATTGCACAACTAACCTTCCACTAGTTCCTCCAATTGTTAGAATAGTTTAACTGAGCACACCTAGATATAATTGAACTAGATTACTAAAATTTAGCAATCACACATTGTTGGCATTATGAAACAGATGTTGTCCTTGATGGAAACTCACATATATGACAGTTCACAGTGCAATAGGTTAAGAACAAAGGATTACAGACCAGACTCCAGAGATTAAAGAGAGAGAAGTATATGACGGTTCATTTCTTCTAAGTACGGTGTATATGCAGGTCCACAAAAAAAAAAGAGTGTATACGTATACACACACTCTCACAAGAGGAAAAGTGCGTACAGGTTGGAAAAACAAGGAAATTTGAGAGAAAAGAATACCAAGGGTCAATACTGTTATCACTCAGGTTGTCCCTTTTGACTCCTAAAGGGATACGGCCAAGGTAACCACAAACCAACTTTGGACTGCAGGCCCTAGCCTGCCTGCAGTCAGAGAGGGCTCTCTCTTTATGATTTAGCTTTGTTGAAGGGGGTGATTTTAGGCTAGCTATGATGAACAGGGGTTTGATTGAGTTTTTGGCAGGAAAACTGACACTTTCAGATAGAGAGGCTGAGTATAGTCTGAATGTTTCAAACCATTGGGCGTGAAGTCGAGGAGGGGAACTGCTGGTGTTTTTCCTTAATAACAGTGAGGGGAAAATGGAGCAAGATAACTGAAGCAGAAGCAAATTTCAGGTTCAAGGGATGGCAAGAATGCTAAAGAAAGAGAGGCAGTTAAGAATCTCTCCAACAGATTAGCAGAGGAAACAACAAGGCACTACCTAGGAGCAGTTAAGAATCCCTAGATAATTGGCCGGCACAGGTGAACTAGGGTAAACATGAGCCAGAAGGAATTCAATGTTCATAACCAATTCATTCAGAAGAAAACATCAAGAAACAACAGGAATTGAGCATAGAGAGTATTTAACTAATTCTAGGCTATTCTTTCTTCCTGCTATTTAGATAATGGCAAACACATAAACAAAGATAAGAGGGACTTATTGCTTCAGGCCGCAGCGCAGGAATTCCATCTCCAACTCTTTAACACATTCATCAACAACAGACAGTTCGCTCTCCAAGCTTTAAGAAATCTTTGATTACAGAAAAGTTCAGGTATACACAGCGAGTCTCTAGTGAAAATTATCAATTGACCAACCCTTAAAACTATACAGAGGGTGGTATATATAGGGCAAAACTCTCTGCAGAGTTTCCTTTATTACATCTTGACCTAATTAGGTCATAAAAATGACTACTTGACCTAATCCTATCTAGAAATAAATGCAAAGAATGTCTCGGGCCGTGCTCAGGGCCGATGTGTCAAAACTGAATGAATGATGTTGTCCTCGGTGGCTTGTTGCAGTGCTTTCTGCAATAAATGGGTATGGGTTCATGCTTTCTTGCTGTCCTGGTGCCTTAAATGTTTTGACAGTGATTTGAAGGCAAGGATGGGCTGATGCTTATTGACTTGATTTTCTGGGGGCTTCATCAATGTTCAGGTGCCTCGAGCCCCTAAAAAATCATGACTGATTCTTTCTGGCATCCTTTCTTCCACTGATACTCTCTGACAAAATCCGGGCTGTTGATCTAGTGTGCTGCATGTCTAATCACCAGTAAATGGCCACTGTTCAGCCTCTGTATCATCTGGAATTGTCTTCTGATCATTTTGGTATGTTCTGTGAAGAAAACGGATCATTTCTGCGCCTTTTCGGGCTTCCTGGGGCTGCATGGAGCAAAGATTCCTTGAAGATTCCCTGAAGATTTTCCATTTTGGCCCAAAAAAACCTGCGCTCATCAAAAACTGCCTCAGAATTCGATTCCGAGGCTCCGAAGTGCGATTTTCGCGCCTCTGCATCCAAAAAGGGCTGATGACGTCAGCATGACGTCAGCATTGCACGGCGGGTGATGTCAGCATGGCGACATGGTGGGATGACGTCAGCATGATGTCATCACGTATGGTCGATGACATGGCAGGTACGGTGGCGGGACACGTGGCAGTGATGTGGCAGGAGGCCATGCAGGCGGGTGACTGTACAGGGGGGTTAACGTGGGCTGTTGACTATGCAGGGGGTGACGTGGGCTGGTGACGTCACCGGGCGGTAAGCGGTATGTGGCGCACCTCTTATGGAGGACGGCAGTTTCGGGGGGAGGGGCTTCGCCACAGCCCGATGTCTGATGCGTGGCGGGAGTACGGCGGCAAAACCGTCGAACTCTCGGACGTTAAAGGCCGGGCGCGTCGGAGATAAGGGTGCCCGCCAGCCGTAGATCTGCGGGGCTGTGGATCGGACGGCTGGCGGCGGACGCGACGGGATAGGGGGTTAGTGGGCGGGAATATTCGCAGGAATATTCCAAATTTAATATGCGCGGCGGATGGGTAAGAACTTAGGGAAACGGGTTTACGGGGTTAAATAAAGGCGCGGGTTAATAATTATGCACAGGAACTTTGGGTTAGGGGCGAAATGTGGGTTTTTACAGCGGTGGGGTGAATTTTTACAAGGGGGAAGGTGAAAATATGGGTTTTTTGGGGGTTTTTTTGGGGTTAAGGGAGAGGTTACTAGCTGACCAGATGTCAAACTAGCTCCTTAATGACGCGGATGGGCTAAAAACAGTCCCAGATGGACTGAGATTTCCCGGACTTAGTAGAATTATGGCTATAGTGCCAGGGAGGGGTACTTACATAGGGGGATTTATATACATGATGTTAATAGGGGAAGGGAAAAACTAATAGGGAGTTATATAATAAGGGTGATGAGAAAAAGAGAGATGTTAGTGAACTCCAGCCTGGGTACCTCCAACTGAAAAAAAACTGCCTCAAACCAAAATGGATTGCTTTATCAAAATTGGAACACAGCAGTGGCCCTTAGACCAGCCTATTCTTATGTATAATCTTTGTCCATCTGTAGCAAATATGGAGCATTGTAGCATGCATAGCACGACATATTTGGCATGTAAAACTATCAATCATGAAAGATGATTAACCTGCTACAGCAGGAGGCTAACAGTGGCTCCACTTGGGGATGGCTTTTCCTTGTGAAAAGTCAAGAGCAGCAGGTCAGACTGCCTTGTATTCAATTGTTACTGTGTTCTGCAAATCTCTCCTGGCTGGCTACCTTATTGATCCTACCTACCTACCTACCCTAACCAGCACTTACTTTGCTGTTAGGTGAAATGAAATAAACAATGCAGCCACTTAAGTAATAATAACATGAGTGGGATTTGTTGCTTGTGCTTTCTAGTGACACCATCTGAGATTTTACAATTTGTTATGGCTTTATCAATCTTTGAGAAGATCAGGAAGCTAATGACCTCCTTTGCGGTGTTTAAATACTGTACAAAATTGTCCTGCAACATATATATACAATTTTTGGCCGAATTAAAGAACTGTACAAAGGTTCAGGAACACTACCATGCCTTGGAGTCGGGAGAGCATTGACAACTTGATACTGAGCCTTGCAGCCTGCTGAAGGCAATGTGCATTGATTTCTTTCATTATTCTGCTTGCCAGCGGATAGGTCATTCAGTACTTGCAGAGGTGCTTGTAATTTATTACCATCTGGCTCGAATAGGGCCGGACTGATCTGTGCGGGCTGCTGGTTTTCTTCTTCTTTGAATAATTCAGATGGCTGAGAACAAAGAGGCAGGGGATCCACTTGGATCGTCTGGTCATATGCTTCTGCTTCTGGGTCCTCCTCAATCTGATATTCAATGGCTCTATTTTTGGTTCCTCCTTGACTGTATGATGACCTTCAGCAGCATTTGAAAGCTGCTGCTCTGATGTGCAAGGAGGCTTTTCAACAATCCCTTCCAAAGGAAAAACACAAAAATAAAATCGCTTTTAAAGTACAATATGCACAACAAAATTTGGTGCAAGAGAAAGAACATGGTCTCTTGGATGATCATCTAAATCAAGAGCCTGATCTGCTTATATAATTCCTTCGGGTTCATTTCTCCAGCAGAGTCTTTATTATGAGGGTGATGTCGAGTCGCCAGGTGGATGATGTAACCTTAAAGTGTCTGATCTCTGTCCACCATCACAGATCAGAGCTGAACATGAAAAACCCTGAAGAAAAGGAACACTTTCTCCAGAAAACGAGGCGAACTGGTCAAAATTGAGGATTTGCACTAATAAACACATGATTCATCTCCCCAGTGGAGTCGCCATTATGTTATCACTCAGGTTGTCCCTTTTGACTCCTAAAGGGATACGGCCGAGGTAACCACAAACCAACTTTGGACTGCAGGCCCTAGCCTGCCTGCAGTCAGAGAGGGCTCTCTCTTTATGATTTAGCTTTGTTGAAGGGGGTGATTTTAGGCTAGCTATGATGCACAGGGGTTTGATTGAGTTTTTGGCGGGAAAACTGACACTTTCAGATAGAGAGGCTGAGTATAGTCTGAATGTTTCAAACCATTGGGCGTGGAGTCGAGGAGGGGAACTGCTGGTGTTTTTCCTTAATAACAGTGAGGGGAAAATGGAGCAAGATAACTGAAGCAGAAGCAACTTTCAGGTTCAAGGGATGGCAAGAATGCTAAAGAAGGAGAGGTAGTTAAGAATCTCTTCAACAGATTAGTAGAGGAAACAACAAGGCGCTACCTAGGAGCAGTTAAGAATCCCTAGATAATTGGTCGGCACAGGTGAACTGGGGTAAACATGAGCCAGAAGGAATTCAATGTTCATAACCAATTTATTCAGAAGAAAAAATCAAGAAACAGCAGGAATTGAGCATAGAGAGTATTTAACTAATTCTAGGCTATTCTTTCTTCCTGCTATTTAGATAATGGCAAACACATAAACAAAGATAAGAGGCACTTATTGCTTCAAGCCGCAGCGTAGGAATTCCATCTCCAACTCTTTAACACATTCATCAACAACAGACAGTTCGCTCTCCAAGCTTTAAGCAATCTTTGATTACAGAAAAGTTCAGGTATACACAGCGAGTCTCTAGTGAAAATTATCAATTGACCAACCCTTAAAACTATACAGAGGGTGGTATATATAGGGCAAAAATCTCTGCAGAGTTTCCTTTATTACATCTTGACCTAACTAGGTCATAAAAATGACTACTTGACCTAATCCTATCTAGAAATAAATGCATAGAATGTCTCGGGCCGTGCTCAGGGCCGATGTGTCAAAACTGAATGAATGATGTTGTCCGCGGTGGCTTGTTGCAGTGCTTTCTGCAATAAATGGGTATGGGTTCATGCTTTCTTGCTGTCTTGGTGCCTTAAATGTTTTGTCAGTGATTTGAAGGCAAGGATGGGGTGATGCTTATTGACTTGATTTTCTGGGGGCTTCATCAATGTTCACGTGCCTCGAGCCCCTAAAAAATCATGACTGATTCTTTCTGGCATCCTTTCTTCCACTGATACTCTCTGACAAAACCTGGGCTGTTGATCTGTTGTGTTGCATGTCTAATCACCAGTAAATGGCCGTTGTTTGGCCTCTGTATCATCTGGAATTGTCTCCTGATCATTTTGGTATGTTCTGTGAAGAAAACGGATCATTTATGCGCCTTTTCAGGCTTCCTGGGGCTGCATGGAGCGAAGATTCCTTGAAGATTCCCTCAAGATTCTCCATTTTGGCCCAAAAAAACCTAGGCGCAAATCGCTCATCAAAAACTGCCTCAGAATTCGATTCCAGGGCTCCGAAGTGCGATTTTCGCGCCTCTGCATCCAAAAAGGGTTGATGACGTCAGCATTGTACAGTGGGTGACATCAGCATGGCAACGTGGCGGGATGACGTCAGCATGATGTCATCACATACGGTCGATGACGTGGCAGGTACGGTGGTGGGACACGTGGCAGTGACATGGCAGGAGGCCATGCAGGCGGGTGACTATACAGGGGGGTTGATGTGGGCTGTTGACTATGCAGGGGGTGATGTCGGCTGGTGACATCACCGGGCGGTAAGCGGTATGTGGCGCACCGCTTATGGAGGACGGCGGTTTCAGGGGGAGGGGCTCCGCCACAGCCCGGCGTCTGATGCGTGGTGGGAGTACGGCGGCAAAACCGCCGAACTCCCTGACGTTAAAGGCCGGGCGCGTCGGAGATAAGGGTGCCCACCAACAGTAGATCTGCGGGGCTGTGGATCGGAAGACTGGCGGCGGACGCGATGGGATAGGGGGTTAGTGGGCGGGAATATTCGCAGGAATATTCCAAATTTAATATGCGCGGTGGATGGGTAAGAACTTAGGGAAATGGGTTTACAGGGTTAACTAAAGGCGCGGGTTAATAATTATGCATAGGAACTTTGGGTTAGGGGCGAAATGTGGGTTTTTACAGCGGTGGGGTGAATTTTTACAAGGGGGAAGGTTAAAATATGGGTTTTTGGGGCTTTTTTTGGGGTTAAGGGAGAGGTTACTAGCTGATCAGATGTCAAACTAGCTCCTTAATGACGCAGATGGGCTAAAAACAGTCCCAGATGGACCGAGATTTCCTGGACTTAGTAGAATTATGGCTATAGTGCCAGGGAGGGGTACTTACATAGGGGGATTTATATACATGATGTTAATAGGGGAAGGGAAAAAATAATAGGGAGTTATATAATAAGGGTGATGAGAAAAAGAGAGATGTTAGTGAACTCCAGCCTGGGTACCTCCAACTGAAAAAAAACTGCCTCAAACCAAAATGGATTGCTTTATCAAAATTGGAACACAGCAGTGGCCCTTAGACCAGCCTATTCTTATGGATACTCGTTGGCCTTCTGTAGCAAATATGGAGCATTGCATTATGCATAGCACGACATATTTGGCATGTAAAACTGTCGATCACGAAAGATGATTAACCTGCTGCAGCAGGAGGCTAACAAATACCATGGTATTAGCCTGCAATAATGAGAGGAGTAACACCTATTTGATCCCACCCAAGAATACCACGGGTCCTATGTTGTTTTTGTCTGAGGTATTTAGAAAGGCCTAAAACTATATAAGGAGGAGAAGATCATTTGGTTAGTGTGTGAAAGTGAATGGGTTTTTGAGGAATAATTCTGTCTGAAGTATATGTTACATTGTAGGGGCTATGATTATGAGATGATCTAAAATATTTTTTGCACCTTGGATACAATGTTAGATCAGGATCATAAGAACTGAAATGACTTATCATTGCATGATCTGATGTTGATTGGGCTAGATATGAATACTAACACATGCATCATTCTATGAATGTTATGATCTGGGTATGATCGAAGTATGGAATAGCAGTGTAGTTTTAAGTTAGCATTTGCAGATCTATACGCTGGTTCACTTTGTTAAAAGAGCATATACAAGTTGGTTCAGCACATCAATGTAGCGTATACATTATTAAATATGATGTTTGAAGTTGCAATTGGTTCTATTTATTGTTGCAAAGTTCTGGATTTTTATCTATGTTCTGGTGACTGTGTTCTGGTGACAGTGTTCAGAATGTTCAAATTGATTGATTGTGATTTGTTTCAGTGATGATGGGTTTTTAGTGATTTTTTGTATTATAGTGGTGATTGATTTTGAGCTCCAATTTTTTTGATGGGTCTAGTATGAATATTGGATGAAAAAAGGCCTTCAAATTGTGGTGTTGTGTTCCAGGAGTATCAATCTGAAAATATATGGAATGTGGTCCCTAAAGGAAGAGAGAAGGTCGTAGCCTTCTATACACCAGTGCCTACATACTGGTAAACATATCGTCTAGTACAAGAGCTGGGGGGTTTGATCTCCCTTCCAGTAGCAGCTACAAAATGAGTGAAGGTTGGAGCCTTTTGTAGGTCGGTGCCTATGTACCCATAAACAGATCGGCTAGTAAAAGAGCTAGGGGGTTGTAGCTCCCTTCCAGTAGAAGCTGGAGAACGAGAGAAGGTTGTAGCCTTCTATAGGTGGGTGCCTATGTACTAGTACGAGTATGCACCAATACAAGATTGTAAACAAGTTTTTCTTATATTAAAAGAAGACAGCAACAGGTGGTTTTTGTCTAGCATTGGGTTTCCACCTTAATTCTTGGTATTCATGTGTGTTTCTTATGTGTCATGGTTTATTCTGTTATTACTGCACATGGTTATCATTTCAATGGTTAATAAAGTATTGATGCACTGATTAAAGATCAACATATGATGAATTAACTGAATCACAAGTTCTCTCGATATAAGATGGTTTCCTTAAAGAGAGTTGCGTGCACACACGAGTTCCCTTCATTTATGTAGCGTATATAAATCAGAGTATGAAATGAAAAATTTATTGATTTGACTAATATTGATTCACCCCCCCTCTCTCAGTATTATTTCCAACAATTGGTATCAGAGCAGGTCCTTCAGAAGAAGCTTGATCGATTAAAGGAAGATCTTTCAAAATGAACAATCATGAAGGCATGGGATCTATCAAACCACTAATATTCAATGGGAACAACTTGGTATATTGGAAAACATGAACTAGAGCTTATATTCAGTCACTTGGAGCTGATGTTTGGGTAGTTGTGGAAAAGGATATCAATATCCAACAACAGTCCCCACAGATCCAACAGAAAGGAAAACATATGAAATCAATGCCAAAGTCATCAACTCCTTATTGGGAAGTCTATCAGAATCAGAATTCATCAAAGTCATGCAGTTCAATATATCCAAGGAAATATTGGACAAAATCATTCAGAGCCGCGAAGGAGACTCCCATATAAAATTTGCTAAACTACAAACTCTCAAAATCCAGTATGAAACTCTGAAGATGCATAGTGATGAAAGTATTTCTAATTATTTTTTGCAAGTAGATGGGATTGTAAATCATATTAGAAATATGGGTGAAGAGATAAAGGAAACTACTTTAGTTGAGAAAATTTTTAGATATTTGTCTTCTAAATTTGATTCAAAAGTGTCTTCCATAGAAGAAAAACAGGATCTTCAAACTATTACTGTGACTCAACTCCATGGAATCCTAATTGCTTTCGAAATGAGAAAAGGAGGTCCCTCAGATATGAGAGAAGCCTCTTTTAAAGCATTGGCAAAGGGAAAAGAAAAGGAAGAGAACAATGAATTCATAAACATTTTAGAAGAAGAAGTAAATTTTGTCAAGAAGCTTCAATGGGGTTCTAAAAGATTCGGAGGTAAGGTACCATTCAAATGCTTTACTTGTGGTAGAGTTGGTCACTATGCTGCTAAATTCCCTCATGTCAAAGGAAAGATGTCTGCAAAAGGTAATAGAAGTTATTATACTCGTGACGATAGTGATGGCTTATCCAATATTGATGAAGATGATCAAGAAATTAAACTACTCATGGCATATAAAAATGATTCCTTAGAAAAGGAAGCTTTCCCTAAAGAAATCAGTCAACTCAAAATCAGATTGGCAGAAAAGGATACAGTTATAGACACAATAACACATCAAATCACTGAAGAGGACAAACAAAATGAAGTATTAGAATGTGAAGTAGTAAGTCTAAGAAAAGAACTCGAGAAGACAAAGACTTTGAATCTTAGATTCACTAAAGGATCGGAAACGTTAGATGAAATCATCAAAGTTCAGTGTTTTCCTATTATAAAGATTGGTCCTAGTTTTCATGAAGGTGAATCTAGCTCACAAGATGAGATAAGGAACTTCAATGCAGAATCTAAAATGCTCAATAAGCAAATAAGAGGTCAACGCCATCAACAACCAGGGAAAGAAAGACTTCAAAGAAAAACATTTCCACCTATGGAAGGGATAATTGTTTCTTTCTATGAAAAATAATGTTGAATTTTTTATATGTCATAATTTTGGACATGTTGGAGCTAGATGCAGAATTAGAATGGTTCAAGACCATCATACAGAAAGATCATCAATTTCCAGGTACTTTAAGGCATATTTTTTTGCCTTCAATACGTTTTGTTACAAAGTTATTGATTACGATAGAAGGAACATAAAACATGTAAGATGCTATGCGTGTAACAACTTTAGACATAAAGAAAAGGAATGCAGGAGCAAACTTTGGCCACTATACCAAAAGGAGAAAACATCATCACAATCCAAGGTATTGAGGAAGAAGGAATTGTTGTTAAATAGATGTCGCATAGTTTAGTTTATAGACATAACAGACCCAGGGGGAGCTGAAAGTGTAAAACCTTAGTATTCTAATTCTCATATGTGTTTATTATGAAGAGAAGTCACGTATATATGTGAGTTAGAAGCTGCACAGTCTCGTATATGGTGTTTTGAAGAAAAAATAGTGGGACAGACTTAGGAAAAGGAGTCTGATATGGTTTAGTCAAATATCAGTTATCTATTATATTCTGATTGACAATGGTTATAGTCTATTGATGATATGTGGAAGTGTGTTTGGCCCTCATAAGCTGTTAATAAGTTGACGAATAACTAGTTGATGATGATGCCTTGATGATTCTTACTAACAAATGCAATGATTAGATCTGATAGTGAACAGTTGGCATAGGTTTAGGGGGAGCATATGTTTCTAATAATACATTGTTGGCATTATATTAGAAGATGTTGGTTCATGATGATAATTATATTTCTTGATCCACATAGTTATTTGATTCAGGTGACTATTTTGATGATGGACATATACAAGCTTTTGATCTTGATGTTGTTGACAGATGTTGATGGTGAAGATCATATATGGTGTATGATAGTTGTTGATGACTATCAATGTCTTGTTTAGATTTTTGGTCCTTATTGTAAATGGCATGTATATCATTTGTTGTAAAGGTCATGAAAAGACCTAATTTGTAACCCCACTATTCATGGGAAGGATGATGTAATAATTTCTATTTCAGTCATGTACCAAGATTTGGCCCCACTTGGTTGGGTGATTGATGTATGCATGAGTCATTGGTCTTAGGGAAGTCATACTCACTTCCCTCTTGACAAGGCCTCTTTTCAAGATGTCAACATCTTGTTCCTCTGTTAGAATGTATTGTAGAAACATTATCCACCTCTACACGCAGCCCCGTAAATGATGATACTAGATATCCATATGCTTGGATCGATCTTGAAATACTAAATTACCATAGAGATTAATGTGACTCTTATTATAAAAATAGGTCATAGATGGATCTATCATCTACAAAAACAACCCCACAAGTATCTTTCTCATCTAGATCACCTCACATGTTGCTTGAATTATAATCATGTTCTCTTCTTCTATCGAGTTGAGCACAACAAAACTTTGCTTCCTGCTGTACTAGGAAACCGTTGTCAACCCAACACTAAGAATTCCACTTGATGTACTCTTTTGGTCAAACTGACTCCTTGTGCAATATGCATTTGTGAAGCCACATAGATTAACTCCCCCTATCCATTTGTACCATAATCCATACTAGGTAGTGCCTTCGAGGTATTGTAAGACATGCTCAATTTCCTTCCAATATAATTTAGTTAGCCTAATCATAGGTTGCCTTAGGTGATTGGCTGCATAGCACATATCTGGTCATATTCTTATAGGATACATTAGTGAAGGCACTAACTCTCGTAAATGGTAGAATCCAACTCTTCACCTGAAGTGGTAGTCTCCTTCCTCTAGTTGTTTGCTAGAGGTGTCTCCATGGGTTTACAACTCTCCATGTCAAAATATATGTAGTATCTCACTGGTATACTTGGCTTGAGGAACAAATAACTTCCCATCACCTTCACATAATTTTAACCCAAGGAAGTAGTTCATGAGACCCATGTCCTTCATCTCAAATTCCCTTGCAAGGTCCTCCTTGCAAGAGCTTATCAACTACTCATCACCCATTAATATTAAATCATCAACATATAAAACATTGATAATCAATTTAACTTGTAACAAAGTAGGATAAAGGTTCACATCTGCTTCATTTTTGGCAAATCCCAAACTAGTGAGATAACGATCAATATGTGTTGAAATATGGAAACAAAAATATTCCAATTTAATTTGTCCTTGAATTAAATTGTGAAATAAAATCGAATTTAGTCTTAAGAACTACTTGGAAATAATTAACTAATTTAATTTAAATGAATTAGCTGGAGAAATTCAGCTTAGAAGTCTTTCTGAATTCATGCAAGAGTTATCCCTTAAATTAAGGTGATAAGATTGAGTTATATTTGAGTTGTAATTAGTTAACTCAGTTTACTGAGTTAAGTCCAGTTAAATTAGTTCCAAACTGTTTGAGGAACTAATAGTGAGTTACCAGTCAGTTGATCCATTGATGCACTCAACTAGTGGTACTCAAGTTAACTGAAGATTCCCTCATCAGAAACTCATGCATGTCTATTTTGAGAATGACCCAGTTGAGATTAATGTTCAAGGACAATGTACTATCAGTTGCATGTGTTTTCTCATGGAGAAAACTCATGCATGCAGTCAAGGATTCATCCTTGAGGATTGCATAGTTTTGAAGGCTTGTTTTACCACTTGGTAATAAGCTAATCATCCACAAGGAATAGCACAAGGAAATAGGAGCTTGGAGGGCAGAGAGGAAGGTTGGAGAGAAGCCAAGATTTCCTGTGAGCATCTGTGAGGATTTTACTGAGAGCTGGCTAGCTATGAGAGCTAAGGATTTGTATAATTCCTATGTATTTCCACCATATATGATAATGGAATAGTGATGGGGTTTTTATCTGAGACTTTCCCCAAAGTATTTTCATGTGTATTGAGTCATTGATTATTCTTCTTCTGGTTATATTGTTTAGCTTGATCTTTAAGCTTCCCCAAATTGATAGTAGAAGTAGGTTATAGTATTATTCTTTGATTTATATTTCCTTATCGGGTTAACCTATCACAAATTTTCTACATGGTATCGAAGTTGTGAATAGTACACTGAGAAGAGAATTCGAAGTTTGAAGTTTGGGGTTGCAAGTGCAAATTGAATTCATATCATAGTTCAAGGTTGGCCAATCACATTCTATGGCTTGAGACTCAATTATGCCTTGGAAGGTAGCTCGAATTACATAGCATGGAAAGATAGAATGGATATTGTATTAGAATACAATGCATTGAAGGAATTCATTGATCAAAAAATCCCAAAGCAAACTTCAACTAATGCACAAGAGTTGGCTGAGTGGAAGAATTATGTGGCGAAGGGGAGACAGATCACCCTTGAGGGAGATCGAGACCATATTGTCTCGAGTCTCCATCGGAAGAATACTCCATTTTAAATGTGGAAGACATTGAAGGACCTCTACTAGAATAGTAGCAACCAGAGGAAATTGGCGCTCAAGGATCAGCTTTGAAGAATCAAGATGGAGAAGGGCGATACTATTTCCACATATTTGAAGAAGCTCACCACCTATAGAAATGAGCTTGGTAGTGTGGGAATAACTACAATCGATGATGATATGGTGAGCCTCTCTCTCCTTGGCCTTCCAGAGAGTTGGAATAACTACCAGGACTCTATGAATGGAAGGGAGAAACTACCGGATTGGGAAATGATTGTGGTTGGATCTTTTGCAAGAGGAGATCAGGAGGAGCACATGAGATGGTTCTTCATCCAAGAATGATGATGAAGAAAATATGGCCTTAAGAAGTAAGGAAAGGAAAGGGAATGGGAAAGCTTCCCATTTCAAATCAAATTCTTCTCATGGAGGGAAGAAGGGTGACATGTCTAAAGTAAGATGATTTAATTGTCACAAGATGGGACATTATGCAACTAATTTCCCATTTAATAATTCCAAGAAGGGATCCTCGGAAGGTGAGGCATTAGCCCCTCAGTTCAAAAAGGACTTTACCCTCACCGCATGCATGGTTTCATCGATAATGGGTTGTGTCTGGTATCTTGACAGTGGAGCCTCATTCCACATGACCGATGATAAAAAATTATTCAGTGCCTTGGAGGAGAAAGACCTCAAGATGCACATAGAGATGGGTGACAATGAAATGTATAGTGTTTTAGGAGTGGGCACGATTGATTTTTAGAGGGAGCATGGAGCTCCTCTCACCTTGATAGATGTGATGTATTTCGCTGGACTGAAGAAGAACTTGGTATCGGTCGCGATGTTGGAGGAAAAATGCTATGATGTTGCCCTCAGTAAAGGAAAGGCGTTCCTAAGACACATAGTCATGGGTCAGACCAAGAGGATAGGGATTCGGGTGAAGAATATCTATAAACTAGAGGTAGACGATTGTGCATCATTGAGTACGAAAGAAGAATTGGTGTAAAGCAAACACATTGGTGAGTTGTAGCACAGGTGGTTGGGCCATTTGCATCATGGGGCTTTGAAGATAATGCAATAGATATCGACTAGACTTCCCAGAGGTGAACTTGAGAATGTTGACACATGCAACGGTCGTACGTTGGGAATGTACACCAAGTCTTCCTTTCATGATCGAGACAATCGAGCAGAGGCTATCTTAGAGTGAGTTCATACTGATTTTTGTGGACCATTCTCGATAGCATCCATAATGAAGAAAAGGTATTATGTTCTTTTCTTTGATGACTATTCTCATAAATGCTCGATTTATTTCTTGCAACAGAGGGACCAAACTTTCACAACATTTTGTGAGTTCAAAGCTTTGGTCAAGAAAGAGTCAGGGAAGAAGATTAAGGCCTTGAGAAGTGACAATGGTGGATAATATGTCTCTCAAGAGTTTAAGGACTTCTATGTAGTGGAAGGAATTAAACGAGAGTTGATGACACCTCATAACCCACAGCAAAATGGGGTGGCTGAGAAGAAGAACATAACTATTGTAGGGGAAGCATGAGCAATGTTGCATGACCAAGGCCTACCACTACACTTATGGGTTGAGGTATGCGACATAGTGGTCTATTTGTAGAATAGAAGCCCGCATCTCATACTTGGGATGAAGACAACAGAGGAAGATTTCATCGGTAAGAGACCAGATGTGGGTCACTTCAAGATCTCTGGCTCATCAGTATATTTCCATGTTACAAAGGATGCACAGAAGAAGCTTGATCTGATAGCAGATTTGGGGATATTTGCGGGGTACACTGATACACCTCACAACTATCGGGTGTACTTGCCTACCAATCGGAGGACAGTGCTTCGCAGAGATCTGAAGTTTGATGAGCAAAAGTCCATGTGAGCTTCCCTTGAGAGGGAGCTCCAACTACAAGCTGTGGAGGAACTATTGGCTTCTAAGGAGGAGAAGCCTCAGACAGATGCGGAGCAGCTGCATGCAGAGGTTCCAGGAGTGGAGACATCGACTCAATCAGGGTCTTCAAGAGATGGGTGGAAACGCACAAGAGAAGCTGACAAATTTTTGGAGGATTCGAGAGAGAATGTGGGAGCACCATCTTCTCAGCGTAGATAGAGGAGGTCACCTGAGAGTTACACTTGATACATGGCACTTACTTGGGAATGTGTTGAGACCGAGCCATCTTCATTTGAGGAAGCAGTGCAACAACTGATTTGGGTTGATGCTATGGTGGAGGAGTATGACTCCATAGTTTGTAACCATGTTTGGGATGTGCTTCCGAGACTAGAGAACAAGTCAGTTGTGAGTTCTCGTTGGCTTTATAAGGTAAAGCAAGATGCTGATGGTAGTGTGGAGAAGCATAAGGTAGGATTTGTTGCCCGTGGCGTTTCACAGGTCGAGGGGATTGACTATGATGAGATTTTTTCTCCTGTCACAAGGTACTCATCTATCATATCTATGTTGGCACTATCAACATAGATGGGTTGGAAGATCCATCAGATGGATGTGAAGACTACATTCCTCAATGGCCAGATTGAGGAAGAGGTGTACATAGAGCAGCCGGAAGGTTTTGAGACCTTCGATCGTATGTTGCATGTGTGCCAAATCAAGAGAGCATTGTATGGGCTGAAGCAAGCACCTCATGCTTGGTACACCAGGATAGACAACTACTTCACTAGGTTGGGCTTCACAAAGAGTGAAGTGGATGCAAACCTATACCACATCGTGATGAAAGGTAAGTTGTTGATCATCGTACTTTATGTTGATGATCTCATATTGACTGGTGATGATCATTTGACTGTGTCTTGCAAGGAGGACCTTGCTAAAGAATTCAAGATGAAAGACATGGGTCTCATGCATTACTTCCTTGGCATGGAAGTGTGGTAGAAGGATGGGGAGTTATTTGTATCTCAGGGCAAGCATGCCAACGAGATACTTGGGAGATTCCACATGGAGAAGTGCAAGACCATGCAGACTCCTCTAGCAGGTAAGTGGAGGAAGGAGGTTGCGACTTCAAGAGAAGTGGTAGAGGCTACTATGTACAGGCAGCTTGTGAGTTCACTGATGTACTTAATGAACTCATGATCAAATTTGTGCTATGCACTGAACCAGCTAAGTCAAGTGATGGTTCAACCTACCAACATGTTTTGTAAGGCGGCAAAGCATGTATTTAGATACCTTAGAGGCAAATCTCAGTATGGATTATGGTACAAATAGACAGAGGGAGTGAATCTATAGGGCTTCACTGATGCAGATTGGGTAGGGAGTCCATCAGATCAAAAGAGCACATTAGGAGGGATTTTCAACCTTGGGTCAACAACAGTTTCTCAGTACAGTAGGAAACAGAGGTCAGTTGCACTCATCTCAACAGAGGAAGAATACATGGCTGCAAGTTAGGCAACATGTGAGGCCATCTGGATGCGGAAAATCCTAGTTGGTTTGTTTGATCATAGGATGGATCCAACTATGACCTATTGTGATAATCAGAGTTGTATCAAACTATCTAAGAATCTAGAATTTCATGATAGGTCCAAGCACATCGACATCTGGTATCATCATCTCAGAGACTGTGTAGCAAGGAAGATCATGTTGCTGTACTATATTTTCACAGAGGAGCAAGATGCTGACATTTTGACAAAGGCATTCTAAAATTGTAAATTCGAGTTCCATAGAGATACGATCAGGGTGGTAGATAATCCCTTTCTTGTTGAGAGGGAGTGTTGAAATATGGCAACAATAATATTCCAATTTAATTTGTCCTTGAATTAAATTGTGAATTAAAATCGAATTTAGTCTTAACAACTACTTGGAAATAATCAATTAATTTATTTTAAATTAATTAGTTGGAGAAATTCAAGTTAGAAGTCTTTCTGAAGTCATGTAAGAGTTATCCGTTAAATTAAGGAGATAAGATTGAGTTATATTTGAGTTGTAATTATTTTACTCAGTTTACTCAATTAAGTCTAGTTAAATTAGTTCCAAACTATTTGAGGAACTAATAGTGAGTTAATAGTTAGTTGATGCATTAATGAACTCAACAAGTGCTACTCCAGTTAATTGAAGATTCCCTCACCAAAAACTCATGCATGTCTATTCTAAGAAAGACACAGTTGAGATTAATGTTCAAGGACAGTGTACTACTAGTTGCATGTGTTTTCTCATAGAGAAAACTCATGCATCCAATCAAGGATTCATCCTTAAGGATTGCGCAGTTTTGAAGGCTTTTTTTACCACTTGGTAATAGGCTAATCATCCACAAGGAATAGCAGAAGGAAATAGGAGCTTGGAGGATAGAGAGGAAGGCTGGAGAGAAGTCAAGATTTCCTATGAGAATCTATGAGGATTGTACTGGGAGCTGGCTAGTTGTGAGAGCTAGGACTTTGTATAATTTCTATGTATTTCCACCATGCATGATAATACAATATTGATGGGGTTTTTATCTAAGACATTCCTCACAATATTTTCAGGTGTATTATGCCATTGATTCTTCTTCTTCTGGTTATATTGTTCAGCTCGATCTTTAAGCTTCTGGAAATTGATAGTAGAAGTAGGTTATAGTATTCTTCTTTGATTTATATTGCATTATCAGGTTAATCTATCACAGATTTTCTACAATATGGGTGTGCCATGCACGGGGTGCTTGTTTGAGACCGTACAATGATCGCTTGAGTCTCCACACAAGAATCTCAATAACTATCTTAAAACATTATGTTTTCTTGATGTACAATGCATACTTAATAAAACCATTTAGAAATGTTGTTTGTATGTCCATGTAGTGGAACTTCTAGCCCATCTGCACAACCAATGCAAGAATTGATCTAATGAATGAATACCTTACTACAGGTGCAAAGGTTTCCTCATAGTTAATTCCATCAACTTGAGAGAATCCTTTGGCCATAAATATGGCATTATACTTCTCTATGACTCCATTTACTGCATGTTTAACTTTTAAGATCCATCTTTAAACCAAAAATGATTTATCTGCTGGCCTTAGGATCACTTCCCAAACATTGATCTTCATGACAATTTCATATTCTTCCACAATTACATCAAACCAAACTTGTTGCTCAATTTCTTCCTCCAAAGAGGATGGCTCAGTCTCTACATCCTCAGCAATTAAAAACATGTAGCTAGTGTACCTCTCAGGTGACATCCTTTGCCTATATAAATTTGAAGGAGATCCCACATTTTCCCTCACGTCGTACATTAATATATCAGCTTCCTTAGTTATTTTTATACCTTCTTTGGATGGTTTTTCTTCAATGGATGTCTCCACTTTATGCTCCTCTAAATCTGGTTGCTCCACAACTTCCTAAGGAACCTACTATGTAGCTAAAATATACTCTTCTAATGGGATTTGAAGCTCCCCCTCAAGAGAGCACTAATTCCCTTTCTCCTCATCAAACTGTACATCCCTTCACATAATTGTAATTTTGAGGGAAGGTAATTACACAAGGTCATTTTCTGGAGTTTTGACATAACCCATAAAAAATCCTAACTCTTTTGTCGACTCAAGTTTCTTCCTCGAATATTTGGAAACATGGCAATAAACAGAGGCTCCAAAAATCATGAAGTGATACACATCTCTCTTCCAATAAAGCCTCTGTTCATGTAATCATACCAAGAATACTATGAAAACTCCAATTCTGCAAGTAGACTATCGCCTTTCATGCCTTTAGAAAAAAATGTTGGGGTAGGCCCTTGTAATGTAACATAGCTCTCACAGATCCAACAATGCTCCAATTCTTTCTCTCAACTACCCAATTCTGTTGCTAGTTTTGGGGTGTTGTTAGGTCTCCTTGAATGCCTTATCTTACACAGAACTCCTTGAACTGATCCAGGTGGATATTGGTGGCCACCTACCTATTCCACCTAGATACCCTAGTAAATTTCATATGTTTCCTTGTTCATTTTAGCGTTTACTATTTTTATCAGTTTTTCATGTCCTGAACTTACAGAGTAGTTTTGACACCCTAAATGGCATTTTCTTGGGGTTCGTTACAGGCCCATAGTGGTAGGTAGGGATCTCTAGTGAAACTTGTAGTACTTGGTAAGTCCTTTCCAACAAGGTATCATATGCACCAGATGGACATAATATGACTTATTTATGACCCTGGGAAGTTGGCTCCGTAACTAACCCCAACGGGGCCCACAAACTCTTGGTGTTACATCTCATGGGTTAGGGTTTTGGTTGTTAGGATTTTCTCATGTTTTCCAATAATAAATATTCCCTTGATCCTCATTGTAACATAGTTCATTGGCATGTATCTGCCACATATCCTCTAAGAGAGAAGCTACCATTGCCCAAGCTATCTTATTTCGATTTTATTTGTAAGAATAGTTCATTAATTTTCTATTAATGAAATGAAATGTTTTTTTGTTGCACCTTTATTTATATGATTACATTTGTAAGTTGTTGCATTATTATTTAAGTTTGAATTAGTGGTACTAGAGTGGTCTGTGCTTTCTCTATTTTTCTTTGCATGTCCCCAAAGAGGTCAGGTTATAAGGAGTTAGGGCTTGATCTAGTTGAGCCATTGCAAGATCAGCCTCACAAAACTTGATGACCTCTCGTTGTGGAAGAAAAGAAATATGAGGGGGAAGGAGATGCATTCAAAATGTTGCTTGAGGAATCCCTCAAGGAACAGGGGGACATGATGATGGATAACTTTTCCCAAATCATTCGACGGCTGCTAACAAGCAATGTATCTTCATCCATCATCCACTATAGAGGTGCCACTCCTTTTAAGGTACAAGTTAACTTCAATATTCCCATATTCGAAGGCTTCATAGATGCAAATGTTGTAGATAAATGGTTAAATATGTTGCAAGGATATTTTTCAGTTCATGACTTTTCTAATTGGGAAAAGATTTCTTTTTCACTTCACAAAAGTTGCCCCAGATGTCAAGGACTCATGGGAAGCCTACAGTGAACAAAAGGATGAGAGTGAACCCTTGTTGTTTTCAGCCGCACCCACTTGGAATTCTTTTAGAGACACCATCAAGGAACAATATTACCATGTCTAGAGTTATCAAGACAAATACATAAAGTGGACACTTCTCTGGGAGGGAAGGGATAAAGATGTGCCAAAGTTCACAAATATTTTTTATACCCTTTGCATGAAGTTGTGTATCAAGGATATTGAGTGGCATTTGTTACTCAAGTAACATGACTACCTACACAAGTGCATCTACGAAAAGCTGGAGTTCTTGGACATTTCCTTGCTCATCATGTCGTATGGGTACAATGTAAGGATTGAGTAGAAGTTTAAACATAAGAAGAGATACTTTGGATTTGCAAATCCAAAGCGTGGAAAAGGTGCCCCCAAACCATAGAGCAAAGAACCAAGCTAAGGAGGGGCTACCCAGGATATCCCACTAAAACCATAAGCAAAGAACAACACCATAAAAATGAAGAAGGACACGAGAAAATGGCGTGAGTTCCATAAGAGCTCCACTGACAATACAAGTGAGTGTCGGGCCAAGCAGTCACTAGTAGCTGAGTTGAAGGATTCCTAATTATACACAGGTTCTGACTCTAAATCAAAATGTTATGAAACCAACTCACAAAAATATAGAAAAGATAGTTCAACGCCTTAGAATTCAACCTCTTTGAGGGGGAAACCTCCTTTACATTACAAAAATGAACAATTCTTGTATGATACAAATGAAAAGACCTCCTTTCTATATATAGGAGTCTAAGGGGTCATAATATAATGAGAGTCGACATAACAATAATAATGTAAGGGCACAATAATAACAATTGTGGGCTTGTATGGGGCACAATAGTAACAATATGGGCACTACATGGGTACATCAATATAATAAGGGGGTTGTACTAATAACAATAAGGGGTTACACTAGTAGTATAGAGGCCTAACATGCCCCTCTCCTTCAAAAAGTGTTGTCCTCAATGCTTGAGTAGTTCTTGATGCTTCTGTATAAAATTCTTGTCCTCCCATGTGGAATCTTCAGCAGGTAAGTTCCTCCACTTGATGAGGTACTGTGAAATTGATCGATTTCGTAGCTGTCGAGTTCTTGTTTTTGTGACTGCTCCAGGTTCCAATATGATTTTTCCTTCCTCTTCAATTTCTGACAATATTGTTTGAATTGGTATCTTTTGAAACTTTTGAGTAAGTGGCCATACTTCTTCGTCCTTCTTCCATTCATCCCTTGCTTCATTTATCCAATCTAGTTGGATAATAGAAATAGCACAAAACAATGCTTCCACATCCTCATCCTTTCTTGAGAGTGCATCTGCAGCAAAATTTTTCTTCCCTTTTCTATAGATGATGTCAAAGTCATAACCCAACATATTTGTGACTCATTTTTTTTTGTTCTTCTAAAGATAATAGTTGTTCTAAAATGTATTTTAGACTATCATGATCCATTTTTACATTGAAGTGAATTCCCATTCTGTAAGGTTGCCATTTCTTAAGTGCATATAGCATTGCCAACATTTCCTTATCATAAATAGCTTGCTTGAGATGTAGTAGTAAAAATACCTAGTCACCATTATCAAAACATTTTTCACTACGATGTTGATCTAATTGTTGTTTCATTCGATTTTGCACCAAAGTGGCGTTATCCTTTAAATGTTGGAGAACTTGTTGTTGATGCTCGA
Organism: Pinus tabuliformis; assembly: GCA_031772625.1. Classification (NCBI taxonomy): domain Eukaryota; kingdom Viridiplantae; phylum Streptophyta; class Pinopsida; order Pinales; family Pinaceae; genus Pinus; species Pinus tabuliformis. Next base: position 354,478,281 of record CM062805.1, on the reverse strand, counting down.
TGTGATCTTTCACTGCTTGAACCTTTTTCTTCTTGATATGTCCTTCTACCTTTAGAGCTTGAGGAGTGGTAATTTCCTCCAATCCTTTACAAGACATGGTCAAATTCATTTCTTGATGCTCGATGTGATATTTCACTTCTTGAACATTTTTCTTCTTGATATTCCCTTCTATCTTGATAGTTTGAGGAGTGGTAATTTTGACCAATGAATTAAAAGATATGGTTGGATCCATTTCTTCTTTCTTGATGTGATCTTTCACTTCTTGCACCTTATTCTTCTTGATATGTCCTTCTATCTTGAGAGTTTGAGGAGTGGTAATTCTTGCCAATGCTTTACAAGATATGGTCTGATTCATTTCTTCTTTCTCTGGGGTTGGGTCCTGGCATATAACCTCTTCTTTTGATGTTTCTTGATCCATTTATTCATCCTCTTCATACTCAATGTCAAATAATTTCTTCTCAGCACACTTATGACCTTTATTGCATTTGCTATCACAATTGTGACAAAGCCCTTTGTCTCTTTTTCCTTCCAATTGTTGTGGTGTAACCCTTGTAGGTTGTGGAAGGCTAGGAGAAACAACACTTCCATATTTATAGTTGTGAGGGGTAGAATTCCTTGTTGCCATTATTTTACCTTCCATTATGTCGCAAAGCCCTCTTACTCTTTCCAATTGTTGTGATGTTGCTCTAAAGAAAGTGTTGCTCTTTCTATCCTCATAATGTGCTATCATTTCCTCCGTGAGAATTGACCACGTAACATGTTGTTTACGAGAACAAAGTCCTTTATACCATAAAAATTGATCCAGTTCTAAATATGAAGATGCAATACATACCTTTTGTAATAGTGGTACACCATGTAGATCAAAATATTACTCCATCTGAAGTATCCAATTTACTGGATCCTTGCCATCAAACTTCCTCATATCGCCTTTTCTTTATTTTAGGAACTCGATCTTGAAATGACTATAACTCTGTAATTGCGGTTCTTCCAGTTCTAAAAATGCGACCTGCATTATATCTCTGCATCCTCTTTCCAATGCCACCAGTCTGATCCAAACTGGATTCTCCAAGGAAGAGTTATGCCAAATCTCCCACAGTGACCTGATTATATACTAGTTCAGTAGAGTGAAATTGTATGACGCTCCCCGAGTCACTGTTTCGACCTTATTCTATGAAAAATATATACAAGAAACAAAAATCCGTCCTCTTTCTATACCTTCTTACAAAATTTCAATCTGATGCCTAGAGAGAAAGTTATGACGATTTTCCCTAGGTCACCTGTTTGGAATGTAATTCAGGAGTCTGCAAAAGGACCAACTTCCTCAAATCATATCTCTGCAAATATAGCCCGAAAAGATCTGAAATTCGGATCCGAGGTTCAATGTGATTTCCTCTCAAATGGGTTTTCTTTTTCACTTTTGAAACGTTGCATAAAAAACGTTATAGTGAAAATGCCACGATGACCTATTTGGAGCAGTAAAACCCTAGAATCCAAAGCTCTGATTCCAAATGTTATGAAAATAGCTCACAAAAAGATAGAAAAGATAGTTGAACACCTTATAATTCTGCCTCTTCAAGGAGGAAACCTCCTTTACATTACACAAATGAACAATTCTTGGATGATACAAATGAAAAGACCTCCTTTCTATATATAGGAGTCTAAGGGGTCATAATATAATCAGAGCCGACATAACAATAATAATGTAAGGGCACAATAATAACAATAGTGGGCTTATATGGGGCACAATAGTAACAATATGGGCACTACATGGGTACATCAATATAATAAGGGGGTTGTACTAATAACAATAAGGGGTTACACTAGTAGTACAGGGGCCTAACACAAAACCTAATAACGGAACTGACAAAGAAAGAAGATCATTGATGTGGAGCTTAGTGCCACCATGGGCACCACCATGATGCAAAAGATTGAGCATGAAGATCCAGAATAGGGGGAAAGCCTCTTCCACTCATATATGTGGGTGAAGTGTTCTCTGCTACAGTTCATTGTCGACATCGAGAGCCAAAAGAACCTCATTTCAGTAGAGTTAATGAAGCGGTTGGGCCTAAAGACAACACCACATCCATAATCATACACCATCGGGTGGCTTCACCAAGGACATGATTTTCACATCATCCAGTAGTGCCACCTTCCCTAGAGCATCAAGCCCTTCATGGATGAGGTACTATGTGACGTTTCTCCTCTTCAAGTTTATGATGTATTGTTAGGACAACCATACTTGTGGAAGTGAGGTGTTGCATATGAGTCTATACCTCCTTTTGTGATTATTACTTTGGCTAATAAGTTGTACAGGATACTAGAGGTAGCCTCGCCTACCGCCATCTCTTTCATCACTCCAAAGCAATGTAGTAAGATCATTTCCAAGACCAAGAAATTTGTTTTCCTTATGATTGACACGCAAGCCAAGAAGAAGGTTGTTGCCATGGCTTCCAAGAAGGGCTCCTCTACATAGCAATAACAGTTGGAGAAGGTTGTGGAGGAGTACAAGGATATTTTCACCCCACCCATAGGGGTACCTTTACATTATCAGGTCAAGCACTCCACCGATCTGACCCCAGGTGTGCCACTACCCAATGGACTAATCTATCGATGCTTAGTTTTGGAGAATGATGAGATCAAGAGGAGGATTTAGGAACTATTGCAGAAAAGACACGTCGGTGCAAGCTCATCACCTTGTGGGAGCCCTATTATATTGGTAAAGAAGAAGGATGGGAATTGGAGGCTTTGTATTGACTTTCGAGTGCTAAACAAGATCACTATGTGGTCTACGTACCTAATCCCACAGATTGATGACCCTTTGGACCAACTCAAATGGGCCAAATATTTTAGTAATATTGACTTGAATTCAGGTTATCACCAAGTTCCTGTCGAACCCTCCAATGTGTGGAAGTCTGCATTCAAATATAAGGAGGGCATTTTCAAATGGTTGTTCATGTCGTTCGAACTGAGGAATTCCCCTGCAACCTTCATGAGACTGATGGATGACATCTTGCGACCCTTCACCAATGAATTCATGGTGGTGTATCTAAATTATATATTAATATTCAGCCATATTTGGGAAAAGCACCTTCACCATATTCGACAGGTCCTTCAAACCCTACGACAACACAAGTTGTGGGCTAACTTGGAGAAATGCACCTCTGGCCTGACCCAGGTTGAATATATGGGATAAATCATTGATGAGCAGGGTGTACATGTGGAGCCATGTTATGAAACCAACTCACAAAACGATAGAAAAGGTGCATCAATGCCTTAGAAATAAGCCTCCTTAAGGGGGCAACCTCCTTTACATTACACAAATGAACAATTCTTGGATGATACAAATGATAAGACCTCCTTTTTATATATAAGAGTCTAGGGGGTCATAATATAATCAGATCTTACATAACAATAATAACGTAATGGCATAAAAATAATAATAGTGGGCTTCAATGGGGCACAATAATAACAATATGGGGACTACATGAGCACAACAATATAATAAGGGGGTTGCACTAATAACAATGAGGGGTTACACTAGTAGTATAGGGAAATAACATGCCCCTCTCCTTCAAAAAGTGTTGTCCTAAACGCTTAGGTAGTTCTTGATGCTTCCATATAAAATTCTTATCCTCCCATGTGGAATCTTCAGCAAGTAAGTTCTCCCACTTGATGAGATACTCTGAAATTGATCGATTTTGTAGCTGTCAGGTTTTTATTTCTGTGAATGCTTTAGGTTCCAATATGATTTTTCTTCCTCATCAAGTTCTGAAAATATTGTTTGAACTGGGAGCTTGTCACCTATAACCTTCTTTAAGCATGAAACATGGAAAACTAGGGGCACTAGGGAAGATGCATGAAGCTCCAATTTGTATGCCATAGTTCCAATATTTTGCAGCACTTTCTAAGGACCATAGTACTTTTGTGATAATTTATTATCCTTCTTAGCTTGCTTGATGGAAATTTGTTTGTATGGTTGTATTCATAAAAATACCCAATCACCTACATCAAAACCTCTTTCACTGTGATGTTCATCTGCTTTTTGTTTCATTCGATTCTCCACCATAGTGGGGTTATCGTTTAAAAGTTGGAGAACTTGTTGTTGATGTTTGATGTGATATTTCAATGCTTGAAATTTTTCCTTCTTGATATTTCCTTCTACCTTGAGAGTTTTAGGAGTGGTAATTCTTTCCAATTTATTACAAGATATGGTGGGATTCATTTCTTGTTGCTCGATGTGATCCTTCACTTCTTGAACCTTTTTCTTCTTGATATGTCCTTCTATCTTGAGACTTCGAGGAGTGGTAATTATTGCCAATGTTTTACAAGATATCATCATATTCATTTCTTGTTTCTCTAGGGTTGGTTCGTAGCATATATCCTCTTCTTTTGACGTTTCTTGATCCTTTTCTTCCTCCTCTTCACAATCTATGTAAAATAATTTCTTCTCAACACACATATGACCTTTAGTGTATTTTCTATCACAATCATAACAAAGTCCTTTTTCTCTTTTTCTTCCCATTGTTGTGGTGTAAACATTGTAGGTTGTGGAAGGATAGGAGCAAAACAACTTCCATATTTATAGTTGTGAGTGGTATGATTCCTTGTTTCCATAATTCCGCTTTCATTTTTTCTTACCAACCTGAATGCTTTCTCTAATGAATCAGGTTCTCAAAGACGAACCTGATGTTGAATGTTATCCTTTAAAGTCCCTATGAAGACATCAATCCTTTTCTTCTTTCGAATATAATTTACCCGTATATTCAATTTTTGGAAGTCCTCGATGTGCTCTACCATTGAACCCTTTTGTTTGAGATTTATCAATTAGATAAAGAAGGTGTTTCTCTTTGTATCCTCCTAATGTGCTACCATTTCCTCTGTGAAAATTAACCAAGTGACAAGTGGTTTACGAGAACAAAGCCCTTTACACCATAAAAATCGATTTGGTTATAAATATAGAAATGCAATATGTCGCTTTTGTAACAGTTTCACATCATGTAGATCCAAATGTCTCCATCTGTAGTATCCATGTTATGGGATCCTTGCCATCAAACTTCCTCATATCTCTTTTTCTTGATTTTAGGGGCTCTATCTTGAAACGACTGTAACTTTGTAATTTCGGATCTTTAAGTTCTGAAATCTCGCCATGTGATATCCCTCTGAATCCTCTTTCCAATGCCACCATTCTAATCAAAATTGTATTATCCAAGAAAGAGTTATGCCCAATATCCCAAGATGATCTGATTATATAATTTTTCAATAGAGAAAACTTGTACAATGTGCGACGTGTCATTTTTTCAACCTTTAGATCTGAAAACAATATACAAAAAACTAAAGTTCGTCCTCTTTTTGTAAGTTCTTACGAAATTTCAATCTAATGTTCAAAGAGAATGTTAAGACTATTTTCCCAAGGTCACCTATTTGGAATGTAACTCGGGAGTTTGCAAAAACCCTAACTTCCTAAGATCATATCTCCGAAAATATAGTGAGACAAGATCTGAGATTCAAACCCAAGGTTCAGAATGATTTCGGCTCAAATGGGTGTTTTTTTTAGCTTCTAAAATGGCACATAAAAGAAGTTATAGTGAAAATTCCATAATGACCTGTTTGGAGCAGCGAAACCCTAGAATCCAAAGCTCTGATACCAAATGTTATGAAACCAACTCACAAAAAGATAGAAAAGATGGATCAATGCCTTAGAAATAAGCCTCTTCAAGGGGGAAATGTCCTTTACATTACACAAATGAATATTTTTTTGATGATACAAATGACAAGATCTCCTTTCTATATATAGGAGTCTAAGGGGTCATAATATAATCAGAGCCGAAATAACAATAATAATATAAGGGCACAACAATAACAATAGTGGGCTTCAATGGTGCACAATAATAACAATATGGGGGATACATGGGCACAACAATATAATAAGGGGGTTGCACTAATAACAATAAGGGGTTACACTAGTAGTATAGGGACCTTACAACCCATATAAGATACAATTCATTCACAATTGGCCAGACCCAACCACTCTAATAGAGCTCTGCAACTTTTTAGGTCTTTCCAATTTCTACCATAGGTTCATTTTGGGGTTCTCTCACAACACTTGTCCTCAAAGTCATGTTAGCAAGGGAAGAGCGAAAGAAAAGTGTTTTTGGTAGGAAACTCAACAAAAAGCGTTCTCTTAGTTGATGAATTGCCTCTGTTCTACACCAGTGATCACATTATCAGACCTGCGACAACCATTTGAGATTGAGAGATATGCCTCTGAATATACTTTTGGTATGGCTCTTACTCAACATGGGCATCTACTAGCTAACCATAGTGAGATACTTTCAGACACAGTCCAAAAGTACCCCACGTATGAAAAAGACATGTATTCGATTATGTAGGCCTGTCATCAATGGAAGCATTATATTTTACAGATCGAAACAATCATCCATAGAGACCACCGACCTCTACAGTTCATAAAGATACAAGGGAAGTTGTAGAAAGATATCCATAAAAAATGGTCCACCTATCTGCAATAGTTCCATTTGAACATTGAGTTTAAGAAGTGAAGAACCAATAACATTGCTAATTACCTTAGCTAACCACCATTCATGGCACTAATCACTGTGCTTGACTCCTATGGGCATGACACATCGAGTTTGTTACATCTTTACAAGAGTGATCCAAAATTTTGTAGCATATACCAGACACTCCTGGAAGGGAAGCAAGTTCCAAATTTTAACCTCAAGGATGCACTATTATGCCACCTAGGACACATCTGTGTTCCTTCAAGTGAGTGTGTGAATGATTTCAGAGGCACACTACAGTCAGGTCACTAGACATTTCAGACTAGAGAAAATAGTGGCAGTATTGCAGAAGTATTTTTATTGGCTAAAACTTCGTCAGGATGTTGGCAAGTACATTAGATCCTGCATTGCCTACACCATTTCCAAACCAACTATCAAGAAGAAAGGGATGTCTACTCCTCTACTTACTTCTAGCTAACCTTGAGAATCTATCTGGATGGATTACATGTCGGCCATTCCTTCTACTAAGCACAACAACTATTGCATTTTCATGGTCGTCGACAAATTCTCTAAGATGGCCATCATGGCAGCTTGCAAGAACAATATCATAGTAGAGGCCACCTCTAATATCTTCTTCGAGCGGCTGCAGGTACACTTCGAGATCGCACAGTCCATTGTCTTAGATTGGGATAAGAGATTTCTTATTGCATTTTTGTCAAGTCTTTAGTTGATGCTGGATAAAAAAACTTACTGAGTCCATGACATTCCATCCCCAAACTGATGTCCAAATAGAGGTTGTCAATAGGATGATCGTACACATTCTGCGCATGTACAACTTAAATCATGCATGCCTGTGAGATAAAAGTCTCCCCTATGTCCAACAAAACTACAACAGAGCTCTCCACACCTCAATAGGCCACAACCCCTTTGAGGTAGGGCTCTGATTTCAGCCATTACACCCCATTGATGTGGACATACCAATGTAGCCACTTAGGTAGATTCAGCTCACGTTGAGTGCAAAATTGAAAGAGCTAAAAACTTCATTGAGTGCATTCAACACATGCACAATAGGTCCACAATATATTGGACAGATCTAGTGCTAAGTACAAGTAGCTCCATGATCATCATCGAGTGTCACACAAGTTCCATCTCGGTGACAAAGTTTGGCTACATTTGCAGAAGGAGCACCTTGTCGGACCCCATCGCAAGCTTCTCTCGCTTTGATGTGGGACATACACCATCACCAAGGCCATTGGTGAGTGTTAGACACATACATGGTAGCAATAGAAGATGAATGATAAGCATGAGAGAGTATCTATTATCAACAAATGATATACATTTTCAACAAATGATATACATTTATAGTACATTCATATGATCTTTTGTTTTGTATTCCAAGGCCTACTGGACATCCTTAGACTATTCAGCTTCCACACCAACCCTTAGAGGATTAGGTGTCCAACATTTCCCCCCCTTAATCTGAAGGGTTATTTATGAGTCCAAGAAGAGAGATATAATACAAAACATGCAAAAATGCATGGCAACACTACGTTGAATGTGCTCTATGAAATGTTGGTATCAGGGAGGTGGTTTAATAATGACCACCAAAACTAGAATGCTTAGTGTAGTTCCCAAAACTCTTCCAATTCTAGCATGAAGCTTAGGTCATCTGCTAAAGGAAGTGCAAAAATGCATGCCAACACTAGGCTCAATGTGCTCTCTGAAATGTTGGTAGAAGGAAGGTGGTTTAAGGATGCCCACCAACACTGGAATGCTTAATGTGGTTCATAGAACTCTTCCAAGTGTAGCATGAAACTCAGGTCTTCTGCTAGAGGAAGTGTTGCTGATGTTTTTAAGAGGGAAACCTTCAACCAATAAAGGGAGGTCTCACCCCACGTAGAGGTGAGAACCTCAACCTAAAAAGGTAGGTCTCAACTAGTGATGGTTTAAGGATGACCAACAACTCTGGAATTCTTAATGCAATTCCTGGAACTCTTCCAAAACTGGCAAGAAGCTGAATTCTTCTGCTAGAGGAAGTGTCCCCAATTCCTTGAAGAGGTGTCACCAACTAAAGGCGTGCTAAGGGGCATCTTTGTCTCTAGCTACAACTCTGAATCTGGTATGGCAGGTTGTGGCTTAGACTCGCTTGATGTGGCTTTGAAGCTTTTAGATGACCATCACTTCACCCCTATTGGATATAAGGTGAGAAGACGAAGATATCTCAACTGCAAGACTTTTCAATATTCACGAACAAATCCTATTGTATGAGTGAAATATCTTCTTGGCTATTGAAGCCCATTAGCAAGAAGTGATCCATTCAAGATGAAATTTTGTTCTTGTAAGAGGTTTGTTTCTGAAGCATCTGTTTGAAGATGACTAGTTTTATGATAGTGTGTACATGGATGAAGATCAAAAAAATCATCTTTCATATGCCCAACTCAGTCACAGTGTTGGCATTTCACAATCTATTGTTGTTTCTTCGGAAGAAAAGTAGAATTTGAAACAGCTGGAGGTGAATTCTCATGAAGGAATCTAGCACTCTAAAAGTGAATGGGCTTGGAGTAATCTGGAATATGAAAGGACACATCCTTGTCATATCCCTGACCTATTCTTTGCTTGTTTTGGACAAGCTCTTCCCAAGGTCTGATGATGTGTTTGGGAAGTGTAGGCTGAATTTCTGCATCATTATGTGAAACTGCTCTTGAAATTGACACTTGATGGGGATGAAACTCAACATTACTGAATTGATAACTTGCTGGTTGTTTATAGGATATTGTTTCAAAGTTAAATAAGATATTGTTCTGAACAAGTTTAGAAGGATATCTTTTCTGTTGTAACTCCTCTTTCTATAGCTTTGTCTCAAGCTGCAAAAACTCAATATTCTCTTGTGCATTTTGTAGACACATTTTAATATTAGAAAGAGCAGCTTTGTTGATCTTAACCATCTCATCAACAATGGAATATATTTAACAACTCTAATTCATTATCAAGTCTGGTCATTTTCTTCATTATCAAACTTACACTTTAAAGAAACCGATCACAACTATTAACCAATGAGGAAGAAGTAACAGTCACTCACAATTCAATGTTACTGCAATATCCTTTGTAAATGTGCACCAAATAAACAGTGTGCAATAGCTCTATTCAATGTACATACCAAGACTTAAACACAAATACTTAATCCTCCCACCAACAAACAATAATGATTGTAATTCATTCACAATCCACTACATATGCAGAATAGTTCACTCATGACCAACATATAAAATTAAATAGAGGAACCACCAGACATCCACGAGCTTAAAAAAAAGGATCCATGACCACCAATACAAGACAAATCTTAAACCGTTGTGACACAGGATATTTTTCTCCGCTTTGGAAGCGAAGTGAGCAGTGGCTTGGCCTTAAAGTTGTCCAACTTTATAGCAAGACGTGCTAAGAAGTTCGATCACAGAAGAATAATAATGCCACAACAACAAAAATCGTCTTTCCCCTTCACCCAAGTTCACAAGTCTTAGGTGTCCAACACTTTGTTCATTGTTCAAATTCAAAAAGGATCAAAAACGCTCCAAACTGCTTGCTGAATGCCTAATTCTAATGTTTTCTTAAATAGGCCAAATCAAAGATGAAAGATCTGAGAAAATGTAATTTCCAGTTTTTGAATGAGGAGTTTGTAAACTAGAAGGTTCGAATTCTAGTGTAATCGATTTAAATTCTTGGAATTCACCGACTAAATGCCCCAGATTTCTTTGTGCAATGTGGCCGACACGATTTGGTCAGATCCTCATTCGGGCACACTTGAAAATGGGAAGAGCATATATGAGGAGGTATTATATGACGGAGTATGGGGATTCAATGTGGAGAGGAGTCAATGTAATAACCAATATTGTTAGCTTTGATAATTATGGAGAGGATTTTATGGGTGGTATGGAGAGGAGGCAGTATATGAGAGGCACAATCTCATTCTGTAATTACACTTGGAATTAATTCCAGTGGAACAACCGAAGAAGAGAAATACAATCAATAAATATATAGTGATGTCAATGAAGCATATTTAGTACCATTTTTCATAATCAAATTGGTATGAAGGCAATGTGGTATATGGTGAGAGATGGAAAACGCATTGCTGACAGGCTTTAGCGTTACGACAGAACTAACACAAAAAACACCCAGGTTTGGTTTGCCCACATACATTCTTCACTTCCTTTTGCTATGCTGACTCTTTGACTCCTCCTATATCAAGTACCTCCTTTGAGGTAATCAGATCAATCCTCCTACATGGCTGCACCCAACTTATGTTAACAAAAAGGTACCATTCTCAAATTATAATTCAATGATTACCCTTGTTAGTCATGGATGCTAATCGTCTATACCTTCTGGCCATTGATTGATACCCTCGATCACCACCAGATCATAGAAGGTTGCCGCAGTCACAATTTAAGGTGCTATTAGGTTCTGGATGTGCCATTAAAGTAATTATTGCATGACACAGAGATTGCAGAGTCCATGCTAGGCTCCAAGTAGTTTTCAAGATGTCAAGACATATTTCTCCTGTCTTGAAATGGACATTTGGATGAAATATTTTAGTCACAAAGCACACATGAGGTGGAACAAGTACTCCACACCAATGAAGCCCCAAAAACCTCAGACTCAACTATGACTCCATTCACTCTACTCCTCCATGTGTCTTGTGACACTGAGTTGCTCCAAAAATAAAGAACCTCATCGGAGAAACAATTCCTCAATAATTTATTGATAGAATCAACCCTCAATGGAATTCATGCATTAACCATGTCAAAAGTGAACCTTAACAATTGCTGTAGAATAGTTGAGATAACTGGGCTGTATCTCTCCACATTATCATAAAGCTCAAATAGTGTAACAACGAGCAGGTTCAGAATGCAACCAATGCGGCGGTGAAATGTGGTTATATGCAACTTCACAGGGTATATAGTTGAAAGAAGAAAGCATTTCTAGGAGACAAGTATGAAAAGGAGAGGCAATGAATTTCTAATAGACAACAAATTAATGGAGTGCTATGGACAGGTGCACAGTGTGGTATGGTAGAGCACTTATGTGCAGTTATGACAGAGAAAACTGACATGCAGAGAAAGGCCACAGTACTAGTGGCTCAAATTGGAGCAAGGCAAGAGTACACCCGCTTTGACATCATGTCAGACACATATACTGTAGCAACAGAAGATGAATGATAAGCATGAGAGAGTATATATTACTAACAAATGGTATACATTTATAGTACATTCATATGACCTTTGGTTTCATATTTCAAGGTCCCTTGGACTTCCTTAGACTATTCAGCTTCCACACCAACCCTTAGAGGATTAAGTTTCCAATAGTGACAATGGCTTCAAGCTCAACATTCCACTGTCCCTTGGTCTGCACCTAGTGTTCAATGTATATCGCCTTCAGCCATACTTTCCAAAATTATTGGACACGTTTGACATTGCAGAACAACTCACACCAAAAAAGGTCAAACCGGACTACATGAAACATGCCACAACTAATCAGATCATGGATACACATATCAAGAACACTCACCAATAGACAATACAGTTATGTCAAGTTGTCAAAGCAGGCCAACTCCTTCACCAAGGCAAGTGTTTCACCAGGGACCAAGTTCAATAGAAATTCCCTCATCTCATGGAGGCTCTACACATAATGGGGAACATTGATTCCTAAGGGGGGAGGGATGATATAGGTTGATATTGGTGACCACCCACCTATTTGACCTAGACCCCCGAGTCAGTTTTATCTGTTTCCTTCTTCATTCGTACATTTACTATTTTTAGCAATTTTAGGGTCCCAAACTTTAGGAGATGTTTTGACGTTATAAACAGATTTTTTTTTGCGGTGAAACCTGTAGTACTTGGTGATACCTTTCCAACAAGGTATTTATATGAAAAATGGAGATAATATGACCAAGTTACCACCCTAAGAAGTTGGCTACCCATCTAACCCCAACAGGGCACACAAAATCTTGGTGTTACATCTCCTGGGGTTAGCATTTTTTTGTTTAGGGTTTTCTCATGTTTTCCAATAATAAATAGGCCATTGAGCCTCATTTTAACACATTTCATATGCATGTAGCCGCTTCATCTCTTCCTAGAGATAAGCTACCATTGCCCAAGATATCTTATTTCCATTTTGTTCGTAAGCATAGTTCAATATTTTTCTATTAATGAAATGAAGTTTTTTTCTACTACACCTCTATGTTTATGATTATATCTATAAGTTGTTGCATTCTTGTTTAAGTTCAGATCATGAAGTCACTCAAAACATAATCATCTCCATTGTTGCTCCTAAGAGCCTTCACCTTCTTGTCAGTCTCTTTCTCAACTATTACCATGAATTCTACACACTTTGAGAATGTCTCATCTTTATTCTAGATGAAGAAGATTCAACATTCCCTTGAGAAATATTCAATAAAAACAACAAAATATTTGTGTCTGGAAGTGGAGGCTATCAAGGAAGGTCCATAAACACCAGAGTGGACACTTTCCTAGAGTGCATGTGCTTTGATATCTTCCTCATATAATATGGATTTGACATACTTCCAAACTGTACAACCTTTGAGGACATCTTGCTACTTAAGTGCTCTTTTGAGAGGCTAGTGGTTATTTGTTGCATAATTTTTAGGGATCCACGGTGAAAATGGCACAATATACTATGCTAGAGTTCAACGACATCGCAACTCTCCACTTTCACTACCTTATTTCTTAATGTAGCACAATCTTCCACATCCAAATTGTATAGGTTCTCCACCAGAACCCTGATCATCTTCACATATCCAGTGGCTATGTGTCTCATGAATGTTTAACCTTTTCTGAAGACCACATAATAACCATAGCCTTCCAAAACTGCTACAAAGTTGATATTATTCTTTACTCCTAGAACAAACATGACATCTTGGAGGTGAAGAGGAGATGTTGACTCCCTCTAAAAGGTTATTGTTCCAATATCGATAGCATTGTACCTTTCATCATCCCCAATCATGCTCTCTGGACCCTGTCATGTGGAATGAAGAATATGAGTCCAAATACCACACACTTTCCATCATTGTGTTGGACTTGCATGCAATAAGGGTGAAGTCTAGCTCAAACTATGAAGCCAACGCTTCACCTGCTACTCCTCCTCAGTTCTTCTTTGCTAGAATTTTTTTGTGGATACTTTGTAGCATAGTGCCCAAATTAATGACAATTGAAGAAATGTCTTTACTATTAACCCCTTGGATAGATTCTATTTTGGTTTGAGACTTCATCCCTTTTTGCTTCTTTCCCTTTCCAACGACTGTAAAATTTTCTTCATCCTCACCCTTAGATGAAATTCCATCTCTGGTATTCTGCCTCATCTCTTCTTGTACCGAATCACACCACAAGTGTTCCCAATTCAGTAGTTTCTCCCTCCGATTCACTGAGTTCTGGTAGCTATGCCAACTTTTGGGAAGGCTTAGAAGAGCTAGGCTCACTAGATCATCTTCTGCAACATTCACACCAACCCTTCCAAGCTCATCCCAAACTTGTGTAAATATGGTGAGATAGTGAGGAATATTATCATTCTTCTGCTTTTTGCTTCAAATTTTGTCTTTGAGGGCCACATTTTTATGATCACTACTATTCTCAAACAACTTTGTCAATTGTTTCCTCATTGTGAAAGGACTTTGTTCCCCATGGATATTTGAGACAATCTGGTCTCACACTCCCTCCAATATTATTCTCCTTGCCTTGACTACATCTTTCTTCCATTGAGGTAGATTTTAGGTATCATCTAATGCTGGTTTTGCAATGTTTGTCTTGACATATTCCATCAATATGTTATCATGAAGAACGATATCCATGTGATCCTTTCATGCAATGAAATTTGAGTTGCCTTCCAAGGCATACTCTAATATCATCTTGTTGAAGGTCATTTTCGCAACTGTGAAGAGATAATGCTACACTGAAGCTGTAAATTTAAACCTCATGAGGAAAAACTTTGAAATTACTTATTCTAATGTGAATCTTGCCCTGATACCATATAGAAATTTGGTGATAGAATTATAATTTATCAAGAGATTTTAATCAAAATCAAGAGACGCAATTGTACTCTACTAATATGTGGAAATCAACTCACAATGTAGAACAAAAATCTAAGACATGCAATAAGAAATAACACACATATAAAATATTTTTTCTATGGTAACCCCACTGGGAAAATCCCCCAAACCACTTTGGATTAATTAGATGAATAGAGAACTATTACAACTTTTGGCTCAGTCTCAACTCAACTTGCAAGTGAACAACCTATCTCTATGCTCAATGAGAAGCTCTAACCTAGACTTAATCAATTTTTCCTCTAATTTAACCCTATTCCATTGCATAATTCCTTGAGAATTAGCCCTTATTTTTTAGGAAACTTCATCCAATTGATTGCATAATTCCTAAGGTTTGATCATTTGGTTGCATGCAACACCTCTACACTCTAACTAGTTTACAATTGCTTCTTACACTGCCTTTGAATCTCCACCACAACTAGGAACTTGGATTCTCTGCATGCACTAGTGATTTTAGGCTAATTGATTAGTTAATTAGATGATCACTGAGTTATAATATTGTTCCACTATACAACATACCTTCCACTAGTTCCTCCAAGTATTAGAACTACATTAACTAAACACAACCATATATGACTACCTGGATTACTAAAATTTAGAAATCATACATGGTTAACTAAACTTCGAGGCCTCTTACTTGAATTTAATAAGAAAATTAAGTGAAAAGAGCCATATAACACAAGTTAACTGCATCCAAGTTGTTTGTTGATGTGGAAATTCAAATTTTGTCAACTTGACCAAAGAAAAGTCCAACTGAAACTTCCTTGCTACACTTATGAACAATTTTGTTTCACTTGAGTTTACTTCTTTATCTAGTTTTCAAGTGCTAAGAATTTTTTTTTCCTTGGACACTAATTCTTGTTGAAATTATAAAATAAAATTTTCCTTTTGATCTATAATTTTTAAATTATATCCCTGATGTGGGAGTGGATCTTGTGCTACGTGTGGCAGTAGGGTAACGTATGGAGTTCACCTGGCTTCCACGTGCCCCTTAATTTTTTCGACATGGACACCACCATGATCAAGGCTATGTAGGTTCGGAGACTACCCACTTTTGGGAAGATTATATGCATGTTACGATGAGTGAAGAGCTTCATTCTAGTGTGTTGGTTAATGAGGAGGGAGATTCTTGAGAATTATGGCTCTGAGCGAGAGTCTTCGTGAAAATGGCTATGGCTCTGGGTAGAGGGGGAATGTAGGTTCAGTTTTAGTTTGTGACGTGGAGAGTGTCTATCTCAGGAGAACCCGTGGGATCCGGATACCACGGTGGAGGCCTCGGTGTTGAAATCCATGTTGGATTTTCTACTCTAGTGTATTGAGCTTCGAAAATCGATTTGAGAGGCCAAGGCTAGCTTCCTTTACCATGCCTCATCGACATGGGACCGTCTCTATTGTATGCATGGTTTTCCTCTTTTTTCATGGTTGGACATTGGAGTGGGAGAGCAGGACAAATTGGCTCCATCAAGCACTCGAGGGGGTGGCAAGGTTGGTGTGGTTCTAGCGTTTTCGTGATCCTCCAACTACTTTGTGATCTTTATTAACTACAAAGATAGTGGTAAAATAGGAGCAATACTTCAGTGGGATAGTGTTGGAGTCCTTCCACAAAAGCATCGCCTCGTCTCTCACCTTGGATCCGCCTGCCTCACAACCTCATTAACCCCCACTTAGTTTCATCTAGTCTTTATGCCACGCCAATAGGGTTGTCTAAGGCAAGGAGGAGTCAACCATTGCCGTGAAGGGAAACAACAGTAGGGTGAGGGTATTTATTTGTCCTCTCACCATTCAGACAGTTGGGACATGGGAGAGGGAGCGGTGCTATCTCCTGCCCATTCATCAGTCCAAGTCGAAGCCCCCGCTACTTTGGACTCAATTGCAGGCAAGCTGCAAAATATCCAGCTAAATATTGACACCCTAAGGGACCAATGCTACAAGGACAATAATGAATTAGTCCCCTACATCAAAGAAATCTGACACATCTAGAACGAGATCTTGGACACGGTGGAAAGTCTCCAATGAGAACACCGATGCACAAACGACCACCTTCGCACCTTAGAGGTGAGGGTAGAGCATATTGACTTCCACATGCATGATGATTCTTACCTCATCCTTTTCCCTCTTATGTTCTCACCTAATCCCCCCCCCAATCAGGATGTCTATTGTTTGTGATTTTTCCTTTTTTTGGCGATGTATCTTATGGCTAATAGGCCACCCAGAATTAACTGTTGGCACGGGTGTTCATTGTCTTCCTCTAGGCCTTATGTTCTCCAAGTATACTCTCCATGAGAAATATTTGCCTCTAGAGATGAATTTTGTACTCAATATTTTTCTAATAATATAATGAAAGCTTGTTGATAGACAAAAATAAAATAAAATTTGAAGTTATCATTTAGAAATTTATCTATTGAATTCAACATTTCTACTAATTTGTTGATGTGCCCTATAGAAAATCTAACAAATTAATGATAAATTTCATTATTTCATGGTCTACTTTCTCAACAATATCTATCATGGATTGAGCTTCCTTTTATAATCTATATATTTATTGTAAACTATCATCAAGATATTATTGCAGTAGTTCAATTTCATGATTAGTTGTTCATAGAGTTTCTCCTCCTTTACCTATTTTAAAATCGTTAATAGCTCATACTTGTTTTTCAAAGAAAACAAAATAAATTGTTGAGTACAATTGATATTGCAACTCACTTTTAAATACAAAAATGACAAATATATCTTATCTAACATTGATCATGCATCGAAAGTATTCCAATTACAACAATATTGAAAACAATGTTCTTAAATACAAGTCTTTATAAAACGTGGATAACATTCTTCAACTTGACTATCTAACTTTGACTTAATTTACTCAAATTTAACTCTTCACCTTCATTTCAATTGAAATAAAAACATCACAATCATATAGCTTTTACAATATTCTATTTGACTTTGATGCCATTCTACACTTAATTCCAACCTAAGATATCAACAGACCACTTTAATTGTTTCGAGAGGAACTCGATAACCCAATATATGAGGGAGATGGTGTCACATACCATTGAATTAAAAGTAAAATAAAATATATGTTGGACAATTAAAGGAAAATAAATAATAATATTGAATATGTAGGAATTTGCAGGGTAAGTTCCTTACATAGAACACCAAAGGACACTGCTCACAAATAGATCACAAATCATTATACCAGTATTCTTGATGTGATTAAAACCCCCAAAGAGGGAAACAGTCCACGGCCTGAGCCAACGTGCCCACTTCAGGAAATTTATTAATGTAAAAGAAACAAAATTTACGTAAGCTTCTCTCATGAACAGTTACCTTACAAATTACCCTCCATTCTATTTAAATGGAGATCATGGGCCAATTAGGTGTTAAGCCATGGATCAAGTGTTGGTAATACCAAGGGGAATGAACCATCACATCACTTCATGTCAAGAACATATCGTGATTGTTGGATTGTAAGTTACAAATGTATATAATAAATAAAGAAACTTTACCTAACTCTACACTAGACCAAGTGATACTTTACTATTTCCTATGTGTCAGAATATCCTAACACCCCCCCTTAAGAACAACTTGGGATAGGTTTGAAGGATTTACAAATATGTCACAATAGGAGAAGGAAGGAGGCATTAGAGTCTATCCCCCCTTAGTGAAACTTCCTGAAATCCACCCATAAATCGAAGTTTAGTAAACCTCGCCTCTGTGAGAGCCTTTGTAAAGATGTATGCAACTTGATCATCGGTTGAACAATATTGCACTTCAAGAACATGGTCATGAATGATATTTCTAATGAAGTGCGTGTGTGGTTCAATGTGTTTGCTACGCTAATGTTGGACTGGATCTTTGCATAGTTGAATGGCACTTTGATTATCACACCAAAGTGTAGTTGGATGCTGCTGCTGAAATCCAAAATCTGACAGGCTCTGATGAAGCCACAAGGCTTCCTTAATATCTTCTATGGTGCCACAATACTCTGCTTCTACTAAAGAAAGAGAAATGGCTCTTTGTTTCTTGCCAGACCATGTAATAGATCCAAAAGCAAGAGTGAAGACATAACCTGTAGTAAACTTCTGATCATGAGGGTCACCAGCGCAATCAGAATCAATGAAAGAAACCAATAGAGGAGATGCTTCTGCATTGTAATGAATCCCAAACTGAATTGTACCTCGAACATAATGTAGTATTATTTTAGCTGCTTTCCAATGAATTTCAAGTGGGTTTTGCAGAAACAAAGCAATAAGGCCAACAATGAAGGAAAGGTCAGGATGGGTATGGGTCATATACAAACGTTTTCCTACAAGCGGATGGTATAAGGTAGCATCAACTTCAGCGAAAGTACAAGTGATTGAAATTTTGGCTCTAAACTGAAAGGGAGAAGGGGCTGGCTTACATTCTTCCATGTGAAAGTGGCATAAAATATCACAGGCATACTTGGACTAGGAAAGGGAAATGACTTCCTTGGATTGCAAGACTTGAAGGTGAAGAAAATAATGTAAGTGTCCTAAGCCTGTCATTTCAAAATTCTTTTTAAGGTTGTACTCCACATGGTTTATAAGGTTGGGATCACTACCAGTAAGGATAATATCATCAACTAAAGATGAAGAATGATAAAAGACTTACCCACTTTCTTGGTGTAGAGTGTATTGTTAGAATGACACCTAGAAAAGCTAGTATCTAAAAGAAAGCTATCCATTTTGGCATACCAAGCTTGAAGAGCTTTCTTGAGACCACAAAGGGATTTATTAAGCTAACACAAGGCTGGAGTCTATTTGTATAAAGCAAGGAGGTTTTTCCATATAGATTTCTTCATGAAAGTCCCCATGCAAGAAGGAAGATTTAACATCCATCTGATGGACTTCCCATTTGAAAGAGGAAGCAAGGGAAAGAAAAAGGCAGATAGAGTTCATTTTGGCAATAGGGGAAAAGGTTTTAGTATAGTAAATGCCTTCAATTTGTCAAAAACCCTTAGCAACAAGATGAGCTTTATGTTTATCAACTTTTCCATCTTGTCCAAACTTTGTTCTGTAAACCCATTTGCATCTAACAAGTTTTTGTCCCTTTGGAAGAAGAACAAGTTCTCATGTATCATTTGCTAATAATGAACAATATTCTTCATTCATAGTTGTGTCCCAATATGGATGGCCTGAATCTTTGGCAAAGGTGTCAGGATAATAATTCGCTGAAGCTTGAGCCAGTAAAGAAGAGGCTCTATTGAACTAAGAATGTGTACGTTGTTGATCTGTAGGATCACCTACAAGAGCACCTGCTACATATCGAGTAGAAAAGACCCATTCTGGAAGCTGAGGAGCTAAAGGAGGATCCTGAGAAGGTGGAGGAAGATTGTCATTCTCGCTATCATCATCTAAAGGAGAAATATTTTTAAAACTAGAAAGGATAGAGAGAAGTGGCACATCTGCTAAAATAGGCTCATAGGCTGATATACTTTCATGAAACTTTACATCTCCTCTAATGATAATTTTTTTTTATTCAGGTGGAAGAAGTCTATATCCTTTGACATCTTCAGAATATCCATCAAAGATACATTTTTCACTCTTAGGTTCTAAGGCTTTATGTTTCTCATGGGGAATATGGGCCCATGCTTCACTTCTGAAAACATGACAGTGACTTACGTCTCGTTTCATTGAGGTCCATGCTTCTTCTGGAGTGATATTCTTTAAAACCTTAGTAGGAGTGCATTTTACTATGTAATTTTCACAGTTAATTTCTTCTGCCCAAAAATTAAGACTAATTCCTTTAGATTGAAGCATAAAATTAGCCATTTCCTTTAAAGTGTGATTCTTCCTTTCAGCTACACCATTTCGTTGTGGAGTATATGAAATGATATGTTGCATTTGAATTCCATGCTCAGTGCAAAAGTTGATGAATTTGTTGTTAACATATTCTCCGCCATTATTCGATATTATCTTAAGAATTTTATGTCTAGATTGTTTCTCAACAAAGGCCTTAAAGGCCAAGAACATGTTAAAGACTTCACTCTTGAGTTTTAGTAAGTATACCCAAGTGCGTCTGGAGAAGACATCAATGAAAGTTAAGAAATACTTGTAGCCAGAGAATGAAACAACTAGAAGTGGACCACATAAATCACTGTGCACAAGTTTTAAAGGGGCTAAGGAATGCCAAGAGGCACACCTTTCAAAACTATCATGATGATTTTTTCCTAGTACACATCTAGAACATACACCGTCTCTGTAAGATACCATAGGAAGACATGTAACCATATTTTCCTTACATAGATTTTCAAGGGAGCGATAGTTTAAGTGACCAAATCGCTCATTCCAAATTTTGCTCACTTCATCATTATGAGCAACAAATACCAAGGGAAGAGTTGACGACCCAAATTTGTTAAACCTATACAACCTTCAAGAATCATCAACAATGTCAGTAGCTAAAATATATCTAGGATCTCTTAGATCCTTAATTACAACATCATGAGGTGAAAATTCAGTGGTTTTACCTTCACCTGAATGAGTTATCTGATATACGAACAAAAGGTTGCAGGATAAGGTAGGAACACATAATACATCATTAAATTTACCATTGTCTAAATGAATAGTTCTAGTCCCTACAACGCTAAGAGATCTATCATCACCAACATATATATTTTTAGTGTTACAATCATTTAAAGAAGAAAACGTGGCTTTGTTTTTGGCCATGTGATAAGAAGCTCCAGAATCGATGAGACACTCATGAGAATGAGAAGAATAAGATACATTTAGTGCATAATCAGATCGAGATGCTTGACAACCACGTGTAGAATGTGTTATTCCTGAAGATGAAGTTGAAGTTGAAGAGTGCTCCAAATGGATGTTATGCTTCTTCATTGCTGCTTCCAATGCTTCCATCTTCTTAGAGCATTTGGATTTTAAGTGGTTATCTCAATCACAAAATTTTCAATGTGTATTAGTCTCCTTCCCTTTGTTTTTATTTTCCTTATCATTTTGTTGAATTGATTTTCCATTTTGAGACTAAAAGTGCTTAGGACCCTTGGTTGGTTTAGGACCATTCTTTTCAGGATGTTGCTTCTTAAGATTCTTTGTACTCGGTTGCTGCTCGATAGTTAAGGCTTTCTTAGAAGAGTTTCCAAGATTAATAAGACCAAGATGTAAGAGTTTTTCCTGGTCTCTTATTAAAGAATCACTAAAGACATCAAAAAAGGGAGACTTGTAATCTTGTCCTTGAGAAATAAAGGCTTCTCTAGTAGAATGGAAGGTGGAAACAAACAGAGAGTAGGTTGGTCCCAACATAGTAAGAGTGCAATAGATAAGGCTACCATCTTCTTTCTTAACCTTGACACCTTCCAAGAGAAGTCTAAGGGTCTTGAACTTGGACAAAAAATCTTCAATGGAAGAAAAATTATAGGGATCCAACGTAAGCAAATCATTTTCAAGTTGATTGGCTCTAATTTCATTTTTAATTCCAAAAACTTTATTGAGTTGTTTCATTGCTTCATCAGGGGTATCAAGTTCTAAAATATGGAATCTAAGTTCTAGAGAAATATACATCCCTATCAACCCACATGCTTGATCTTGCCTATTTTCCCGTTTGGCTTGCTTATCTTCATATTTAGACTTAGCCTCTAGGCGTGAGGCTATTCTATAAAGACCTTTGCTTTTAAGTAAATCCTCAATGTAGGACAATCATTGGAAGCAGTTGGTGCTGTCAAGAATAACTTGGCATGGATTTTCCATTTTAATAGAAACTGAATCCGTAGATGTTAAAACTAAGTATTCCAAAGGAAAGATATTGAAAAATAAGGCGGAATAAAAAAAAAGGCTTCCAGATGAAGAAGTTATTGATTTTTGAAGAAAAGTTATTGAAGATGCAGACACAGTATGTGAATGTGTGGAAGTGAATGATAATGTTATACTTTTAAAAAAATTCCCCCTCTTTCCAAACTTAATCTAATTAGCTCATTTTAAAAAAAATGTTATGTGACCCACTTTCATAAATAAGTGAAAGTCAATTTTACAATGGTACTTTATGACCTACCCACTAAATTCTAACTTAAATGAAAGATAAAGAGAATTTAGAATTATAAGTGACTCACTTTTTATAATGGGTGAGAACAGTTTTACATAAAGTAACTTTAAAACATAAGTTACATGTGCTTTTTGAAAAAGTAACTCAACAAAAAGAAATATTTGAACCCAAGACCTCTATTCTCATAAAGTAACTTTGGACCAAGTGAGATAGTTTAAAAGGTTAGTAATTTTTGTAAAAGAAGAAGGGTTATATTTCTTATGTTTTTATTTTTTTTAGTCACTGAAGCATTGGAGTGCGTATTTACTTTAGAAAGCCTTTTTTTCCTACAAAACAAAAAACCACACAACCCAAGACAGACATGTAAAAAAAACCAAACCTTATGTCCTGAAGTTACATTTGGCCGGAAACTAAATATTTTCGTCAATGTTTCTAGTTTTTCGAGATCACACTAAGGCGCAGTGAAAAAGAGCATATGCATAAGAAAAATCCTTCCTTTCTGTTTCTGATTTGCCCAGATCACACAGAGTCACGGGGCAAAGGGCATACACAGAAATGAAAGGTATAGATTCGGTAATAAAAATAGAGAGATAAATAAACCAAAATAAATACCGAGATAAATAACTAAAACTGAAAATTAAGATTATATACCTCCAGATCATAAAAATGACGCAGCTAGGGCTAACCGAAACATTTTCGCATGAAACGAAAGGGGTTCCTCACTGGAAGAGATGCTCCTAACACAATAGAGTAGCCCTCTCAGCTCGAAAGCAGTAAAAAATAGTTGATCTAGGAAATGATAATCTGATGCAGTTGTACCGACTTCGGA
Organism: Pinus tabuliformis; assembly: GCA_031772625.1. Taxonomy (NCBI): domain Eukaryota; kingdom Viridiplantae; phylum Streptophyta; class Pinopsida; order Pinales; family Pinaceae; genus Pinus; species Pinus tabuliformis. The sequence goes on along the minus strand of CM062805.1, from coordinate 354,454,814 downwards.
TTTGGATCACCAATGAATGCAACCCTCAAATAGCTCTGATACCATATAAGAATTTACAGGGTAAGTTCATTAGATAGAATACCAAAGGAAACCACTCACAAACATATCAAAGATCAGTACACCAGTATTCTTGACATGGTTAAAACCCTCAAAGAGGGAAACAATCCACAACCAGAGCCAACACAACTACTTCAACTAATTTATTAATGTAAAAGAGAGAAAATTTACATAAGCTTGTCTCATGAATGGTCACCTTACAAATGACCCTCCATTATCTTTAAATAGAGATCATGGACCAATCAGGTGTTAGGCCACGGATCAAGTGTGGGTAATACCGAGGAGAGAATGAACTATGAGATCACTTCATGCCTAGAACATATCATGACTATCGGATTGTAAGTTACAAAAGTACATAGTAAAGAAACACACTTTACCTAACTCTACACTAGACCAAGTTATACTTAACTATTTCCTATGTGTCAGAATATCCTAACATAATATGTTGGTCCAATTAAATATTTTAATGAAAAACAAACACACAATAGTATTTTCTATCACAAAAAGAAATAAAGGAAGGACAAAATTCAAGAAAGAACATAAAGATTATTTACCTAAAAAATATCAGTGCTGAAATCCTTAATTAAAGTGCATTTTTTCTTAAAAAGATCTTAAACTATATAATGATTAACATATAGTAGTGAAACAAAATTATTTGTCTATAACATTTCAACAACAAACTCACCCAACTATAAAGGTTACCAATACCTCATTCTTCAATTTTATGTACTTAGCATTCACGAGATTAAACAAAAAATATTTTATTAGATTTTATGCATAATGTGAAAAAATATATAAGATTATTTTCCAAAATGTGAAACTAAATAAACATAGTGCAATTTCTATTATGTGTGAAATGTTGTATGAAATTAAAATACTTACAAAATTATTACAATAGTGCCTATAAAATTATGTATGTTGACATTGTACTTAAACATGTTTGTGTGAGGTAAATTTTTATCAAAATAAAAACTACTTAGCATTTGAAATATATAAATAGGGTAAATTGATATGGTAGTTAAAAAAAAATTAGTTAAATTTCCTAAAGTAAAAAAACAAAAACTGATATATAAATAAGCATTTCGTATATATAAATTAAATAAATAGAAAATATAGTTAAAATGTTTTTGTGTGAGGTAGGTTTTATCCAAATAAAATTTAATAAATATTTCAAATATATAAAAAAAGAGCTAATAGGTATATAAACTATTGTAGCATTATTTTCATCTAAAAATATTATTATCATTAAACATTGGTTTTTTGGGTATATATATATATATTCTCTAGGGTAAGAAACAAATGTGTAATGATAATAATATTTTTAAACGAAAATAATGCTACAATGAATTACACAAATATATATTATAGCTAAAATGTGTTTGTGAAGAGGGAAATTTTATCAAAGTAAAGTATAATAAATATTTAAAATATATTAAAATTTAATTCCATGATTTACATTTATATGATTATTAGATATATGGGTGTATAACCTCAGTCTAATATTTTAATTAACATTAAATTATCCAAATTTGCAAGTTGTAATCCATTAGTAGAAAAGAGGGAAATAGAAACAAATAAAGAATAATTTAAATGTAAAAGAAAGTCACAATACTTTAAATAATTTAAACCAGCCTAGATCCATTTTAAATTTGTATTTATCAAAACCTTGAGGATCATATGTGTCAAGGTGTAAAACTAAAAGAATGGTTTGACTACAATAAATTTGATTCCTCTCCATACTTGATTAAATGAGGTTTAAGATGAATCTACACAGTGATAATAAAATCTGTTGTTCACCTTCCATAACATACCTACCTTTTAACAAACTCTTAACTTAAAATTAGCCTTTGTTATTAAAAATAATCAAAAAACTATTGCAATGTCATTTTACATCATTCCTCACATCACATTAATCCTATCAAATTAATATGGTCATTTTTTCCTTTTCCCTCCGACATGTTTATAGATATCATCTTCATTGTTTTTAATATTTAATGTGGGTATAAAGTGTAAAAGAAAATAAATAACACATGCACCTTCTTTTTTTATAACGGTGTAATCTAAAAAACCCATACATTAGCTAGGAAAACAAAGGCAGTTATGTCAAGATTATAACAAATATCACATAAATTTTTAAAAATCTAGATTACAGCTTTCAAACTTTAGGATTTTGAGTCCTCCTATTCTTGATTGCCTTGAATCCATTTTCACATAAAAATAAAACCTTGAAACACTCCAACATTTTGATTTTTTGAATCAGAACACTCCAAACATTCTGATTTTTTAAAACAAAATGGCAGGGTGTGCTAATTTGTGAAACAACTTTTCATAAATGCTTCACCTTGCTGCATCTTAATTAAGCTTCCTAACCATGGAGGGAAAGATATTTATCTCATTTGCATATTTTCTCTACTAACCAGATAGCTAAAATGGATTCCTTATTAGCTACAGTGTATAGAATAAATTAAGAGCACATATATACTTAACTTAACAATTTGGTCAGTTGAATGCCTAGGTGGCTGTGGGTGCTCTCAGAGTTCTCCTCGTGCAGATGTCCTTACCTGCACTATCATACTCTGCTCATTTTTTACATGAAGGTTATCTATTACTTTCTCAAATTGTGTGCAACCACTCCCCCATTGTGCCCCCGTTTGTCCTTCCAAATGAACATACCTAATCAGTTTCTTCCAGTAAAATTACAATGAGGTTGTACTGCACTTTTCTTCACCGGATATGCTGAATACTCTCTTATCATTTTCTTAATGCTCAACTTGATGGTCCATCCTTCCATTTTCCTTACAATTAGCTACATGTGTCTGGCTTGTACGCATACTTGCTGCAGTTCTTTGAGTTTGTCTCAATAGAAGTTCTTTCTAGGGAGTGTTTCTTATATATGGTTTGAGTTTATCTCCCTAGTTGTATTGGAATCTTGCGTTTAATGACTATATGTCCTCGTTTCAGCGCCATGAAATATTCCTGATTTTGTCTACCCATGTTTTCACGAAGTTGCTATTAGACAAGAACATACATAACACGCAACAGATTTATACTCAGAGACTTAGACGACAATAGCAGAGAATAATTCAAAGAGAAAGAGAAATGGAGAAATAACAAGATTACTTAGTCAGAAACAGTGAAATAGATAAAACAATCATTGGAGAACAGAAATCACTTTGCATTACATAACAGGCTTGGGCCTTGGCTTGCTTTCCTTGGCCAGAGAAATTACAAATTTATAGAGGTAGAAGAAGGATCTAGAATCCTGTATGTGATTCAGGAGGAGATCTGGAATGTCCTAGAAACCACTGGCGCTGTAGGACGATCTAGAATCCTACATGTGATTCTAGAAACTAATGGCAGTGTAGAAAGATCTAGAATCCTGGAGATCTAGAAAGATCTGATCTAGAATCCTCCATGAATTTGGCTTCACACTTAACATTCACCCACTTGAAGCCAAATAAGAGTCATCAAGTCACACCGAGTCCTACCATGCCTCATGTTTATTTTGTGGTAGAATCTTAGTGAGCATATCAGCAGGGTTCCTATCTGTATGGACCTTTTCCAAGGATAATTGTTCTTCCTCCAGCACATGCAGGATCCAATGGTACCTTAAGTCAATGTGCTTTGTTTTTGAATGAAATGCTAGGTTTTTCACTAAGTGAATGGCACTCTAACTATCACAATATAACACATACCCATCCTGCTTTATTCCTATCTCTCCTAGGAATCGCTGCATCCACAACATCTCCTTACAAGCTTCTGTTGCAGTGATGTACTCTGCTTCTGTTGTAGAGAGGGCTACTATTCTTTGTAGCCTTGACACCCAAGATACTACTGCACCTGCAAATGTATACAAATAACATGTAGTGGACTTTCTGGTATCCATATCTCTAGCCATATCTACATCTGTAAATCCTTTAAGCATAGTCTCATCATGACAAAAACATAAACAATAATGACTCGCACCTTTGAGATACCTTAATATCCATTTTATTGCTTGCCAATGTTGTTTGCCTAGATTGGTAAGGAACCTGCTCACTACTCCCACTGAATATGCCATGTCTGGTCATGTGCATATCATGGCATACATTAAACTACCAACTGCTAAAGCATACGAAATCTTGCTCATCTCTTCTTTCTCCTTGTCATTACTAGGACATAATTCAGTACTCAACTTGAAGTGGGCTAGAAGGGGTGTACTAACTGGCTTGGCATCCTTCATATTAAGGCTGTCAAGCACCTTCTTGATATATTTTTCTTGTGACAGCCACAACCTTTTGTTTTTCCTGTCACGCATAATCCACATGCCCAATATATGTTGTGCTGGTCCCAAAATCCTTCATTGCAAATTTTCTACCCAAATCTTTCTTCAACTTATTGATCTTATTCTTATCATGCCCAACAATCAACATGTCATCCACATATAATAATAATATGATATACTTTCCTTGATCATACCTCTTGATATAGACACAATGGTCAGCTTTCAACCTCTAAAATCCATGTTCCAACATGAATGAATCAAATTTCTTGTACCATTGTCGAGGTGCCTATTTCAACCCATAAAGAGTCTTTTTCAATCTACAAACAAGGCCTTCTTTTCCTTTTTTCTATGAAGCCTTCTGGCTGCTCCATATGAATTTCCTCCTCCAGTTCTCCATGAAGGAATGTAATTTTTACATCTAACTATTCACATTCTAGGTCTAAAGAAGCAACTAGACTAAGAATGACTCTAATGGATGACATTTTAACAATAGGTGAGAAAATTTCAGTGAAGTCAATACCTTCTTTTTCGGCAAAACCTTTCACCACCAATCTTGCTTTATACCTCCTCTTCTTTTTGCCACCTTCATGCTTAATCCTGTACACCCATTTTTTTTGTAGAGCCTTTCTACCTTTTGGGAGGTTTACCAACTCCCAAGTTTTATTTTCCTGCAAAGATTTCATTTCTTCTTCCATTCTTTACTATGCTCGACATTACAAGCTTCTTGAAAAAAATTAGGTTCACCTTCATTAGTCAACAAAATACAGTTTGAAGGAGGATACCTTTGTGAAGGCTTATGAGGCTTAGAAGATCTGTGAACCAACTATGGTGGTGCATTATTAGGTTGAATCTCCTATAAAGGTTCCTGCAAGATTCCTTCTTCTTTTTGTTCATTATTTTCCACTTGTTGTTCTTCATGCTCCTGAATTTGTTGTTCATTTTCTTGTATTGGTGGTATGTTTTCTTACTGCTCTTCAAACCTGTCAATAACCTTCTTGACCTCCATCTCACCTACAGTCCTCTTGAACATTTTTGACTCATTAAATATAACATCCCTGCTTCTAATAATTTTCTGTTTGACTGGATCCCATAGACGATAACCAAGATCTTCATCCACATATCCCAAAAAAATGAATTTCATAGATTTATCATCTAGCTTAGTTCTATTTTCCTTGGGAATATGTATGAATGCTTCACATCCAAAGATTTTTAAGTGAGAATAATTCAAATTCTTACCAGCCCAAACTTCTTCAGGGATACCGCCATCCAAGGCCATAGTTGGAGATCTATTTATGAGGTAGCAAGCGGTCCTGACTGCTTTAGCCCAAAAATTCTTCTCAAAACTAGAATTGGACAACATACTTCGCACCTTTTCCATAATGGTGCGATTCATCCTTTCTACGACACCATTTTGATGAGGAGTGCTAGGCACAGTCTTCTCATGCTTTATGCCAAACCTGTTGCAATATTCCTTAAATGCATTTGAGCAATATTCTCCACCATCATTTGTTCTTAAACACTTCAACAATTTGTTAGTCTCTCTTTCAACAACAACATGGAATTTTTGAAATATTTCAAACACTTCACTTTTTCTTTTCATAGGATATGCCCAAACCTTCCTAGATGCATCATCTATAAATGTTACAAAATATGATGCTCCTCCTAATGATTTGATATTAATAGGCCCAAACACATCCAAGTGTGCCAATTCTAACACATTTTTCTTTCTGTCATGGCCACCTCTAAGGAATGAAACCCTTCTTTGTCTATCATATATACAATGCTCACAAAGATCAAGATTGTAGGATTTCAAACCTGCCAATAAGTTTTTACCAACAAGGATTTTTAAGCCCTTCTCGCTCATGTGACCCAAATGCTTATGCCATAGATCTGTTGAATTTCCTTCTTTTTTGATAGCAGCCAAATCTGATTTTCCTATCATTGTCTTCAATGTGTATAATTTTCCTGTCTTGGGTCCTTTGGCGACGACCAATGCACCTTTGCTAATTTTCCAACCTCCTTTTCCAAAGCTTGTCGAATAGCCTTCATCATCCAGTCGTCCCATAGAGATTAAACTCATGTGCATTTCTGGTACATGCCTGACTTGTTTCAACAATATATCTTGTCCATCTTTCATATTGATATGGACATCTCCCACTCCAACAATATTGAAAAAATGATTATTCCCCAAATACACTCTACCATAATCACTAGGATTATATGAAACAAAACTATCTTTGCATGGGGTTACATGGTGAGATGCCCCAGAGTCAAGGATCCAATCAAAGCTACTGCTAGATGTATATACACATGCATCCTCTATTGAAACAGTAAACAACACATCACCATCTATGGCTACAATAGTAGTCTCACCTTCATTTGTGCTAGATTACTTGTGATTTGTACTAGACGATCTCTGATCCTTTTGTCCTTTCTTCCAGAATCGACATTCTTTCTTCATGTTCTCGGGTTTGCCAGAATGAAAGCAGATGATCCTTCCTCTCCTTGATTTTGATCAGCCTCTCAATCTTAACCGCCCTTGTCAGCCTCGATCCATTCTCCTACCATGATCAGCTAGAGCTAGAGCCTCTCCTCCCTCATTTTCCGCAATTGACTTGTGTCATAGCTCCTCATTCATTAAACTGCTACTGACATCATCAAACTTCAGGGTCCCTGTAGTTGTTGAAGTGATCATAGCTACAATTAAATTTTCCCAGCTATCTCCCATAGAACACATTATCAAAATAGCTCTAATTTCATCATCTAAAATGATTTTAACAGAGGCAAGTTGATTAGTAATAATATTAAATGCATTCAAGTGCTCAAGAATTGAAGCACCCTCCTTCATTTTGAGATTATAAAGCTTCTTCATCAAGAACACTTTGTTTGATGCCGTGTTCTTCTCATATAGATCATGGAGCTTCTTCCATAATCCTTCAGCCATCTTTTCTCCAGACACATTGAAATACACATTCTTTGCTAAATATTGGTGGATTGTTGCAATCACCTTTCTATCTAGCTTATTCCATTCTTCATTTGTCATCGATCAGGGTTTCTTTGTTGTGCCCTCAATCGGCAAATACTGATCCTTTAAAATCAGTATATCCTCCATCTGTGATTTCCATAGGGCAAAATTAGCCCCGCTCAACTTCTCCATATATATAACTATTGTCTCCATTCTCAATCAAATTCACACCCCAAAACACAAAAAAACTCCACTTAAAAATAAAACATTAATTATTACTCTTTATCCTTTTAAAATACCCTTTTCAAAATTCGTGCTCCTTTTTAAAATATACTTTTCAAAATTCCAACATATAATTATATATGTTTCATAAAAAATATAAGAACATATATAATGTTTTAACCTTTTCACATTTCACACATACATATGTTCGTTTGAGAAAAAAACTTGACGTATATGTGCAAGATTGATGTAAAGAAAACTTATGAACACAACATTTCAACTCCAATCTCCATGGATCTCCACTTTTCAAACTCCAGTAACACATTTCAACATAGATCCATGACCTTGTTTTTGTTGTAGCAACTGCCTTTTAGTTCCAGCATTCCTCAACGATTTCCAGATACTTCAACAGCTCGAGGGGTAACAACCAATGTTTTAACGAATGCTGCAAGAGTAAGGCGATGGCAATAAGCGGCTTGCACGGTGGATATTTTAACCTAGCTCTGATACTAGTTTTTACACCATAGCATACATAATGCACAGCGGATTTATACTTAGAGACTTAGACGGAAATAGCAAAGAATAATTCAGAGAGAAAGACAAATGGAGAAACAACAAAATTACTTAGTTAGAAACAGTAGAATAGATAAAACAAACAATCACTTGAGAACAGAAATCACTTTGCATTACATAACAGGCTTGGGCCTTGGCTTGCTTTCCTTGGCTAGAGAAATTACAAATTTATAGAGGCAGAAGAAGGATCTAGAATCCTGTATGTGATTCAGATGGAGATCTAGAATGAGCGAGAAACAGGTATAAGAGGATCTAGAATCTTGCATGTGATTTTAGAAACTAATGGCAGTCCATCTGGAATAAGCTAGAAACCGGTATAAGAGGATCTAGAACCTTGCATGTGATTTTAGAAACTAATGGCAGTGTAGAAAGATTTAGAATCTTGGAGATCTAGAAAGATCTGATCTAGAATCCTCTGCGAATTTTGCTTCACACTTAACATTTGCTCCTTTCAAAATGGTAATACTAAAGCAGTCCTGCTACCACAATCATGTGTTCTGATACTAACTGTTTTGTATTATGAGGAGCAAAGAAAAAAAACCAAACATTTAGACATATAACAACAATAATATTCCCTAAATATCATATTCTACTAAATTTTAGAGATACCCTCACTCACACCAATCAAACATGACGACTTGTAATATAGAATTCAGGCGTGCATAACAAATTTTCTAGGGCTTAAATCATTCGACCCAGTCCATAACAATTTTACAAATATGACCATGAATATCTTTACCGACTTTTTAATTGATCTTATGTTATCTCCATTCCTACTTTCTGTAATCATATTGTATTAAATTTATAATAAAAATTGAAATACCTTACACCAATAGAGCTTAGTTTGTTGTAATATAGAATTTAGGTGCTTAGTTAGTTGTAATATAGAATTTAGGTGCGCAAAACAAAGTTTCTATAGAGTGAATTGATTCATCCAAGTCCAAAACAATCTTAGCAATATGTCCATAAATATCTTCACAAATATCTTCATTGATTTCATGTGATTTCTATTCTTAACTTCTTCTCTTCTTGTTTTATAAATAGACATTTTTATTTTTTCATCAATAATTTTTCATATTATAAATAGGAATAATTCTCTTGAATTATAAATTTTAAATTATTAAAATTTATATATATAGATAGATAATAGAATTTTTAATTTGTTTTTTTCATCATAAATTAATTATCTCTAAAACATATTTCATTTCATTAACGTTGTAAGTATACAATTATAGATCCATCTTGTATACCAGTATAGATCTATCTTAATCACTGATTTAATATGACCAAAGAGGGATCAAATTTCTTCAAATGCAAACTTTTTTAGAATGCAAAATATAATGTGTAATTTTTCATTGTTTAAATTGTATTTTTGAATGTTATATAGAGGACCAACCTTTAAAATATTGAGACCACTTCAAACATTTTAACATAAAATGTTATTTTTTTAATGATATCTATGTAATTTTTTTCAAAACAATATATAATATATACATAGTTGACATTAGAGTATCTTACATAACATGTGCATGACATTTTATCAACACAAATTAAAATGAAGTATTTATTATTAATATATATATATTATTGATAACCCACATTAAATATACGATTATATACAACATTACCCACATTTATTTATACAACATTAATTTTTTTCTATATATAGATATATATAAATTGATATGGATATAAATTAATTAACATAGATGTTCAAATAATTTCTTTAAATTGTTAACCTCACTCTTACTTAGAAACAATTCTAAGTCCAAAATAATTAAATTAATTAAAATATGGTGATACTACTGAATGAAATTTATGAAAAAGAATTATTGTCAATATCTAATTTTTACATGATCATTAATTTTAATTAAAATTAAATGTAAATGTATTTATATTATTAATATTTATAATTTCGTAATTTTATTAATAATATTAAAATTTTAATTTTTTTTAATTGTTGTTCACTTTTTCTTAATTATTTAATGAGAAATTATAATTTTTTTATTATAATTTAATCAAATTATTAAAAAAATTCTAATACAATTAGAATAAATTAATATTTATTATAATAATTTACTATTAACACATATTTCTACACATTATTAAAAATTTGAGATTACTCAACCATTTATTAATTTAATCATTTTAGTTTGTGTTTTTTAATGTTAATTACAATAATTATTATTAATACCTCTTTTTGTACACTATTAAAATATTTGAGATTATTTTATAATTTATTAATTTTACAATTTTCTAAAAATTATAATTATATAAATTTTTAAATTAATTTACTAATAATTTTTTGTTCTTCAAAATTATATAATAATCTATAAAATATTAAATTATCATTATGTGAAAATGTCAGGAGTAGCCTCGATTAAGTTGGAAAGAGAAGAAGTTCCTAGTCGTCTCGACTATCTAGGTTTTTTATTTGAAAGAGAACTTACTTTAAAGAGAATTTTCTTTAAAAAGTTAACACCAAAAGAAAATTTGCTTTCATATTGGATTACATACAAGTAGTATATAGATTATACTTTACTTTCAATCAGACTTATGCTGGATAATACTTTACTTTCTATCTGACTTATGTAATTCCCAATATTATTTAAAAATTTAATAAAATTTTTAGAGTAAATATAAGTGTATAATATTGAAAAAAATTACTATGATTTAGTAAAACCATAAACTATGGAGAGATCATGAAGGTATGATTTCGTTCTCCAAGAAGGGAATATAACATGACTTAATTGAATTTGGCCTTCGTGTGGAAACCTACTAGGTGATAGCTTCCAAATCCGGGAAAGCTTGGGATATTTTGAATGGATAAACTTGACCTACATCCAGTTCATCGAGACTATGTTTATCTGAAATAGGAAGATGATATGTGCCGAGATTAAGTGGAACATATTATAGAAAGTGAATCACATTTGCTAAAATAATCTGTTATATATGCTCTCTTTACAACTTAAAAGTGGAAATATTATATGACTTTTGAAAATACTATCAATTAGAACTTGAATAGATCCAAGCTTTTTATTCATTGTATAGATTATATGAAGTACCGGACAATGTTTGTTAGTAATTCGCATCTTAAAACATAAAGTCAAATATCAATATAGATTGTTTTTTAAAATATTATCAATTAGAACTTGAATAGATCCAAGCTTTTTATCCGTAGTATAGATTATTTGAAGTACCCGACAATATTGTTTAGTAATTCGCATCTTAAAACATAAAGTCAAATATAAAAATAGATTGTTTTTTGTTGTATTTTTCTGAAGATAAGTAGTGAAGATGATGTAAATAATTAAACATGTTTAAAAATTATCATATAACTAATGAGTTAAAGTTATTTGGGCTAAGAGGTTCACAATATAAACGACATTTTATACGTTGAATTTATATTAATTTGTTAAATTTATTAGACTTAAATTATTTGTAAATATTTACCTATTGATTCAATTAAATAATAATAAAAAATTGAAAGTAATATAAACTCCAGTATGACAAGATGTTGTAGTCTACCTAAAAAATTAAAAATAATAAAATTCATTTTTTTTATATTATGTTTTTGTTTTTAATAATATAAATACCAACATTTTTTAAATAAAAAAATTATAATATACATATAACTTTTATCTTCAATTTATATAAAATAGAATCAATACATTATGAAACTCAAAAAAGTTTTAAGGTAAAAAAAATACAATAAATGCCTAAATAAAATCTAGAAAACGGATAAAAACTTTTAAAGAGATTATTTTTAGATTAATGTTACTTCATTCTATCTAAATGACATCCAACAATGTCGGAGAACTACTACGTCTTACTGTTCGGATTAATCTTATATATGCCGTTCTATAACCCAAAACTGCCTTGAATATTTTATAAAAGAAAAAAGATATTTTACCATTCAAACTGTGTTTTATCGTATACTTTCATATACACCAATTAGGCTTTTTAAACATTTTATGGTTTCGTACAGACGTAGTTATTCTCTAAAGGAAAGTGATCATGAACCAATTTTTGAACTTTCAATTCCAAATTTCATGGGTTACAAACTATCTGATATATTTCCTAGAGGATAATATCATAATTTGTGAACTCTCAATCAATATAGTATTCATAACACAACTATTTCCAATTAAAGCACCCCATAAGCATTGAGCATACATGTTTTATGTTCGTCCCACTAAAATAATTGCTTATCACAAATATTTTTAAATCACATTTCCTCACTGACCTAATGGGGAACGATGCTTAATAAACTGCCGAATTTTCACGCACGGAATCAGGGTGCCTATTACAAGGCAAAAAGGCAAAAGCTATCTATAACAAACAAATCATCCGAATATGACTCCTATTTGTAATATTATCTTTTATTAAATTTTATTGGAAATATAATTGACATAAATTTATTTTTAAGTATTTATTTAATATGAACTGAATTTTTATTTCTTTTAAGTGTAAAATATTAATTTTTTTTTTTAATATTATATAGAGTATATATAAGATCAAATAAACATATTAAACACAAAACTTATTTTTTCATGATATATACATATTTTTCTTAAATGATATATAATAGATACATAATTGATATTAAAATAGTTTAGATAACACTTACAAAAAGACATTTTATTAAAGTAAATTAGTTAACATGATCTTTAAATAGCTTATTTAAACTTCTTATTGGATTTTTTTGAAAAGTATACCGCTTAAACATTTTATTCATAAATATTTTTTTATTTCTAATTTTACAACATATTAATTTTTTTTATAATAGACATGTGAACTCAACATATAAAAAAAAAAAACCTACAACCTCACACATCCCCTCATACTCATACTAAGCTGTAAAATAAATCTCTAGACTCCATAATAGCTTATTATACACGGTTAAATATAATGAAAATAGTGTTATATCTCAAAGTACTAGCATTTTAACGTCTGCAACACTGCTGAAACTTTGATGTATGCATATCGCGTTATGGAGTGATTAAATACGGTGGTCACAGAATCCCAAAGAAAGCAATCGACCAATCTAACGTGAGGTCGAGGTTTAAGATATACCCTACTTTGCACATAAATCCTTATCTGAACAAACGTATGAGGGAAGCATAGGAATAATCAAAACCTTTTTAAGATTGAAAACCCTAGACATCACAAATAAAATAAAAGGTTCTCAACTTCCAGCCGTTTGCATATATAAAGTCATGGCGGCTTTTTGTTACATGAAATTGAATACAAGGAACCCACTCATTAAATATGTTGACAAACCTATCAAATTGAATACGAGGAATCCACATATTAAATATGTTGACCAGTCATGGTGGCCTATTTAACTGAAAGCTAAACCGTATTAACAAGGAGGCGGACAGCTGCATTATGAAAATCTCGAGAAAGCGTATTGACACAGACAAAGTCTTAGTAACGATTGAGGTCTCCTAAAGCAATGCACAAGGTAAAATATTACTAAAGCTCATGCAATAGCATGAGAACCCTAATGCTCACGCAATGCAAGAATGGACGGTAGCGATATTTCATGCAGAATGCTTTTTAGTTCCGTTCAACGTCTCCGACAAGCGGTGTCTCTCTGCGCGTTAAAGTAAACAGCAGCAACAGGAAGCCCGAGCTTATTATATTGTGCAAACTGCCTCGTGTTGAAACGACGTCGCGATGGAGGGGGGTTCACGGTTTCCCGGCCCGTCTGCTGGAACAGAGTAAATACGTAGCGGTGGATCCCGATGAAAGGCCTTGGAAGTTCGTAACTCACCATTTCTCTACCTGCCCATAAGTATTTAACAACCGTCACTTATTATCATTGACTTTCAAGTAATGTTTACCCTAGCATAAAGAAACTAGAGACGTCATAATGCAAAACTAAATTACCATGCGCAGATGCAGAATTTTTTTGAAGAGGAAAACTACGAGTATATCATAAGCAAATGACTAGGGAATAATTCATGTAGACGGTGATAAATACCAGCCCCGGATACATAAACTTATAGCCAGACAAGGAAGGAAAAGAACGACATGCATGGAATTGAACTACAATGGAGGTAACATAGTAGCAGTTGACATTGGACCGTTCTCTTTTGCTTCGCATGCTTCGTCAATATTTTGTGAATTTTTTATATATTTCCCTGCATTCTGATACTAATCACTCACAAATTATGTAAAAGTATATATAGAAAATCTCTATTATATAGTAAAATTTATATAAAAGTATATAGAAAATCTCTATTATATAATAATAAAAAAGGATAATAGAAGACATCTATTATATAATAATACAGGAAATCCAGGAAGATAACCATGAAAATCTGATAAATGCAAATCTCTATATAAACTTATAACTCATTATATTTAGCTAATATAGATCATAGGGAAATGAAAGATAGCAAAAAAAACAAACTCCAAACTCCAACAATTTCATAGGGCAAATATATGTATAAAGGCAATTCATTTGTACTCAGTTATTTTGGAGGAAGATATTTGTATCAATATTTTTGTCTATATGGCCTTTCTATTTTGGACGCATCTTGGTGAATCCTTATATCTAAATACATGATTGTCGTGTATGTGCAGAATATATTTTTATCTATTAAACAAGATTATGTTTTTTAAAATTAATTGTTTTCGAAGCGATTAGCATATCACAGCTAAATAGTAAATAGAAAACGTTACACTTGCTGTCTCATAGATCCGAAATCGCGACCTCAAGAGATGGAAATCCAAGTAAAAAAAACGAGAGGGAAGGTACTGTAACACTGTTCACATTCATCTGAGCACTATTTCGCTCTTTATTGTCACTGTTTCTGGCAACACAGTTCAAAATATATTCAGTGCTTACCAAAAGAATTCGACGTTGTTCCGGGGATATCAGTAACTATCCTGCAAAACACATCATGAATATATAAAAAGTTATAAATCTAGTAATGCTGTAGAAACAATTGCTCAGGAGCTACACAGGGCCTGAATTCAATTGAAAATCACAGTCGCTCTGTCGAAAATCAAGTTCATTAATATGTAGAGCTTCTAAGTACTATCACGTAGAAATATTCGCACAATGTACATATATACCATTGTAGATATTCCCGTTCAGTGGGGTCACTGGGACTAGGAGCATCTGGATCCGTCATGATCTGATTAGGACAATAAGCAAACCAGGACATTAATTCAGCCGAACAAAGAATTATTTGTTCTGTCCTCTACTTGTCATTGAACAGATAAACATAAAGCATAAGTTGAAGCTAGAGGTTTCCAAGAAGAAATATAAACACTGAAAACAAAAGCAAGGCTAGTAGAATAAAGAAGTAGAGGTTTGTCGAAGGAGTTGAGTTTAAGCAGTAAAAGAACATATTCTATTTATGTGGTGGTGGGTTCAAATATCTAGAAACATACTCACTCAGCGAAAAGTGTTAAAAAAACCATATAAACTAGTTATACTGGATAGTCCCTGGATAATTCCATAATCGCGGAAGTGTAAATGAAAACCTAAATTTACCAGAGTGTAAAATGTGCGCATATCACCGCCTATGATTTCGACACGAGGAGGCGCTGTGAGGGCCGAAGGCATTAGCTCGAACCCATTGTTGACCTGCATATTCGAGTTATAGACCACAGTCATTTTTATGCTAGGTGTGAACATATCTAAAACGTCCCCTATAACTCTCCCTACTATCAATGGCCCTGTCAATCTCGACATTTTTGGGCTGGCCTCTTCACAACAAACCACACAGCCTATAGAGCCAGACAAAATCGATCTAATCCCTTTGAGTTCTAAGTAGATTGAGCGATCACTGTGGATATATCGTTGCTATCCAGCACCTCTTATACATGTCACGCTCCTAGTCGCGGTTGGAATAAAGTGGAGGTATCGTCTTTAGACCAGAAGGAACTCCTAAATATTATCCCTTTCCCGTGCATTCCGGGAAAACACACCTAAATATATCATCTTTCGCGTGCAATGCGCTGAAACACATGTTGATTGACTAGACGAGGACCTTAACCATTGGCCTGCAGCTTTATTCCAGTGACCCGCTAAAGAATATGTTCTATCATAGTTTGACAAACCTAGTATTAGCTTTTGGGTTGTTTATATAATTTGGACTTTAGTGTGGAGATCAAAGCAGGAGCTTAGATACTCGCTGGTTCTGCACATGATTAGCTTAAAAAATGAGTTGGATACGCACACCTTTACCTCCATGTATGCTCGTCGTTCCTACTTTTAAGGACACATTAAGGCCGACTAAACTACAGAGCATGCTTTGTGAAATTCTATTGTTTGTGAGCATGATGGCTGTCTAGTACACTGACAGTAACTAACCGTCTGAAAGTAAATTACCATGTGGATATGAATTTCATAGTCTAAAGAAACCATTTCGATCAAGTATCTTTTTCTTTCTCTATATCTACTTCATTGCTTTTACACAACTCGTGGAATCAATTTGATTAACTTTTTCCATATCTAGAAAATTGCTTTTCTATAACCAGCTATAGATTTCAATGATGCCAGATTTGAATAATGTATTCTATTGGAAAAATGTTAAATTGATTTGCAGTATATAATTCAATTCATTAGTAGCCTCGAAATGTGTCTCATCCTTCAACATGCTTACGTATGCATGACATGTCGGATTTCGAGGGTAGTGAGAAAATTCATTAGTCGCTTCTTAATTCAGCCGAACTTTTTTGTCATCTCGATTTCTTCATCATTTCTGCGTTTCACATTCCGGGCGACTAACAATTTATTAGACACCTCGAAATGTATTTATCTATTTTAACTTCGTTCTTCTGTTTCACATAACATCCACTTTTGGATAATAGTGTTTTCAAAAGATATTTTTCATAAAATTGTAATTAAAATAAAAATATAGTTTTCCTCTTAGATTAGGGTGGAAAGAGTTTTTTATTATTTGATAAAGTTTAGATTCGGTTACCATTTTTTTTGGAGCTATGCATTATTACATACCAGCCTAGATCCATTTTAACAAGGGAGCTATCAAGTGACGAGAGGGATCAATTCTCTCCGGGCTTCATAGATCATGTGTTAAGATAGATCTAGGCTCGTTTTAGTAGTGTCTCTTGATAAAAAAAAAAATTGTTGAACATCTAATTATTTTGATCATTTTAAGTATGCTAAATATGTCTAAGATTAATTTGGTCAATTTAATTTAAAATTTGCTTAATTACCTTAGTTTGTTGAGATTAGAGAGAGTGTTAGTAAGTTGAATGATGAAAAATAATGAAATACAAATTTTGAGTGCAAAGTGTCAATATAACAATTTTGATAGATAGAAAATGTCAATACTAAGAACATAGTCAATTACAAACAATCTTCATTGCAATCAATCTCAAACTATTTTCTTCTACTTTCCCTATTGTCACACCCACCTATTAGTTTTTCCATTTTCTCATATTGATCATATGAAAAGAGTAGTTGGAATCATAGACCATTCAAATATTTAACTTGAAATACTATAGTAAAAAACATACCTTGTCTCTGTTGCTCTCTAATATTAAATGTAGTTTTCTCCAAATTTAGTCGTTGTGACTTATGGAGTGTTAAACCCCAAATAATTTTCAATGGTAGTTAATTTCTAACAATGTTGAATGATGGAAGATGGGAATAATAAGAATGTACCCAATTATAAATAGTTTATAGTTTCAAGAAGAAAACATTTGGGGTAAGAAAACATTTTATTTGGGATGACAATTCAGGTACTGTATTTATGGTTGAATAATTTTTATGTGTTTACACTGAGAGAGAGTGTGTATGTTTTGGGGGTGAGAAGGAGATACAAGGGAAGATAGAGATATAGATGGTGGGGGGAGAGAGAAGAAGAGAGAGGCAAAGATAGGGAGCAAGGAAGAGATATAGATATGGAGAGAGAAATTTTAGAGAGAGAGAAGGGGAGGAGAGAGGCAGGGAGGGGAAACTAAGGGAGGGACATAGAGATAGATAGATATGGAGAGAGAGAGTGTATTTTTAGTGGCTGAGATAGAGAAATAGAGAAAGAGAGACAACGGGAGATAGAGATATAGATGGAGGAGGTAGAGATGTTCTTACACTGAAATCCATGCACACTATTAATCTAATTACTTTGAAAATAATGTACATCATACATCTTGCATCAAATCATAAATCAACATCTACACTAGAATTAATGCATCTAGTGCAAACAATCAAATAGGATTAGAAATCAACATCTATACTAAAATCAATGCATCTAGTGCTAGAAATCAAATAGGATTAGAAATCAATATCTACATTGAAACAAACGCATATAATGCAAGCAATCAAATATGAGTAGAAATCAACATCTACGTTGAAATCAATGCATCTAGTGTAAGGTATTAAATATGATTAGAAATCGACATCGACACTAAAATCAATATATATAGTGCAAGCGATCAAATAGGATTAGAGATCAATATCTACACTGAAACCAATGTATCTTGTGCAAGCAATCAAATAGGAGTAGAAATCAACATCGACAAAGAAATCAATGCATCTAGTGTAAGGTAATAAATAGAATTATAAGTCGACATCTACATTGAAATCAATGCATATAGTACATGTGATCAGATAGGATTAGAAATCAACAACTACATTGAAATCAATACATCTATTTTAGTGAAAATCTAAAATATTCATGACTTTCTAGATCTAACTTCTATGTTTGTATTTGTCTTTGTGAGAATCTCTCTCCACCTTAAATAATGTGTCTATCTCCATCCCCCTCTCCTTCTCTATCTTACCCTCCCTCTCTCCCCCATCTCACTCGATCTACCTCTCCCTAGCTTTCTCTATCTTTCTCTTCTTTCCTCTCTCCCACTCCTATCTATAATTATACCTCCCTCCATCTCTCCCTATTATTCTCTCTATCTCAACCCCCTAAACATATGTCATTATCTCTCTCTCTCTCTCTCTCTCTCTCTCTCTCTCCCCATATCTATCTCTCTATCTATCTATCTATCCCTCTTCCTTTTCCTTTCTATCTCTTCCCCTTCTCTCTCTCTCTCTCTCTTTCTCTCTCTCTCTCTCCCTCTTCCTCCCTCCCTATCTTTGTCTCTCTCTTCCACCCCTTCCCCCAACGCATCTATATTTATATCTCCCCTTGTCTCTCGTTTTCACCCCCAAAACATGCATACTCTCTCTCCATATCTATCTATCTCTTTCCTTCCATCTTCCTCTCCCTCTCTCTCTCTCTCTCTCTCTCCACACCCTCTCCATATTTATCTCTCTCTGTCTTTCTTCCCCTTCCAACTTTGTCTCTCTCCCCCCTCTCTCCTCTCTCTCAAGTCGTCTCTTTGTCGTTCCTCTCTCCCCCATTCTCTCCCACTTCTCTCTGTCTCTCCCCCCTTCATACACACACTCTCTCTCCAACCTACAACATTGTCACTATATCCCTCCCTCTCTCCTCCTTATCTCTCCCTCTACCCCCCCTCCATATCTATGTCTCCCTGTCTCTCTCTTCCCCTTCTTTCTCTATCTTTATCCTCTCCTTTTTTCTCTCCTCCCTCATCTCCTCTCTCCCTCATTCCATCTTCATCACTCCCTTGTCACTCCCTCTCTTTCCCCCTCCAAATCTATCTCTCTTCGTCCCTCTATCCCCCTCCTCTCTCTCTTCCTTTCTCTCTCTCACTATGCCTCTCACCTCTATGTCTCTCTCCCACACTCTATTCTCCATTCCATCTCCTTCTCTTTCTTAAATATTATCGCATTGTACTGTATTTAACAAAGTATCTAAATTAATAAAAAAACATAATTTGTTGTAAAATATTAAACATATATTTTGGATCAATCATGTTAAAGAAAAAAAAGTTAAAATCCCATGGTATTGGCCCATGGAATTGTAACAATTAAAAACCTAGATCCATAACATAATAATCAAAAGTCTAGATGGCCCATGGTATTGATAAACCATGGTAGTAGCCCATGGTATTATAATTTTATTCTCTCCTCTCCATCTCTATCTTTCTCTTGTGGGTATTGGCCCATGATATTGTAAGAAAACCTATTTAGAAGTTAATAATAGGCATGGTAAATATTCATGATTAAAAATAGTGTCATATTGTAAATATTAAGTTTTTATTTGCTTATTAATTAAATTTATTGATGGAACACGTCTATATTAATTTTTACAAATATATTGATTACATAAAATATAATATTACAATATTGTATGTTACCCAATATTTATAACCACCCCCACCTGATAAATAGTGGCGAGGGGTCAGGATAAATACTAATTAAAATGTAATATTATTAAATTTGGCCTAATATTTCAGGTCACTCCCTACCCTAAATATTACATTCTACTCAATATTTCCCCTCACTCCTACTAATTTTATCGAACACCTTCCATTATATTGAGTTTACCTTCCTACAATCAAAAACCTAAAGGCAACTAAATATAAATTTCCTTGATTATTAACATTACAGAAATAAAAAAATAGAAAACACACAACAAAAGCCACGAAAAATAAATTTATAGGGTTATTATTATTATAAAAATCACGCAAAATAAAAACTAAATGCTAAGAAATTTTCCTACTTATTATTACAGGATATGCCCAATTGAATGCTCCGCTTCCTTTACCTAATTTTCTTTGTTATTCGTTGAATAAGCTAATCGATCTCTTTTTAAATTGTATATATATCATTTTAAAATTGAGTTTGTTAATATTAGCTGACACATTTTTTATTTTAATTAATTTTTTTAAAGTAGCATTACACATATCTTCAACATATACAATATATACTCGCCGACACATATATATTTTTAATACTTTTTAATGTAACATCATGTGACAACATCTCCCTCATATACTCGGTTGTAGAGCACCTCTCGAACAATAAGGGAATGAACTACTACATATAAGGGGCTTTTACAACAATATTTAAGACAATTTCTAAGTAAATTGTCTTAACTTGAGACAAAAAAGAAATTGGAAATTGTCTTAAATATTGTCTTTAAGCGGGTCTCTGAAATTATTGTATTGAAAAATTGTCTCTATAAAGAAAATATAGAACACAAGTATTATTGTATCTTAAGAGACAAATCATTTTTGTCTCTAAAGCGACAATAATACTTTTGTTCTATATTGTCTTTATAGAGACAATTTTTTAAGGCAATAATTTTAGATACCCTCTTAAGACAACAATTAAGACAATTTCCAGTTTCTTTTTGGTCTCAAGTTAAGACAATTTACTTTCAAGAGACAATAGCTATGATTAAGGATATATTCCCTCTATAGAGATACTATGCCTTAAATCCCAATTATTGTCTTTATAGAGATAATATATCTTTAATCCCAGTTATTGTCTCTTCAGGGACAATAAAAAAATATCTTTAGAAACAAAATATAGAATATGAATCTTTTTCCCTCTTCAATGATTAATTCATGTTAGGGCACGATGGAATCGAACCACCAACCTCATGATTGCAAAGAAGTTGCTCTTCCATTGAGATAACACCCTTTAAATAAATGTGTTGAATGAATTCAACTCAAATAAAACAATTTGAGTTGAATAAATCCATATTGAAATGTAAGATTAAAAGTACATCTGAGACCTTTGTCGGAATGAACCATTAACAAATCCTGTGGAAAAGTCTGAAATGAAAATGCCATCAAAGGTGATTACTCTTTTTCTAAGTGATCAAGATCACTGCCTTCAAAACTTAATGGTATATGATTGCTATCATTTGATAAGTGAGATGGATGGTAGATAGATATCACGTCACAAATTCAACTCAAATCAATGACTTGATTTTTGGAGGTCGGTATTTAAGCAGTGTGAAATCTTATCCAAACTGTATACACTATCATGGATCTGTAATATCTAAGCTTGACCATCTAGTTGCCACTGTTAGCTTTTGTTCTAAAGTTTTGAAAATGCATCTTCGAGTACCTATACAAATTAATGAAATTTTACCTCTTTGTCCTTCCACGCATTTTATTTTTATGTAATTCCTCTATTATGATCTCTATGCACTATTTCAGCAAAGACATATTATAGAATAGAAATGAACAACCAACTCAAGGGTTTCTTCTGAAAGAGGATCTTGAAAGGAAACATATATTTTCACATGAGATAAGTCTTCTCAAGGAATGACCATTTTTTGATATAATAATAAACCCTTATATCGACATATAAAGAGGTAGCGTTGTGCATTGAAAATTACACTCATAATGGTGGCTTCCATTTATGAATTTGAACTCCACTACAGGTAGCTAAGTACTATCAAACAATTCCTCACTTTGACTGACCATCCAAAACAGAGTTTTGATAATCTATTTACTTGTGTATGAAGTATGCATGAATCTATTTTCATCTTTAAGAATGATGCACACAAAAAGAAAATTTCATCAGTATATATATGTATATATATATATATATATATATGACACCATTATGAACCTGCCATGAATAACCTTTTCATGTACAACAAAAGGCATGCATTCACCCCTATCCAAAGACCTGAATGTACAAATTGCACATTCTTATCATGAAATAGGTTCTAGGTACACTCATTATGAGTTCATACTCCTCTATAACAATTCTTTAAATAGGGCTCTGAACTAATGTTTTGGTGGATGTTCAAGTTTTAACCAACATGAAACTTATATTTGAAGCTTTGAGCACCCAAAGATTTAATAGGCTCAAAAATATAAATAATATAATATTTAAGCACTTATTCTCTCTCATAGCTAAGCACTCATTATCTCTCAACTTACATTATTTTAAGTTGTTCAACCATAAGTTTCTTTTAAGGGCACACACTTCATAAATTTCACAGTTTACCACACATCAAGAATGAATGTCTCATGTTTCAAAACGATATAGTGAAATATCACATTTGAAATCCATAGAAATTGTGAATGACCATGCATTGGTCATTTCTCATGCTCTCAACCACTCGATAATTGACTTTTCAATAAATAAATATTTGCATAACCAACGCACTAAATGCCAGGAATTTCACAAAAAACATAGACTCCATATAATTTCTTGTAGCCTATGCAACTTTGTGGATTTCAACTTTGCTCGTACAGGGTGAACTCACTTTTAATTGTAAGCCTTTAGAAAAGATTTACATGCATATTCCACATGCATAAATGCTTCTCTACCTTTTAATCATTCATTCTATGCTCTACACTCCTGATCAAATATTAATTAGGGACGTTAACCAGAGTTAAGAATAAGGTTGCAAACAATGTACATGCAGTTGCAGTTCACATGATTGCTAGTCCTATATGGATTAGCCTTAAAAGGTTAATATTGGCTTTAAGCACTAAAACCTGTATTAAGTGCCTTTTTATTAAAATATGAATTAAGCACGTGGGTGGTCTTGGAAATACGGTAAATGGTTTTATGCACGGGTGAAAGGCTGGAAGCGGTATTCTACCAAAAGCACACGATTAGCCTTAGTAGGCAACACGTAGCAAGGAAAAACTGCTTTTCTCGCGTGCCCTCAATTTGATATCGGTCGTGCAGAAATCTGTGCGAGATTGCGAGATGTCCACTGGATCGAGCAGGGTCACATCAACAGTGGAGATCGTCAAGGCTAGTTGGCCAGTAGATGACACAACAGCCGTTAGACGGATGGGATAGATCGATGGTTGAGAGTTAACCTGATCGCAAGCTCTATGGAGGATTATCCCTAACTGTCAGGATTATACCGCACATATGTGTGCCCAACAGTTACAATAATGCTAATGGATACCTCCGACGGTCAGCCTAGCAGAGGGGCTAAAGTTTAGCGGATATGCTAAGCTTAGTTGGACTCAGGTGCAGTCACCAATATTGGTGGAGATATCGTATAAAAGCACTCAAAGAGCAGTTTTAAGGGGGAGTCCAGAGAAAACAGAGGCAGAGCCCGAGAGACAGAAAAACTTAGAGAAAGTGAAGTAAGAGGCTCGCTAGGCTAATTAGAGCCTTCTGAAGCCAATGGAACAATCTAGAGAAGCTGAAGACATCATCTTCATGGCGAATTTCATCCAAGAATATTGATTTGGAGCTCAGAAGCCACTACAGGTTGGAGGCAGTTGTAGGAGCTACCAATACTCATTCTCAGTGATCTAATAATCAATTTTGACTTTGAAGGACCTTCTGAATCCATTGCAGGGATTTGCAGAAGCATTTGGGGACTTCTAAGGTCCAAGAAGCTACAAGCAAGTTTCAGGCAACAAATGATCAAATGATTAGTCTGTTGTAGGTTTGTGATATGTGTTGGAGATAGAAGAAGAAGTTCTAGAGATAGTTGAAGAATTCTGAGGGAGGTAGTGCCATCAAGAAGCTTAAGACAACTCAGAGCATTGATTGAAGGAATCAAGTCCAAGGAAGCTTAGATATGTTCGCAGAGTGAGGAAAGCCATGGATATATATGATATTCCAAGCCCATTGGTTCAGTTCGATAACCTCTGGAGTTAAGTGTGGAACTTGTAAAAGAAGCTTTACCATAATCCCAAAGAGCCAAGTCAAGTTGACAAGAGCTCAATGAGATGTAGCCCATGATATTAGGGTGAACTCCTAGATTAAATTTGTTGTTATGTGTATGTTTCTTATTTGTTGCATTATATTACTGTTATATGTGTTTTATATCACCAGAAACACTTAAAGCACTAAAATAGTTAAAAACAAACAAAGACATACACATGTTTCAAGTACTTAATTCTGCAATTGTCAACATAAGCTAGATCATATATTTGTTAAGCTTTGGAGTGAGAGGTTATTGTAAGTATAACAAGATGTTAAACCCTCATTTCCGATCAGGTGGTATCAGAGCCAGCTACTTGATTGATAGAGCATGATTGCTTGATTGATAGAGCATAGATGCCTGATAGACAGAGCAATAGATTGCTTTTGAACAATGAGTCCATATAGGCTAAGTATATTGAAAGAGTGTGGAATGACCTGTTAAAGAGTTTTGATAACCCAACGTTTCGGACTACAAAGTGAGTCCATCATCAGGGGAATGTTTCTTATCTGGGGAAGATATCATATAAAGGAGCTAATGATTTATGTGTGTTTAGGTGAATAATCTTTTTGTAAAGCTTAGTCGGCTTAATATTAATATGTCAATTTTTTGAATTAATTTACATTGTACATGTGTGTAGTTATTATTAATAATGACTTTTTTTTCATAGAAAGTATGTTATAATAATTAGGATTAATTAATAATTTAATAAATTTTTTATTTTATTTTATTTTAATTTATTTTATTTTTTTATTATTATTTTAATTAATTAATTTTAATTATCATACAAAGTATTTTATAAAACAATTATTTTTATATATAAATATTTATAATATAATCTAATGAAGTATTTATTTATGTGGCATATTGATGATTATGTGATCACATGATAAAGGTTTCTTGGTGTAAAAATTAAAAAACATAGAAAAAAATTATTCTTGTTAATTGTTATTAATCAATAATGTAATTTATGAATATTTGAATTAGAGAGGAAATTTTTATTTATTTATTTATTTATTTTTACTTATTTTTTTAATTTTTGTTTTTATTAAAGGTGGAACTTATTAAATTTTGAAAGAGGTTGATATTAGAAATGGTTAGTTGGATTGGATTAATAAAGGCTTCCAGATATTACTTATTTTTAGGCCATCATCTTTGTTCATGTTATTTTTCCTTTTCTCAATTTTTATAGCTTCCTTAATTTTCCTTTTTAAATGATGTTCTTCTCTTATTATGAGTTTGGTTTCTTCAGTAGAAATGTGGTGAGAGGAAGAACAAGCATGTTCTACTAATGCGGATTTAGAGGCTCTATCTTTTTGAATGTCAACCACATGCTCTTTGAGTCTGATGTTGAGGGATCTACTAGTTTCTCCAATGTATTCTTTTCCGCAAGAGTAGGGGACAATGTATACAACTTTTTGTAAGTTATGGTTTATGGGGTCTTTTACAGAGTGAGTTAGTTTCCTTATTGTATTGTGGGGAGTGAAGGCAACATTGATATTATGTTTTTTTAAGATTTTTGAAATCTTATCAGTAGTTCCTTTTATGTAGGGGAGGGATATTTTAGGAGTGTCAGAAGATATTTTCTTGTTTTCTTTTCTTTTTAGAGTTAGGTGGATAGTTTTGTTGATCATGTGTTTGTTGTAACCATTCTTTTCAAAGACTTTGCTTAGATGGTGAAGTTCAGGATATAGGTGTTCGGAGTTTGATATTCTAGAGGCTCTAGTCATTAAGGTTTTTATGATGCCTGATTTTTGTTTAGGATGGTGATGGGAACTTGCATGCAGGTATCTCTTTGTGTGAATTTTCTTCCTGAAAAATTGAAAACCTAGTTTCCCATTTTTCTTAGTTAGAAGGATATCAATGAAGGGGAGCTGATTATATTTTTCAATCTTGCACATATTTCTGCACAATCGATTTCAAATAGAGGGTGCACGAGAAAAGCAGTGTTTCCTTGCTACATGTCGCCTGCTGAGGCTAATCGCATCCTTGTGGTAGAATACCACTTCCAGCCTTTCACCTGCGTGTCAAACCATTTATTGTCTTTCCAAGGCCACCCACGTGCTTAATTCATATTTTCATAAAAAGGTGCTTAGTAAAGGTTTTAGCGCTTAAAGCGAATATTAAGCTTTTAAGGCTAATTCATGTAGGACTTGCAGTCATGTGAAGTGCAACTGCTTGTACATTGTTTGCAACCTTATTCGTAACTTTGGTTAAAGTTCTTGATTAATATATGATCAGGAGTGTAGAGCATAGAATAAATCATTAAAAGGTAGAGAAGCATTTATGCATGTGGAATACGCATGTAAATCCTTTCTAAAGGTTTACAATTAAAAGTGAGTTCACCTTGTATGAGCAAAGTTGAAATCCACAAATTTGCGTAGGCTCCAATTGTATGTAGTCTATGTTTTTTGTGAAATTCCTGGCATTTGGTGCATTGGTTATGCAAATATTTATTTATTAAAATATCAATTATCAAGTGGTTGAGAGTGTGATAAATGACTGATGCATGGTCATTCACAATTTCTATGGATTTCAAATGTGATATTTTACTGTATCATTTTGAAACATGAGACATTCATTATTGATGTGTGGTAAATTCATAAATGTGAGCTAAACTTGAAGGGTCATTTGTATACAAGATGTAAAGACATGATGATGATTCACGTAATGTCAAATTTGTTTCTTCTGGTGAACCAAGATTTTAAGCCATCAAGTTGTTTTCTTGTATTATGTTGTTTTTGACAAGATTTCAAAAGAACGTTTGTTTGAGCCACCTTGGATAAATGATCAAGGAAGTGATGTCCAACTACCTTCTGTAAACTTCTTAATACTAATTCTAAAGGAAAACCATTCTTAATAGAAATTCTAAAGGAAAACCATTCTTAAGAAGATGACAAGCGCATTCAGAAAGGAAAGTGTTGACTACCTTTGAGTTTTGGTTCAGAGGCACTAGCCATACAAGGCAAGTGTATGTAGGCTAAAAGAAGAGGGTGGTCGTACCCTCATCTACTGTACATATCAGTATATCAGTGTTTTGGGGTCAAAAAGATTGTCAATGGGGAGGAGTGATTAGATATTGAACAAGGACCTTAACCGCAGTTAAGAATAAGGTTGCAAAAAATGTACATGAGGTTGCAGTTCACATGACCACCAGTCCTACGTGAATTAGCATTAAAAGGTTAATATTGGCTTTAAGCGTTAAAATGTTTATGAAGAGCCTTTTTCTTAAGATATGAATTAAGTAGTGGGTGGTCTTGGAAAGACGATAAACGGTTTCTCACACGAGCAAAAGGCTGGAAGCGGTATTCTACCAAAAGCATGCGGTTAGCCTTAGCAGGTGACACGTAGTAGGGAAAAACTATTTTTATCATGAGCCCTCATTTTGATATCAGTCCTACAAAAATCTCTGCGAGATTGCACGATGTCCGTTGGATCGAGTAGGGTGACATCAACGGTGGAGATCATCTAGGCTAGTTGGCCAGTGGACAACACGACAGCTGTTGGATGGACGAGATAGATCAACGATTGAGAGTTAACCCCATCGCAAGCTCTATGGAGGATTATCCCTAACCCACTGTTATGAAACTAGCTCGCAAAAAGATAGAAAAGATAGATCAACGCCTTAGAATTTAGCCTCTTCGAGGGGGCAACCTCCTTTACATTACACAAATGAATGATTCCTTAATGATTCAAATGACAAAACCTCGTTTCTATATATAGGAGTCTAAGGAGTCACAATATAACCTAGCCGACCTAACAATAATAATATAAAGGCACAAAAATAACAATAGAGGGATCCTATCGGGCACAATAATAACAATATGCAGACAATAGGGGCACAAAAATATTAATAAGGGATACAATTACAAAAGTAATGGGGTAATCACTAGTATTATAGGGACCTAACATGCCCCTCTCTTCCAAAAAAGTGTTCTCCTCAGCGCTTGATTAGCTCTGGATGCTTTTGTATAAAATTCTCATCCCCCCATGTGGAATCTTCAGTGGATAAGTTCTTCCACTTGATGAGATACTCCGAAATTGATCGATTTCCTAGTTGTCTAGTTCTTCTTTCTATGATTGCTTCCGATTCCAATATAATTTTTCCTTCCTCATCAAGTTCTAGCAATATTGTTTGGACTGGGAGCTTGTCACTTATAACCTTCTTTAAACATGAAACATGGAAAACTGGGTGCACTCGAGAAACTCCAGGAAGCTCCAATTTGTACACCATAGTACCAATCTTTTGCAACACCTTGTACAGACCAAAATACTTTGGTCATAATTTATTATCCTTCTTAGATTTCTTGAGGGACATTTGTTTATATGGTTGTAGCCATAGGAATACCTAATCACCTACATCAAAACTTCTTTCGTTGCGATGTTGATGTACTTGTTGTTTCATTCTATTCTGTGCCAACATGAGGTTATCCTTTAAGAGTTGGAGGACTTGTTGTTGATGCTCGATGTGATGTTCCACTAATTGAACCTTAGAAGTTTCCCTTAAATATGATGTGATGGATGGTGGATGATTTCCATAAAGTGCCCTTAATGGGGTCATTTTTATTGTTGTATGGAAGGAAGTATTATACCACCCTTCAGCCAGAGGCAACCATTTGACCCATTGTGTCTATTTATTAGATACAAAGCAGCGAAGATATCCTTCCAAACATTTGTTTACTATCTCAGTTTGCCCATCAGATTGAGGATGATAAGATGAGCTATGAGCTAACTAAGTACCAAGACAAGAAAATAATTTTGTCCAAAAATTTCTAGTGAAAATGGGATCTCTGTCACTTACAATAATCTTTGGGTTTCCATGTAGCTTTTGAATTGTTTCCATAAATGTAGTAGAAACTGTACTGGTTTTAAATGGATGTGATAATGCACAAAAGTGTGCGTACTTGGTAAGTTTTTCAACTACCACCATGATGACACTCTTTCCCTCAGACGTGGGTAAACCTATGATAAAATCCATTGAAACCTCCTCCCAACGTTGGCTTGGAATGGATAAAGGTTGTAATAGACCCGGGGTCTTAATTGTTTCAACTTTATTTTGTTGGCAAACCAACCATTCTTCCACAAGCTTTTGAATATCTAATTTAAGCCCATCCCAAAAAAATTCCTTCTTAACCCTGTGGTAAGTTGTTAAAAATCCTAAGTGCCCTCCTAAGGGAGAAGTGTGCAATTCCATAAGAATCTTTTGTTTGAGTTGGGAATTCTTACAGAGGTATAAGCGATCTTTGTACCATAATGAACCATTTTCCCAGCTAAATGTATCAGATGTACTGGAATCTTGTTGTAGCTTTCGAATAAGTGCCCACACTTCTTCATCATTCGTCCATTCCTCCCTTGCTTCATTTATGCAATCTAGTTGGATAATGGAAATGGTGCACAACAATGCTTCCACATCCTCATCCTTTCTTGAGAGTGCATCTGCCACCACATTTTGCTTCTGTTTTTTGTAGATGATTTCAAAGTCATAACCCAACATCTTTTGACCCACTTTTTTTGCTCTTCAGAGGATAATATTTGTTCTAAAATGTATTTAAGGCTATCATGATCCGTTTTTACCTTGAAGTGTCTTCCCATTAGGTAGGGTCACCATCTCTTAAGTGCATGTAGTATTGCCAAGATTTCCTTCTCATAAATAGCTTTGTGTAAAAACTTTCCCTTGATTGGATGACTTTCAAAAGAAATGGGTCTTTCATCTTGCATTAAAACAAAACCAATTCCATTTCCTGAAGCATCACATTCCACAATAAAGGTTTTTGTGAAGTCCGGTGTAGCTAAGACGGGTGCTTGGCACATTGCCTCTTTAAGATGTTCGAAGGCCTTTGTTGCTTCTGGAGTCCATGAAAATGCATCTTTCTTAAATAATGTTGTTAGAGGTGCTGTTATTCTCTAATAATCTTAACAAACTTGCGATAATACCCTGTCAACCTGAGAAATCCTCGCAGATGCTTTATGGATGTGAGGATTTTCCATTCCTTAATGGATTTAATTTTGCTAGGGTCTACCTTAGCTCCTTCATGAGATACAATATGACCTAGATATTCCACCTCTTGTACTCCAAAGAAACATTTGGATCTTTTTGCATATAATTGTTTCTCCTCCAATAGTTGTAGCACCTTGTCAACATGTTCAACATGATCCTTCCAAGACTTGTTGTAGATTAGTATATCATCAAAAAATACTAACACAAATTTTCTAAGGGTTTTAAAATGTAATTCATCAAACCTTGAAATGTAGAAGGTGCATTGGTAAGGCCAAAAGGCATGACCAAAAATTCATAATGACCCTCATGAGTTCTAAATGTTGTTTTCAGAATGTCTTCAGTCTTCATTCTTATTTGATGATATCCTGAATGAAGATCAAACTTGGTGAAGTAAATCGATCCATGCAATTCATCAAGTAATTCATCAATGACAGGAATGGGAAACTTATCTTTAATAATGAGCTTGTTGAGCTCCCTATAATCTGGACACATGCGGCATGATCCATCCTTCTTGTGCACCAATACTACTGGAGCAGAGAAATAAATTTGACTAGGTTGAATTATACCCGCCTATAGCATTTCTGCAACCATACGTTCAATTTCACTGTTTTGGGCATAGGGATATCTGTACGGCCTGATGTTTGGAGGAACACTTCCTGGAATTAGATGAATACCATGATCATGATCACAAATAGGTGGGAGACCTTTGGGAGTCTCAAATACCTTGGAATGGTTGTCCAAGGCCTTTGGAGATTTGGAGAAATAGATGATTTTGATGTGGAAACATCTAGCGAACATAATTGTGCAATTACACCTCTTTGTTCCTTTTTAGAAGCTTTGTCATACTGTTAGAGCTTATCATTTTTCCCGGTTTCACTACAATACCCCTTAATTCAACTTCCTTTCCTTCCGCAGAAAATTTCATGAAAAGCTTTTGAAAATTAAAATCTATTGTACACAAGGATTGTAGCCATTAAACTCCTAGTACAACATCAGCACCTCCCATTGGAATGGAAACGATTGGGCTAGTCAATACATATTCTCCCATGGATAGCTTCATATTATGGCACTTTCCAAAGAAATTTATCGTTCCTCCATTTTCAACAATCACTTGACACTCTGGTGCTAGATATAGGAAGAAATTCAATTCTTTTGCTATCTTACAATGAATAAAATTGTGGGTACTTCCTGAATCAATCAACACTATTACTTTTTTCTTCTTGATTTGTCCTTCTATCTTGATGGTTTGAGGAGTGGTAATTCCAACCAATGCATTACAATACATGGTTGGATTCGTTTCTTCTTTATCTAGCCTTTGTTCCTGGAGTATATCCTCTTCTTTTGACCTTTCTTACTCCTTTTCTTCTTCCTCTTCACAATCTATGTAGAAAAATTTCTTCTCAGCACACTTATGACCTTTAGTGTATTTGCTATCACAACTGTAACCGAGCCCTTTTGCTCTTTTTTCCTCCAATTTTTGTGGTGTCAACCATATAGGTTGTAGAAGGCTAGGGGAAACAACACTTCCATCTTTATAGTTGTCAGTGGTATGCTTCCTAGTTGCCATAATTTTGCTTTCAATTTTTCTTGCTAACATGAATGCCTTCTCTAATGAATCAGGTTCCCAAAGGTGAACATCATGTTGGATATTATCCTTTAAAGTCCCTATGAACACATCAATCCTATGCTCCTCTAGAATATTTTTTACCCTTATGTTCAATTTTTGGAACTCCTCAATGTGCTCCATTATTGAACCCTTTGTTTGAGACTTATCAATTGGCTAAAAAAGTGTTGCTTTTTGTATCCTCATAATGTGTT
The DNA here is from genome assembly GCA_031772625.1 of Pinus tabuliformis. Taxonomy (NCBI): domain Eukaryota; kingdom Viridiplantae; phylum Streptophyta; class Pinopsida; order Pinales; family Pinaceae; genus Pinus; species Pinus tabuliformis. The sequence goes on along the minus strand of CM062805.1, from coordinate 354,422,421 downwards.
GTCAATTCTTCCATAAAAATTACCTAAGTGATAATTTTTTACGAGAGCAAAGCCATTGATACCATAGAAACTGATTTGGTTCCAAATATAAAGTTGCAATACGTACCTTTTGTGTGTTTTGCACATTATTGAGATCGAAAAATTACTCCATCTATAATATCCATGTTGCAGGATCCTTGCCATCAAGCGTCCTCATATCGATTTTTGGAATATGGTGGGTCTTCAATCCAACATTAGAGTCTATGAAATCATGATTGACATTTCTTTTGTTCTCATCATGAGTTTCCTTTACTACCCTTTCACCATTAGTAAGTATTTCTTGTAGAAAATTCGTCAAATCTGTCATGCCCATCTTCAAATCTGTCTTCAAATCTATCTTCAAATCATCCATCTTAGCTTCCACATCATTCATCTTAGCTTCTACAACTTTGTTTAAACCATCCATCTTAGATTTTGTTACTTTTTGTGTGAGTGACATTTGTTGCACTTGGTCTCGTAATTTTGATATATCATGTTGCATTTCTTCCTCTTCTTCATAAGTCATGCTAGAGCTTTCAGGTTTCTTACTAAGTGTTTGCATTTTCTTTCCTCGGGGCATCAGTTACTAATAATAATGCTCTACTATGCCCTTTGAATTCCTTCAAAATAATTTTTCAAACCAAGCTTAAGCAAAAATTTAAAAAAATCTACACACCTTTTTTCACTTTGTAGGAGCTCGATATTGCCTTTGATGTATCTCTTTAATTTCGGATCATCCAGTTCTGAAATTATGACCTACAATAGCCCTTTGTGTCCTCTTTCCAATGCGACCAGTCCGATCGAATTTAGATTCTCCAAGGCAGACACAATCTCGCAAGATGGCCTAATTATAGACCTTTTTAGAAGAGCGAACCTGTAGGAAGTGCCACGTGTCACTGTTTCAACCTTAGGATCTGAAAGATATACACAGGAAACTACAGTTCGTCCTGTTTCTGTAACCTCTTACGAAATTTCAATCTGATGCTAAAAACAAAAGTTATGACTATGTTCCCCAGGTCACCTGTTTGGAGTGTAATTCGGGAGTCTGCAAAAATGCCAACTTCCTCAGATCATATCTCCTCAAATATAGCACGAAAAGCTCTGAAATTAGGACCTGCAATTCAGAATGACTTTGGCCCAAATGGGTTTTTTTTACCATCTGAAATGTCACAGAAAAATTTTATAGGGCAAATTCCACGATGACCTGTTTGGAGCCGCGAAACCTTAGAATTCAAAGCTTTGATACCAAATGTTATGAAACCAGCTCACAAAAAGATAGAAAATATAGATCAACACCTTAGAATTCAGTCTCTTCGAGGGGGAAACCTCCTTTACATTACACAAATGAATGATTCCTTGATGATTCAAATGACAAAACCTCCTTTCTATATATAGGAGTCTAAGGAGTCACAATATAACCCAGCCGACCTAGCCATAATAATATAAAGGCACAAAAATAACAATAGAGGGATTCTATGGGGCACAGTGATAAGAATATGGGGACAATAGGGGCACAAAAATATTAATAAGCAATACAACTACAATAGTAATGGAGTAATCACTAGTATTACAGGGACCTAACAATGTCATGATTATACAACACATATGTGTTCCCAACAGTTACAGTAATGCCAATGGCTACCTCCGACGGTCAGCTTGGCAGAGTGACTAAAGTTTAGCACATATGCTAAGTTTAGTTGGAATGAGGTGCAGTCACCAATATTGGTGGAGATATCACATAAAATCACTCAAAGAGAAGTTTTAAGGGGGAGTCCAGAGAAAACAAAGGTAGAGCCCCAATGATAGAGGCAGAGCCCGAGAGATAGAGAAACTCAGAGAAAGTGGAAGAAGAGGCTCGCTATGATAATTATAGATTTATGAAGCCAATGGAATAATCTAGAGAATCTAAAGAAGTCATATTCATGGAGAATTTCATCCAGGAAGATTGATTTGGAGCTCAAAAGCCACCAAAGGTTGGAGGCAATTGTAGGAGCTACCAATACTCATTCTCAATGATCCAATAATCAATTCTAACTGTAAAGGACCTTCTAAATCCATTGCATGGATTTGCAGAAGCATTTGGGGACTTCTAAGGGAAAAGAAGCTACAGGGAAGTTTGAGGCAGCAAATGATCAAATGATCAGTCTGTTGTAGGTGTCTAATATTTGCGAGAGACAAAAGAATATGTTCCAGAGATAGTTGAAGAATTCTGAGGGATTTAGTGCCATCAAGAAGCTCTAGATAGCTCAGAGCACTGATTGAAGGAATCAAGTCCAAGGAAGATTATATTTGTTTGTAGAGTGAGGACAACCAAGGATATAGATGGTATTCTAAGCCCATTGCTTAAGTTCAGTAACCTTTGGAGTTAAGTGTGGAACTTGCAAAAGAAGCTTTATCATAATCCCAAAGAGCCAAGTTAAGTTGACAAGAGCTCATGGAGACGTAGCCCATGATATTATAGTGAACTCCTATATTAAATTTTTTGTTATGTGTGTAATGCTTATTTGTTGCATTATATTACTTTTTTATGTGTTCTATATCCACAAAAACACTTAAAGCACTAAAACAGTTAAAAATAAACAAAGACTTACACTTGTTTCTAGTACTTAATTCCACAATTGTCAACATAATCTAGATCATATATTTGTTAAGCTTTGGAGTGGGAGGTTCTTGTAAGTATAACAAGATGTTAAACCCTCATTTCATATCAATTCCACAATTCAATAATTTAGAATTGGTTTTGTATAAATCAGTGAAAGGTCACATAACTTTCAACGCAAGCTCAAATCTTCAACGATTCTTCTCCCTAGTGATTTTCCTTCAAATTTTAATACCAATCACCATTAGCTATGAGATAGTGACTCTTAATCTCCACCATTAATTACACAAGAATATCATTATCATCAACCTTTTTATTAAACAAAGATTAAATATGTATTCATAAATGAATACAGTGCAATGAACGTTGCAACCAGATTCCAACCAAATTCATGTGCTTGTCTCTTTTCACACACACTCATTTAGATAAGGTTCTCTCTCTCATTCTATAAATTCATTAATATGGAAGTTGGAAAAACATAAAATAACCCACGAACATCAAGCATTTCACCTGAAACTAGAACTTGAAATGTAAAAAATTATGTTTTATATTAGAAAATATTCCAACAAATCAATCAAATTTCAAAGCATACCAAGATGATTTCCAAAATTATTACATAATATATCAATCTAATAATAGATCTAGAAAATATAAGCATCCAACAATGACACCAATCCATGAAAAGCATACTCCATTAATCCAAGGACATCCTTGGATTTGAGGAAATGACAACACCCAAGAATATTTGTTTTGTCATTGGTTTAATTGTCTGAGACAGTTCCTTTGGCATGTCAAAATGAGGAGGTGAGTGGTTCTGTTAATGCAAAAGACTACATGTCATAGCTACCAAAGTATGCAAATCAAAACAAGTTAATGTGCTATGGAATCCTCCTGAAATCCATGGAATCGAGAATTCTTATTGTGGAAGCAAGATGTGGGTGTTGGAACCTTGTGCTAAGGATTGGGTGGAATCGTTTGTTTTCTTGGCTATGGAATTCCAAGAAGGGGCTGGAGAACTAGAAGTGGGAAAATAAATAAAAACTAAGAGGAAAATCACCCATCTGATGCAAAAGGGGAAATGTTGATGAAGGGTGATTGATCTTCAAGCTGGAGTTAAAAAGAACATGAGAGAAAATTATAATAGTTTAATCTTGTGAGAAATAGATTTCAACTGCTGAAACTTGTAGAAATATAGGCTATGTGATCTATGTGGAGTTTGACATCAAGGAGTTTAAGACCAAATTGGAGAAAAAGAAATCATGGGTTGCGTTTTACATGTGTGATAGAGGCTAAGACCTCCGAGCCAAGATGTATTAGGTAGATCCAACACTGATGTTTGGATGAAGTTTGTTTTATTTTCATTCTCATATCTTGTTTTTTATTTGCCTACAATGCTTTAATTTTTTGACAACCATGAGTTCCAAAACTTTCACGAACTTTGTGTGTAGGTGCAACATTTGTAGTTGTAGCACTCTTACATTGCAAGCTTGATTCTACAACATGTGTTGTTTGACTCTGCCTTTCTTAGACTTGCACCATCCATCCAGAGAACAAATTATGAACTCAATTATAGCACAAATCTAACTCTAATTCTTTGTCAAGGGTTCATTCACCATATTTCCTTGTTTGAGTTCGAATAAGAATTCAATTAGATCCAATTTCTAGCTCCATTTTCATGGTTGTCATATTTTCATTGTCCTCCATTATTTATTATTAATCCCTAGGGAGATAAACAACTTTGGAAATTACTAATAGTTATGAGATCTTTGTAAAGCATCTCCTCTCCATAGATACTATTTAGCTTTGAAAGTTGTCAATGTACTCCACTTTCTATTTGTTTTTAGTGGTCTAAAAAGTGTTATTGTCCCGTATATGGCTCATAGCTATAACACCTTTCTAAAACATCATCAAGATATTAACTTTGAATTACGTGTGACTATCATTACTCCTAGAGAAGTGAATATCGAGGTCAAGAAGGCAACCTAGACACCATGATACGTAATGAATGCTACCTAATTTACAAAATGGATTTTGTATGGAACTTATTTAGATTTCTTGTCAAAAAAAACACAAAAGAGTAAGCTATTCATATATAAATACCTTGATTTGGTTGAGTTATCATTATTTGAATCTCAGGGGATGTGTGGCGAACCCAAGTAACAACACCAATAACTTTGAGGTCAGTATCTACATGGATTGGCTTTTTCAACACCATCTTGTCAACTGATGATGTCACTAGTAACAATGGTCTTGTTTTGTTTTCCTCATAAGTACATGGATACAAGAGAGGAAACCATTAAAAATATAATGTAAATTTTTCCACTTTCAACCAAAAAAATTTCTTGCATAGAAACTGTTATAGCTGCAACTTTGCAATAACATTTTTTTTCAATCTAAACAACAATAAAACTTACACATTCACATTCCTAAAATAGATGGAACATTTTAGGATTCTATATAATTTTATTTTCTTCCCCAAAAAATGATTTGCAAGATTCCATTTTTTAACAAAAATGATTCACCTAGACTCTAGGATAAAATTCTATTAGTTAAATAATTTCCAAAATGTTATAGAAACTATATATAAAATGCTTAGAAACTTGAATATTTTGGCATACAATTTTCAAATATTTTATAGTTTCCATTTTAAGTATCATTAAGATTCACCAAGATTGTTAAACTTCAAGATAAGTATGAATATGTAAAATTTTCCCTTATTTACAAATTCATTGTTAATTGAATAGATAGACTTGAAATTTAAGCTACTAAAACAAAATAAGAAAAATAAACCAAAAAAAACACTCTATTGAAGTGCAATTCCATTACACTATGTAGGTCCTATTTTTTAGTCTCTGATTTTCAGGTTTTAAGGAAAGATTTGAGTGCACAATATCTATTTATTTCCTAATTATTTTATGCCATTTGGAACCATTTCATTTTTCCAAATGAATTAGTTTCCAAAGGTGTAAATTAATAAATTATAAGCATTTAGATTCAACAAAAAGAGCTAATGAACTCACGAAAGGTGATGTTTGGTGGATTCATGTGAGTCTAGGAAAATTATGCTAGAATAAGGCATGTTGTAGACCAACAATAGTCTAAGTTTGTGTTGCAGACTTCACATTCCCAATATATTAACCATAACATGGCCATCATATTGGAAATCCTTTAAACATAAATTTTACAAATAAAAAAACTATAAACTCCAAACAAAAAACACAATTAGGTTAGAAACCAAGATATTCCCTCCAAGGACTGCGAAAAACATACCACACAATGTTACAAACAAACATGTAGTCCCTGTGAGAAGGTTGTGAGAAGGCTACTTCTTGGTGACCAAGGCCATGGGGCTTCATGAGACGTATTCCCAAGAGTTATAAGAGTTTTAATACGTTCATGCCTAGTATTTGACACTCTATTGGGTCATATTAAAATATTTTATTTCCAATAGGTGATGCAACATTGATTCGTAGATGGAGTGAACACCATCATAACCATGCAAGAATAGCCACACAAAACTCAAATTTCTACAGAAAAAAAAATAAAAAAAAATGGTATTTTTATCAGCTTGCTACCTTTAAGCAAATTGGGAAAAGCAGGGAGAGTTAATAGTTGAGAGAACCAAAGTTCTAGTAGCATGATGGCTTCATGCCCAATTTTTCTATCAACAATTGCTTCACCATTTTTGGCAATTACTTCAACATTTTCTCTTTAAGTCTTAACAATGTATAAGAGTGTTGGCTAAACATTATTATCCTATAAGGTATGAACAAATTCTTTGTGGGGCCTTCCTTCCTTTTGGACCATTTTGTAACAATTAACAACTTCTTAATATATGGTGGAACAATTAGGTGTGGGAAGAAAATATATTCCTCCATAGAGGTGAGAAAGCGGGCCCTTCCCTCTATTGTGATTCTTGTAAATATTGTTTCTGTGAATTTTTCCAGCATATGAAACCCCTCAAATAATTAAACCAATGCTAATATACTATGGGATGTAGGTTCTACTCAAATTTTTTTATTGTCATATGCTTTTAACATGAAGTGGAAAGTATGTCTTGATTTAGGCAGTTTCCAGTCATTGAAGCAAACTTGACAAAAATGTGAAGCCATTCAAAATATTCTACTTTCAAAATAGTTGTATTTTAGGATATTCTACAAACACCCCAATCATATACACTTATTGGTTCATCTGTTTAATCATAATTTCCATGTCATGCTTCCATTTTCAAACATTAAAAATAGTTAAAGATTTATTAATCTAAAGCTCAATAAAATTGATGTTAAGGTATCTTACTCAAATATTCTGAATATTTCAACCCAATCTAACTTAATGAATGAGGTTCCGAGTGATGCTTCCATCAAAACTCGGGAAGTTTTTACTCAATACTAAAAGCATGAGCATTTGGGATTCCTACCTAAAAAGCATAACACTATATCCCTCAAGTCATGTGCTAGAAATTCTAATGGAATCAGGAAAAGCGAAGTAATTGGAAAGGATAAAGTTGAAGATCAGTATGAGAAGGATTTCTATATGCATTTATAATTTCAATCCTTTTACAAATACTTTATCCTTTTTTTGAATTCTTTACAAAATTTTGTTCTAATATATTGTAAGTATTTAAATTTTCAAACAATGCAACTATGTTTGCAGTTATGAAACAAATTAAGTTTAGTTTTATGAGATTGTAAGAAAAACCAAGCATCAACATTTAGAGTCCAAGTCATTGGATGTAAGTTTAAGATAATTTCCTTGATTCTTTCATGTAATTATGAAGTGCATAATGTTTGGAAAGCTTCTTATATGTTGAAAATTTTTACCCTAAATATATTTATTCGAATTAAGATAATGTTATTAATTGCATATGCATTACATATATGCATCTTTGTGTGTATGGTTATGCACCTAAATTAACTTGAAAATATTATATTCTTTTGTAGATTGTATATCCTTCTTATCAAGTAATGCTCAAACAACTTTATGTTAAAGCACTAAATATGTTTAAGTAGCAGCTTGAGCATGCTCTAAAGATAGGAGAAGCATTTGCAGGGGTTGTTCATGATGGTATGGAAAATTGTTACAAAACTCAATAAAGTTGACTAGTGATTCCAAGTGAAGCTTGAATCAGCATAAAAAATGAACCGAGTTGACTTGCTAATAATTCAAAGTTGCCATGTTTGACTCAGTGATAGTGCATGTGAGATGCAAGTGCTTACAGGTAAAATTATAGCCTGCAAGTACTCACTAATTTTTCACAGGTCAACGAATTTGATACATAATCCAAATGAAGCTTGGTGTGGCCCTTTATAAGTTTTTATACCTCAAACAGGAAAAAAAAAGTGTCATTATTCTTATAGATATATTTGTTAATTTTTCCCAATCTTTTGCGAAATTTGAGTTGAATTCTTTCTCTACCACCTCCCTGAGTTTTTTGTGGAGCCAAGGTTTGTTTTATCTTGGGAAGAAGTTTATGGTCACATGTAAAAGTATTGTAGATCATTGCTTGGAGAGGAAAAACTAACAAGAGTCAACAAATCACATTCATACCTTGTTTCAAAACAACTACATTAAATTTTCAAGACTTGCTAGACTACTATATACAAATAAATTTGAGTTGTTCAAGTTCATCTAAAAAATTGCTTGTCATTTAGTCATTTAACAACCAACATCAATAAGATGCGTAGCCAGACATGTGGTTGACAATATTTCACAATAAAGACACACTATCTATAGCTATCCAAAGGTATGCTAAAGGCTCGAATATGATTGGGATGGAATTTAGAATAATAAAAACCTTTACAAGAACATATGACTTGTCATGCATCCTCCTATGCCAAACAAATTGCAACCTTTCCACAACACAATTCTACAACAATCATACTAGGAGGATGACGGGCTTCAAACCAAATAAAATTGAATGAGGAGTTAGGGATTTTTTGCTTCAAAAATAGAAAACAGAAGACACTATGATTTATTGTATACACTTGGGCTAAATTTTAATGAGAAAGACCAGCAAGTGAAGAAACAACATTGTTCTCAACAAAAACAAATTGTTGAACTTGGTCAACATTTAGTAGGTAATGTAACATTGTAACCATAATGTTCACATGAGATGATTTTAGTAGCCAAAGTACACATGTTCAAAAGAAAAATTAATACATATAGCATGGAACCCATAATCTACACAGAATATTCTTCAGGGATATTTACACGGGATTCTCATTCACACATAGGAATATATGATATAATATGTTCTCCACTCATCATACGGGGTTAGTCACACATGAACCTCAAATTCAAATACAATGTCCCTCAAGCCACTCAGTAGTTTTGGGATTGAAAGTCTCTAATCCACTAGTTTTTTATTTCCTGCACATGACATCTATAAACCATCATTGCTAGAGGATTTGGATTATATCCCCTCTTTGATGTTTTTAACAAAGCTGTTAGAGGTAGTCAATGAGATTGTAGGCTCTTTTTTTTCATGTACCCTAATCATCTTTTATTTTTCATTCCATTAGCATACTCTTGCTATAGACCAATCAACTTATGGTGTGAGTTTCCCTCCACAAAAAATTGTCATTCTAATTGATGAATTATAGACAATTTTATCACCAATTACATTGATATCCTAATTAATTTGTATTTCCTTATCAAAGTTGGTTGTGTAATAATATACATCTGAAGATAAGTCGATGTGCGTGAGCACATGGAAAGGAGTTGTGAGAATTCCCAACAATGCATTCTTTGGCTTACAAATTTATCATTATTAGCAACTAGGATATTTAATGAAATATGAAGAAAACCACATTCTCTTTTATGGGAGAGCCTACTCAATATTTCATTGTGCTATAAAATTGAATATATGATAATCATGTGCTTTTCTCAAAATATTTTAAGAGTTAGTTATAAAAAATATTATAGTATGTTTTCTTTTCCAAAAATGAAGGTAAATTGATCTTATTATATCTTTAATTTTTTGTTGTGTGTTTAGCTCGAGATGTTCATAAAATTCACATCTGCATTCCTCAAAGGTTTCGTTGCATCTTTCACCAAAGCATGGAAACTTACCTTGGTAATGTTGGTTCCAATTCCTTTTCTTGAAGTTGCAGGTAGTGCTATGGCTATCATAATAGAAAATACATCGAGCCAAAGTTAGAAACCATATATAGAAGAAAGAAATTCTACGGACTATCCAATTGGCTCAATTAGGATTGTAAGTATATGATCAGAAAGGAAATGCATGCCTTGGTCCTCGTCATATCATAAGACCAATTTTCTTTACTTTTGATTGAGGTTATTGTGACATATCAGTACATATTGTATTGCAGATTTTTAAGATTAGTAAAGTATACTGATGCAGGAGCATCGAATTAGGGAGGCCACAGCTAGACATGTTGTTTTAAGAAGTTTTTTAGATTTACTTTTTCAGTTTAGTTTTATTGTTATTTTTTTTCAAGAAGGTTGTCACAACCAATGTTGTTACTTTTTATTTTTGAAAGTAAATAAATTATGGAATAGTCTTAAATAGATTAATATTTGAATAACAACAAAAGAGAATGTAACTGCAAATTGCAACTGCAGGTAGTTCCTCAACTGAATGAGGCTACCATCAGCTTAAATACACAATCAAAAGATGAACCAGGGGTTGCTTCCGAAATGGAGAATAGACACTAGAGAATGTAAGCTCTGACAAAATATTTTAACAGTAAAGAGAAGCATTTCAGGTATCAAATAGTTGTTATTTTTGAATGACTATAATCTAGTACTGTGCATGAAATTAACTACATGATTGAGGGACTGTTAGAGAGACTTTGCATCACATAAAGCAACTAAACACTGCAGAAGAATTCATTCAGGTACTTCACGAAAGAAAATCATTGAAATTATTACAAGTAGAATATTTATCATTTCTATAAATATATATACATCTATTGCATAAACATTTGTTATAGTCAGAGACAGCATCTTGTAACCCAACATAGGTTCGGAGCATAAGGCGTAGTGCCTTCCAAAACCATATACAATCACCAAATAGTCCTCAAATATTTCATTGCAGAATAAGAAGGGTTCTTGTGACCCAGGACCAACCAAACAAATAGAGATTGGATCACACTCAACAACTAGAGCCGAACTACACAAAATCACGTTCAAGTTCTCAACTAAAATCTCACTAGAGCCATGAACACCAATGACCAACTAAAAACCTAGAACTTTTGATGGACAGACATAACTGAGGACCAACAAAAACGAGTCCTCGTCTCTATAAAACCAACATACAAGAACTGTACAAAATCAATAGGAAGGACCCTACCAGGTTCAAGAGGAGACCAGAATGGAAGAGTGAATGAACAAAAAAATTCAAGGACCAAACCCTTGGCACCACCACAGAGGAGCGAATCACCTACAAAGCCAAGAGACAACGATTAGAGAGGTAGCATATCCAGTATATGGAGAGTAAACCGAGAGAAGGGTAAAGAAGAGTACCCTGAAGGTTACGTGAAGTGGAGAGCAGGTTCCATAGTCAAACCTAGAACCGACAACGTTCGAGCCATGGCCACAAAGCCACAAAACCCCAGCTACTCACAAGGAGCGGAATTGTTAGCAGGAGAAGAGCAAAGAGGGAGCCTGAAATCGGAACAGAGAGGTTACCTTGTGTGAGAGCTGAACTGTCGCCAGGGAAGTCGGGCTGAGGACCTGACAAGAATACACACCATGGACACAGTCAAACGCAGTAGAGACAAACCAGTAGTGTAGAAAAATGACTAAAATAACAGAGTAATCACCGCGTACCTAGGATGGCCACAAAGCCCAGCATTATTTTGAGAAACCACGCAAGAAGCAGCCACCAAACTCATCAGTAGTGTTAGGTTCCTATACTAATAGGTGTCATAATTTATGATTGGCTGATTTTAACTTTGTAATATGTACATACCTTTGCTTGTTGCAAATGTTTTCCATATGTATAAAAAAATAAAAGGAAAAAATAAAAAATGTAAAGAGGGTATGCCCTAAAAGAAAAATCAAAGGGCAAAAAGAATAAAGAAAAGGTCAAAAAATGAAAGAAAATGAACCCCAAGAAAAATAAAAAGACCATGAAAGTGTGCAAGCCAAATGCCACTACTATTTCAATTTTTGTATAAATAATTGTGTGCAACTTGTTACTTATGCCACAATCCATGGTAACCAAATAGTTTAATCTTGGTTATTCCATGTTTTCAATTTCATGCCTAGAAATAAAGAATCAAATTTGACCAAACTGTTTAATATTGGTAGGTAAGTAGATAGGTAGAGTGAATAAAAGTAGCTCAACAGTTTAATCTAAGCCCTTAGATGTAACAAGGATAGACTTAGATATATTTCCATTGTAAAAGAAAAGAAAAGTTTAATAAGGGTTTTCCAGTTCAAGTGCACCCTAATAAAGAAGAAAAATGGTAGCATAAGTAGGTAGGGTAAGTAGATGATTGGTTGCAGAATTATGCATGATAAATGATAATCCAAATATCAAGTCATATACTTTCATCATCAAAAGAACTTAAAGATATGGATGACAATGAAGACATTGTCATCATGGACAAAAGTCAAACTAATTAACTTACTCACTCATTTTTTTCCCTAAATTTTACTAATTTCCCATAAGTAATAAAGGCACCAACAACCTAAAAGTTAAAGGGGGTTAGAGCATTTCTCTGACTTCTGGAGGGACCGAACCCTCAACCTAATAACTTGTAAGGCCTAAGTGCTAAAAACCCCTTCATCAAAAGTCACCCCCTTCATAATTGATTAGTTTCCTTCAAATCCTTTTCCCAAGGTAAAATCACTCTTTTACTTAGGAAAAATAAAGGTTCTTTATAAAAACCCCCCAAAAGACATTTTAGCCTAAGTCATAATGTTGGATGATGAATGTATTTGCAGAAACATTTACTTAGTGCATTTTCTTTTTCCATGGTCATGTTAACTTTTAATTCTTATTATTGAACTCCCAAAACAAATTACCATTTCCCGTATTCTTAATAAAAATCCCAAAATAAATAAATATCTCGTCCCTATGGTTTGAAAAATAAACCATAAATAAATTTAATTAAATTGGATTAGTTAATTGAATCACGATTAATTAAGATCCAAACCCCCGAATGCATTAAAAAAGGGATTAATTAGTCATCTGGATTAATTAATAACCTCTCTGCCAATCATATCATCCCCGATATAACTAAATTCAATTTAATTATGTTAATTATGCCATCGGGCCCCCTTCACTAACTCCCTAACACTTTCTACTACCAACTACCACACGATCCACCTTCCCTCATCGGACGACTCTTGCTCATGTCACGTGGGCCTTTTGGTCAAATGTTAACCACACAATATAAGTTGTTTTGGCTTTTCGCTAATGCTACGTGTCATTCAATGTGTGGCATCGCACGACCCTCTGCGAAAACCACCAAGCTCCTCAAAAGTTGTGCAATGAAAACTGTTACCACCACCGCTACGCGACAAACCATCTACTATTCAGTTCGCGCCATATTTTAAAATTTTGCTCATTAATGTTCAAACCCCAAGAACCCAGGTTTTCTCACCCTTCGCCCATTCTATTGTGTAAACTTATGAAACCCTTCTGCTCCACTTGAAGCCTCTACTAACCAATTCAAGCAAGGCTTACTTCCTGAAATCATTTTGGACTGACTCCATATACCTATAAAGCTTGATAAATCCCTTAATGACCCTCCCTATCAACCCAACATTTTCCTAATAGTTTGTTTTGTTTTACAGGCAATCAAAACACCACAACCTTGGATAAAAAGTCTTAATACTAGTCATATGACCTGTTTACTCGAAGATTGTTATCAAAACTATTCAAACAGAGATGGAAATAAAACATAAAGTCAAAGGACAAGTAGAGGAAACATAAAATTAAATGATTTACAGTTGAAATAGATAGTAAAAAATAAACCTAAAATATACCGTGAAGGTAAAAGGACACGGTGAAGAACAATCAAAGTGTATGAGGGTTAAAGAGTATTAGATTGAAGGCCAAGTGAATGAAATCATCTAGCATTAAGATAAATAGTAGGGAAGACAGTTATAGAGCATACAAATTCATGTCAAAGTGAAGATAGATGAAAAAACAGAATGGTACAAGTAAAACAATAAAATAAACTTGGATGTAGTAAGGGTTAAACAAAGATGAAAACACTCTCACCAGCAACAATGAAGTTTACCTAAAGTAAAAGTGAAAAATAGTTAAAAGAAATTTAAGGTTAAAAGATGAAATCAGAGCATAAATGGTACATTCTTCAGAAATTTTCTGTTTAAGTCATAGTTTTGCAAAAAATAGTGTGGCCAATCCAAGAAGTATTTCAAGAAACTGGAGGGGGTTTTTGTTCCTAACAGGTCAACCTACAAAAAACTATATCACTTTTTACACAAGTATTACCAAAAGGGAGATAAGTGTATTTCTTCACAACCTATTTTTCAGTTTGTGCAAAGTCATGTTTCTGACATCTCTTTGCAGAGAATATTATAAATAGTTGGATCTGAATTTTGGGAAAGTTAGAGAGGGTTATATAAAAATAATTCTTATCTACAATAACCTCTTTCACATTTTACACATCTAGCTCGGATTGAGATATACACGCGTATCATTGGACCCTAAGTTTGCAGAATTTCTAGGGCAGAATGCACAAAGGAAGGATGCAGTTAGTGATCGGGATGCTTAATCATCAACTAAGAGTTGCTATCAAATTCGATTTTCTCTTCTATGTCACCATAAATCCATAAAAGTAGTGCCAAATAGATTCATTAGTTTTGAATGTCCTTTATTTAAGTTCTATTATTGTAAAACAGTTTGAGATATTTGTGAAATCAATCTTGATATTTTTTCAAGATATTTCAGTTTAGAATTAGTATAAATACTTCTCCATTTGAAGTATTTTGGGGTGGATTCTATAACATCTTTGTAAATCTATGCTATCAAGTTGAGAAAGCTTTGTACTCAAATCTGGTTTTTGCTAGAAGGGGAATGAAAGTTGAGGACATTTCATCATATTCCCGTGCAGTATAATTACAAATAAGTATTCTATCCTTGTGATTTTATGTGTTTTCTATATGTTTCAATGTTTCATGCATCTTAATTATAAATGGTTAAATAGTCAAAGTATATCAGAACTAGCTTTATTTCTCTCTGCTATCAACAGTTTACCACTTCCATGTTTTCTTCCAAACTATATTGATAAAGGAATTCTTAACTGCTCCTCTATCCCTGTAGTCTTTCTCTAGTAAGTCCCTGGTATAGGATTCTTAATTTCCCTCTGGTAGTTGACCTATCTTCCCTTCCTCTTTCTCATTCTAACTTGAGGATTCTTGATTGCCCTCTAGTTTTGATCAGAACTATCACCCATTCAATCCTCAAATTTTGTTTTTACTCTGTTATCCTGCCTATTGAAATCCTACTTCAGCAATTTTACTTATTCCAGTGAAATATCCCTGTTTGACTCCATATCCCAATGGCCTAAAAGTCTAGTTTTCCCATCTATTTCAGAAGCCCACCACTCTCAAACAAAACAACCTCATTGAACATTCATACTAGAGTAAAATCCTTTAAAACATAGCTAAATCATAAAGAGAGAGCCCTCTCTGGACTTAGGTGGGCTAGCACCTAAGTCTAAAAGTTGGTTTGTGGTTACCTTGGAAATTTCTTTCTTTAACCTTGAGAAAATTCTGAGTGATAACATGTACAACATCATCACATTACCCATTAGCATAGAACAAGAGCTGAGACTGAAACTAGTAGACAGTGGGAGGCAGAGAGCCACTACCTTCGGGCGAAAGGAACTAGGTGAGGGCACGAAGGAGCTGAGCAAAACCGACAACAACAATGACCAAGCTACAATCAAAGACCCGCACCTTAGAACCATAGCACGGTGACCAAGACAACCTCGAGAAGGTGGTGGAGTTAATGCCCCATTAAAACCTCACCAAAAATCCCAGTTGCATACGAGCGTAGGAAGGGATCACGTGGGCTAGTTGGCACGAAGGTAGCTACCTCAACTTTGTGGTGAGTCATCAAATTTTGGTATGACAGCAGTTCTTTCCCTAGGAAAGAAAAAATTATGGATGTAGGAAGAAGGGGTAGAGGTAGAGCTATTCGGAGGGTAGCCGACGAAGGACCGCATGAGGAAATCAGGATCCTAAGTGCCAGATTAGTAGCAGTAGAAGCAGGGAGGCATAGGGATCCAAAAGGTGGTGACAGTAGTGAAGAAGAAGTTGTAGCTATGAAAAATGGGTCCGATGAGGAAGGGCCAGAGATAAGATTGTTGAAATCTCTTCTGTTAGCAAGCAGCAAACTGAAGCCTGAACTATCAACCTATGATGGCAGTTTATCCACTGAAGTATTATTGGACTGGATTAGTGAGTTGGATAAATATTTCGAATGTGAGGAAATCAACGAGGATAGGAGGGTTAGATTTTCAGCTACAAAACTGAAGGGGCATGTAGCACTGTGGTGGGACAGTGTGCAGGCAGAGCATAGGAGATCAAATAAGCCACCAATTAAAAAGTGGACCAGAATGATCACCAAGATCAAAAGGTAAGTTTTTACGTAAATACTATCAGATTTCTCTATATAGACAGGTACAAAACTTGAAACAAAGAAAAATGAATGTGAAAGAATATACAGAAGAATTTTATGCAGTGAATCTGTGAGCAGGTTATGTCGAAGATACCCAAGAAAAGACAGCATGGTTCATGAATGGATTACCGATGGAGATACTGGATGAGATCAGTATTCTCTCTCCCAAATCTATAGAGGAACCATATCAAAATGCTTTGAAAGCGGAGGAGAAGATCACCAGGAAACAAAATGCTAGGAGAGGATGTGAATCCAACCGAGGAAGGGGATAGTCCTTTGGCAGAGGCAGGACTGCCAGCAGCAGTGACGAAGGCAGTAGTTCAAAAACTGCAGGGTCAACTGATAAAGAAGGTAACACTAGAGGTGGAAGGCCTTACGAGCGAGGAAGAGGTAATGGCAGAGACAGGGGGCATGCCTGTCAGTGTTACAAGTGTCACAAATGGGGACACCGGTCTTTTGAATGTCTTGAAAGTGATCAAGCAGTACAAAGAGGAGCATATGTTGCTCAACCAGAGGAAGCTGTGTCCCCACCTCAAAAAGTGGAGAGCAGGTTCCATAGTCGAACCCGGAACTGACAACGTTCGAGCCACAACCACAGAGCAATGAAACCCCAACTGCTCACAAGGAGCAGGATTGTTAGCAGGAGAAGAGCAAAGAGGTAGCCTGAAATTGGAACAGAGAGGTTACCTTGTGTGAGAGCCGAACTATCGCCAGGGATGTCGGGCTGAGGACCTAACAAGAATACGCAACATGGACATAGTCAAATGCAGCAGAGACAATCCAGAAGTGCAGCAAAACGACTAAAATAATAGAGTAATCACCACATACCCAGGACGGCCACAAAGCCCAGCATTGTTTCGAGAAACCACACAAGAAGCAGCCACCAAACTCGTCGGTATAGCATCATCACATTACCCAGTAGCATAGAACCAGGGGCAAGACCGGAACCACCAGACAGTGGGAGGGAGAGAGCCATTACCTTCAGGCGTAAGGAACCAGGTAAGGGCATGGAGGAGTTGAGAAAAACTGAAAACGACAATGACCAAGCTACAATTAAAGACCCGCACCTTAAATCCATAGCACGATGACCAAGACAACCTCGAGAAGGTGGAAGAGTTAGTGCCCCATTAAGGCCTCACAAAAAACCCCAGTTGCATACGAGTGCGCGAAGGGATCATGTGGGCCAGTTGCGATGAAGGCACCCACCTTAACTTTGCGGTGAGTCATCATATATGAATGGCGTTTTAGGTTGTGTCTTTTACAATGGAGAAGAAAGTTGTGACTGAATATGATGATTCATTGAATATTTCTTACAAATTTGTTGCTCATCAAGGGTTGGGAACTGGTTTTTTCATGGGAACCACCCTCTTTATTATATACTACACCTATGCATTAGATCTTTCATATGGACCACAATTACTTATTAATGAATAATGATCTTGTGGCTATGTGCTTACTGCTTAATGACATACTTGTATTTCTTTTCAGCAACATTTCGAAATGCAGAATTATCATTGGATAAAGTAATTCATCTATGTGGCCTTTCACTTATTCATGAAGATTAAAGAAATTCCATTGATCCACCTTTCAGTTATTGATGTAGATACACTCATCCTGATTAATCGGGGGAACTACAAATATTTTGTTAGATCTCAGGTCAATAACCCAGACATCACCATGTTTAAATGCATTTGAAGCAGGACAAGCTGCAACTTACAAAATGTTTGAGACAATTAATAGGAAGTCAAAGATTGATATCTATCATACAAATGGCTTGGTCTTCAAGGATATTCATGGTGATATTCAATTTAAATATGTATACTTCAAGTATTCAGCATGGCCTGATGTTGAAATATTTTTTGGGTTCTCACTAAGAATACCCAGAGGCACCATTGCAGCTTTAGTTGGAGAGTGGAAGTGGAAATTCCACAGTGATAAGTCTCATAGAGATATTTTATGATCCACAAGTTGGTGAAGTGCTTATAGATAGTTTCAATATCAAGCAGTTTCAACTTCAATGGATAAGACAAAAAATTAGACTTGTAAGCCAAGAACTTGTCCTCTTTGCATGCACTATTAAAGAGAATATTGAGTATACTAAAGATGGAGCTATGCTAGAGGAAATACATGTTGTTGCACAACATTCTAGTGTGGAAAAAATTATAAGAAAGAAGCCACAAGTTTTGTTTTCTTTATATAGATCTTGATTATTTCTAACTTTCCTCATTGTGTAATATGCATTTCTTTGTAGATGGATATTGCATATGTTGACAATTATAGTTTTTATTTCCATGGTTTTGATACAATGGTAGGGGATCATGGAACCCAATTATCTAGAGGCCAAAAACAAAGGATTGCAATTGTAAGGGATATTTTAAAAGATCCCTGAATTCTTCTCCTTGATGAAGATACTAGTGCCTTGGATATAGAGTCTAAAAAAATGATTCAAGAAGCTCCTAATAGAATTATGATAAATAGAAAAACATTTATTATTTCTTATCATCTGACCACTGTAAGAAATGTTGATATGATTGTTATGGTTAAGCATGGTACCATTGTTGAAAGGGTAAAATTTTACATTGCATTAATTTTTTCACCTTTCTGAATAGAGAATAGATCAACAATATAATAACTAAATGAGTTCTTCCCGCCTTGTGCCAATGATTTTAACATGTGTGGCTATGAACTTTGTAAAATGGCTCTTCTAAACTTCTCATGTCACTAGTTTTAAGTTTTAACTCAGGTTTGGTGACAATTTTACTGACAAGATTATTCTTTGTTCCCCATGCCAATCTATTAATGAATATTAGAAACCCTTATGTTGTATATTCATAGTTTATGCATCTGCATAAGGTGCATCAATCAAAAGACCAACATTCAAATGATCTTGTTCAACTCAAAATACATTTGGATAATTCAAAATCTATTAGTAGGGTTGAGATTCAAAGGTCAACTCTTAAGTCTATAATTAGTGAGTCATCTACAGTTGGTGGCATTAACTAATCCATTTTGTTTACATTTTCCTTCCCTGGTGAGAAGTGACTGCAAGATGTCGAAGATGGTCAGCAAAACATTAGAAAATATGTTCCTCTTTTACGCTGACCATCTTTCAATAAGAAAGAGGCTCCAATGCTCACATTGGGATCCATTACATCAAGTGTAAATGGGTGTTCATTGATTTTGTTTTATCTCTTGTTTTCAAGTATCATGGGTAGCTTCTATAAGCCTCCACATAATATTTGTAAAGATGCTAGTTTCTAGTCACTCATTATTGTAGCTTTTCTAGCTACATCATTCCTCGTGACACCATTACAATTGTGTTGCTTAGCTATTGTTGGTGGTAGGCTTGTCACACACATTCAGTCATTGGGAAAAGTTGCTTACGAGGAGCTTGGATGGTTTGATCATAGTCAAAATTCAATGTGAGTAGCTAGATAACCAGAATAATAAGATCAAGTTTATGTGAATATGTAGCTCTATATAGGTTTCTCAAGGCTAGTGCACAAAACTTAAAAGTGACTTAGCATATGGATACTTATCTAAAAATCAAGTTGGTTTTATGCACAACATTCCCCTAATATGAATAGAAGGCCTCAAAGAGAGAGCATTACATAACAACTTTACCCCCTAATGCTAAGCATGGGCCATGGGCCATGTAATGAATATGTCACATATAAACCCCCCCAAAACACCTTATTTCCTGCACCAATATTTCACAACCTAACAAAGGTGGCCTTGAGTAGAAGTAAGGAAGAAAGATCCACTAAAACATGTTGATCAACTAAAAGTAAAAAAAGTCACTAAAGTTTTCCTTGAAATAGATCTAGAAACCAAAAAAAGCTAGAATCATAATGTGGAAAAACACAATCCATTGTAATGAGTTGAGACTTCTTCATGGAAGAACTATCTATCAAAAATTGGTGGGGATAGATCCTCTGGACCTAGAACAGTAGGAAGCATGTAGTTCCCCCTCGAGAATAAGTGGTCATAGGCTCACATATGTCAACATGAATCAATAGTCAAGAATCATGCCTCCCATCACAATAAAGAAATGCATCCATTGTAAAACCACCAACTCCTAGAACATAAAAAATCCAAATATTGTGAGATCAATAATGATATTATCACAACATTGAACATGTAAGGCCTAATCTAAAAAACACACCACCATATTTGCACCTTAAAAAGATTATATTAGGTCCAGGAACAATGTAGAATAAAATTATAGAGGAAGCCTTCATAAATTATCCAAAATATTGGTTGAGAAAACTAGGAAAAGACATATCTAAAGAAAGGTTTTAAACCCTAGAATATAGATTATCCAAAAACCCTAGTTACCCAGCCTTAGAGCAATGCTACTAGAAAATAATCTTTAGATCATCTCCAAAATAAGGTGAACAAAATCCCCAATTCATTAGTGACAAAAAATCTATGACGCCACCAACCAAAATATTAAACACATAGGTGTTAGAAAATAAGGAACATAAAACATCAAAAACCATGGTTCCACAATCACAAAACAATGATTCCACTAGTGAAATGTCATAGGTTTGCCACGGGAAAATTTCGTGTAATAAAATAGTAGTAACCCTGATACAGAGAACTCTAATATTATCCAAGTATATACAAAAAAATGTCTTAAATAACCTCAAATAAGACGTCCTAGTCTAGCTAATAAAATCACCATGAAAAATCAGCTTCTTCTAGAAAAATATATAAACTACATAAAATTAGCCCTATATCATAGTTTGTAACTGTCAAAACTAGTCCCACCCAATTACAAGATAATGTTGATAACACTCTTAACATCAATGCCCTATTTGGATAATAATGACACAAAAAACAAGGTTGGAAAGGGTGGGAGTGGATCATCTTCAATCTGAAAAGAAATCATGAAACTAAATTTGAGTGGGGACTAGGGAAGCTACTAATAATCAAGCTGAGACATTGGCACTTTGTCAAGGCCTTCAAACTTGAGACTGAAGAAGAATCAGGAAAATTTTGGTTATATGATACTCAACAATCATTATCAGGAATATGAAATTATTTACCACCCCCAATGACAGAAACTTAGCGAGTCTCATTCTCAAAAATCAAAAGGGATCAAGGAGCTTCCAGTCGATAGAGTCCTTTCAATAGAGTCTTTTCATGTGTTAAGGGCACAAAATAGCCAATTGGATTGATTTACTAATCATTCAAATAATATCAATGAAAATATAAAGGCGAAAGGGGGATAATATCTTCATCGAATATTTCATAAAATAATTTGTATTAGCGATATTTCAATAGAAAATGTCAAATTGCAATGAAGAACACAAGTAGAGACAAGGTGGTATAGTGCATTAAATCTGAAATGATGGGTATTAACAAACCACAATCCCAATTACTCTCTCATATATCACTTACAATGGAATTGAAGGACCTTAAATGGCATACAATATTTCTGGATATTGCAAGCGCAACTATTCTGGATTTTTTTTTCTGGAATGTGTTTGGTTTGTGGATGATAGAGGATTTCAAGGACCAGATCCCTCCCTTGAGTTTATATTTTGTTGGGTCACTAAGATTTTTTTTATGCCTGTGTTTTCACGAACTTGCTACCAAATCTGGGATCCACCATTTTGTAATCATTTTAGGTCTGTAATCATTTCAGGCTTGGAACTATGCCTTTCCAAGCTTATTTCATGCAATTCCTGAAGGGTTTGGAGGATGGTTGGGCGCAATAATTTAAGTCATTGATTTTCATGTGAGACATCATATTTCCTCATGCTTTGATGTAGAGTTAAATTATCCTCATTAAAAATTAGGTACCTATATCAAATATGAATAACATAATTTCTAATGACGTTGAAGCTCAACATTCCAAACATGCAAAATTACAAGAGAGTGTGAAAATTTAGGAAAGGAAAAATGAGAAGCTTGAAGCTAGGTATGGTATCCTTTATAAATTATTCTTAGGCCTCATATTTTTCAGTATTTGGTTTCACCTGAGGATATCAACAAGTTTGGTCCAGTTATTGTGAAAGATGAAAAAAATTATTCATCAACTCTATGAGATTTGCACATGGAACATGTAGACTTCAGTTATTGACATATATCAAGAAAGAAGCCAATAGTGGGCATTTTCTTTTTCTAATTCTAGGTTTATCTATGTTTTTTAAGGTATATCTGATACCATGATAGTTTCTTAGGATCTAAACTAGCAGAACTCTATTCCATATCTTTATGGAAGTTACAACGACCCAATATATAAGAAACAATTTAAATTTTTGGAAACTTTTTGAAAGACTAGCGCTATGGAAATCCCCTTTTTGTTTGCATTATTATGTTGTATGGTGTGACCATAACAATGTTTTAATACATGATATAAGCATTCTAGCTTTTAAAAAATTACCACCAAAATCATATTGGAAGGAAACACTAGTAGAGCTTGAACATGGGCTCATATTAGGGACCTCTAGGTACTGGCTTAACTCCAAAAACTTACCAGCAATAAAATAATGTTAGAGAAATCCTAGAAATAAGGGATGATCTAATAAAAAAGTTTAACAACTCGGAATCTATTTTTACTAGTAAAAAAATATATAAATGAGCCAGTGAAGTGAACTTTGGCATAGGTTTTATACCATAGGGAAAACCTTCGGAAACCCTAAACAAGAAAACAAATATGAAAACACTAGATCCATAACCCTTAGTTTAATACCTTTAGCCAAAAATATTCAAATCATATGCACTAAGTAAAATGAAGTAATTTCACAATTAGTCTAATACAATGTTAGAGATCCATAGAAAAAAAGAGAGGATCAAACAAAACTAGAAAAAAAACTTTGATCCACAAGCCTTACATATGTATAATTAGAAGATGAACCACAACTAGTGTGCAAGCTAAAGGAGAAAAAAGCATGAGAGAGAGAAAGAGAGATAGAAATAGATTCATACCCATATGCATAAGAGAAGATAAATTAACCATCAAAAGAGATCCCAAAAAATGATATATGTGCCCATAGCCTAAAGAATAAGGAACTTGTATCATTAATCAAAATGATATTACAAATGACAACTAAGTTTATACACAACTCAAAGGCCCTTTCCTTGAGAGAGGATATGGACCCACTATGATGACTAGGTCAGCAATAACTATCTGAGTATAAAATAATTGAGTGTTGACAAGTTTTTCTTTATGCTAAACCTAGTAACACAATAATAATGATTACGAAGTAAATTTATCCTTGAACTGAAGTAAATATAACAAAATCATCTCAATAGTAATGTTAATAATTTTGTACCTCAAGAAATGGTGTCTTTTGTGTAGTATGATAATGATATACTTCTATTTATCTTATGAGATTATTCTATATATGGTGAATTCCAATTTTATGGGCAAAAATTGGATAAGTCAAATTTATCCAAATTCTGCATATCCTTAGCTTGTTGGTCTTCCATCTTTGGATCTTATAAATTCTCATAATACGTCATTCTCAAAACTCTAGGATCCTTTCAAGGATAGTGAATTGGAGAGTTCACTAGGTCACTTGAAGGACCACTATGAGTGAAATTGTACTTGGCTAGATGAACATGATCAAAAGTTTAGATAGAGATGGTGCATACATCCCAAGCCAAGGTGAATACATGGGTGACTAGTAAGCATGTAGTCAAGTTTTGAACCCTAATCTTTGACAACCAAATCAGAAAATGTGATCTTTTCCCATGAATAGAAAGATATGAGGGTACCATTTTAGGAGGCTAAGTTTATCCCAAGTAGTTATAAAAAAACCTATTTTAGGTTCTATGAAATGTACATCAATAAAATTCCTTTCCTGGTCCAAGAACTAGGCTAAAGCATGACAATTGAAATTCAACAATGATATTCAGCTTGTGGAAATGTTTTCCTAATTGAAGTAATTTAACATATATTAATTCTGTAAAGGGTGTGCTAAAACTTTAATCTGGCATGATGTCTTGTGAATAATATGCTTACACTTAAGAATTTATACAACCAGTGAATAACGAAGACTTACAAGCTCCATCTAGGTTCTCTGGTGAAGTAGCAATTGTTAGACTTGTTAATTCCAACCAAGCCCCATGGGGTTGAGGTGTAATAACCCACCGATCCTTGATACCAACTTTGGCAGGGCTTATTTCTACTATATATATCACACTATTTGTGACTTCCACCTCCCTAGCGTACATATCTAGTACATTTTTGCATCCGAAGGAGTTGTAAAAACCAGTGTCCTAAGTTTTTTATTTGAGAAATAAAGGATTCCCAAATAGGTGCTAGGGTTAATAAATTTTCTAAGAAAGGCTCCTAGACTAAATAAATAGGACTTCCAAGCTCGATCCAAAATCTTTATCTTGGTGAAGTAGTGGTTGCCTGACTTATCAATCCCAACCACGGTGTTGGGGCTTAACCAACACAAGATATTTGACACCAATTTTGCCATGGCTTATTTCTACTCTCTACATCATATTGTTTTTTATGGGTTCCTTGGAACTTCACCTCATAGGAAAAACACATCCAATACATCTTTGCAGCCCAAAGAGTTGTAAAAATCAATGCCTTGACTTTTTTATTTAAGAAACAAAATATTGCCATATAGGCACTAGGGCTAAACAATTGTCTAAAAAAGACACTTCTTTAGGAAATTTGCACTTACATATTATTTGATGCTCTCTTATCTTCTGTCATACCCTACATATTACTACTTTTTAATCCATTAATTGTGGAATGACCAAGTAGAAGCTCAACATCCGCCAACTATTCTTATTTTGCATGTCAAAGGACAACCCACATTTGGTAAAACCTTACAAGCCACCCTTTTAAGAAGTAAAACATGGAAATTATATCGAAAATAAAATAGGTACTTACAATTTCTACCGGTAATGCTAAGAACCCCTCGTCAAAGCCAAGAATTTACTCCATTCAAGAGAATGTATTTAAAACAATCACAACCCATGATAAGCACCCCCTAATTATTCTTCAAGCCTTTGTTTGACTCCCTTACCAGATTTTTACCTTAGCTATATGCCCTTAATTCTGCTATCACAAATTGGGATTCTACCCTTACTTTTGGTACCTTTGCATACCCCCAGATGATCAGACTCTTATTCCAGCCTCTCCAAGGCCCTGCATAGAAACAAGGTTTCCTCATTATATTAGACCTCGAAATCCAACGTCTGGTGGTTTCATCATTATGTGTGCTCACATAAGTGACGTTGGATGATTCCTTGTCACATAAGTGGCCTTGGATGATTCCTTGTCAACCTTGTCCCTGCGTAGAGTTAGGGACACTTGTTCCACTAGTGGGATCCTAGTTCGATTAATCTCGACCCATGGTCCTATGGTGCTGCTGAAAGGTAAGTGACTGTGGGTCTCCTTCCAAAGCACACAAAGTCACCCAACCATAGAAGACACAAACCTCGAACCATCCTCGGGCTCTCGATCGAGGTGCTGCAGGTTTCTTCATGAGAAGCGCAACATTTGGAACCGTGGCATGACCATGAAAATGGGTGGCCTTCTTTATTTCTCCTCATTATAGTACATGCCCTAATAACCCTTGTGCGAATGATAAATCTATTTTATCATTTGACGTGTATTGGATCAACACTGCAATCTTTCTCTCTAGCAGATGTCAAATGAACAAGGAGCAACAGGAACGATGAATTCTATGGAATTTTTTACTAGTCAAGCGGTCTTGAAAAGTGTTTGTGCACTATTTTTTTTATTTAAAATAATTAGAAAGTAAATTAGTTTAGACAAAATAAAAATTTTAGGACAAAACCATAATCAGCGTCTTAAATGAATGTCTTAGAACATAGTTTTGTGTAGTAATGAATTATGAATCTTCAAAATTTTAATACATATTTAGTTTTTGTGTTGCACTATCTTGGATGTGAACCATGGTCCCTCCAAACATGACATGTACAATGAAAACAACAACCAACGCTATGGGGATAGTTTAACATTTAGAAGCGTAGAATGAGTGTCCAATGCATATGTGTTATTTTCCCTAATGTGCATTAACCAAATCACAGCCCCTAGTCAAAACAAACCTGAAAGTCAGAGATCTACAACGATTCTCCATGAATATGTTTCTTTTCATAGTGTTTTTCTAAACAGTTCTTCATGACTCAATGATCATGTTTAAGAAACACCTAACATACATCAAAATAATATGATGAAAATTAGATTATAACTAAAGTATTGTAATTTTAAGAAATTAAAATCTCAGAAGCTTTTAAACACCCCAATCAAGTAATTATAGGTATGGACAATGTGAGGAAACGATTTTTCTAAATAATAACAGATGCAATCAATAAACACCAGTTTGCATTCAAAATAAATTATGCTCAATATGAAAAATTATTTCCTATATTCTTATGTAGCTAAGCACACAACAAGGTGTCACATTTAAGACACTTATTTTCTATGATTTTCAAGAAAAGCTAAAAGAGTGTAACCTTTTTTCCAAAAAATATAGGGAAATGTGTTTTTAATAATCATATTATAAAATTTCATTTAATATATTTCAGAATATTTCAGCAGCCTGTGCAGTATAAATGATAGATAATTTTGACTAGCAACATCTTCAATTTTGTAATAATCAATATAATAATTAATTAATAAAATTTATATTTTTTACAAATTTCAAATTTATGAATGGCATGTCAAAAAAAGGTATCATGTCGATATTGAACTTTGCATGTCTTAAATTAGTATAAAACTTGCATATCTTTAAAAATTACACCACTAAAGGTTGCACCCATGTTTGTTTTGCACATACCAAACAAGATTTTATAACAAGTGGAAAATGCTAGATGAACACCACCATATTAGAACTTTAATTTAAAAGTCCCAAAAAAACCAACTTTTCCATTCAATAAGAAAATGATAGATAGGAAATGTAGGTGAAAATGTTGAAACCCATAACCACTTGGTTCATCCTCATATAGCTTTTCTTGGTGAATGAAAAGAATGTATTCCTTTGTAGAAAAGCATGAGCTCTTAGATTATCCATGATAATTGCAAATTATTCGGGCTTGGTTTTCAACGAAAAGTCCAATATTCACTCTAAACTAAACTATGATCATCACTAACCACTTGATGAATACTCGTAGTCAACCACTAAAGCAACTACACTAGAATCTGAAACTGAATAGTTCAAACTCAAAATTAAGTATGCTAATACAAGAGTTCAATAAGCACTTGAATTTGGTTGAATTTGGTTACTCATGCCTACTAGGGAGATATTTCCATTGAAGGAAGCCATAACACAAAAAGTAATAAAACAAAATATAAGTGATATGAATGATGACATTATCAAATATGTAAGTGAAGGACTCAGACAATTTATGGTGATAAAGGGAATGACGGATATCGAAGACAACAAGATGATGTTGATGGAGACGGCCATATCATTGTGGCACGAGGGATTTAGTTTCTAAAAGGGTGTGAACTCAGTTTATTATGTTGGATCTATTGTTTATCTAGGGTACAATTATATTGGTTAAATTCAACGTATCATGTTCATGAAGGTAAGAGAGGGAGGTAGAATGGGGATGGAAGCTTCACATTACTCCATAAGGAAAATATATTTTTGCATGTAAAGGAAAAGGGAATTCTAAGGAGGAAATTTGATGTAAGTCCAGGGTGAATTATGTCTCCTTGAATGCATATCATGAGACGTTATTTAATATTTTACATTATTAATTTACGCGAAGACGAGGGTGTAAGCATAAGAGATAAGATAAACATATTGTGGGTTGAGAAGAGGGCCAAGAAGGGCTTTTCTGGTGCTTCCTCTATGAGACTAGAGACACAATATTTAAGAGTTTTTATATGGCAGTAGTAAAGATGAGATGGATTGTCAAGCATATGCTAGCATGGGTGTTGGTGGACATGCACAATGGAAAAAATGATCTCACAGATAAAATGAATGTCTGCTTCCAACGAAAATTTCAATGTTCAAGAGCAACATCGGACAGGTCGCTAAAGGTTCCCTGAGATAGTTCAAGTGCTTGAAATGGATTAAAGATCAGCTTGTGTTGTAAAGTCTGATGGGAAAGATGATTCTAAAACAAATGCACATGAAAATAATGTACATGAAAAATATGAATTCAAAGTCTAGGACTCATTACAAAGAAGTGGTTCAAATAGTCATCAAAAGCGCCTAGGGAAAGCAACACCAACACTGAGCTTTAGATATAAGCATATCAATGATATTATATATTTGAGGAAGAAATTGTAGAAATAGTAAAAAAAAATTATAGCTTAAAATGGGATAGTTGGAATATTTGACAGTCTTTTGTTGAAGGGTATCTACATAAATTTTGAATTCTTAAAAGAACTTATTTTTTGTGGAATCGATAATCCGAGACAAGAACTATCATATGGGCCCAAAATTGAGGAAAGTATAGGTGGTATAACCAAACATATAAGAATGTACTGATGTAAATTTTTGTGAATATAAAGTATTTTATTCATGAGAGAATGAAAAGAAAAACAAGCCCCAAAATATGTTTGATACTTTTGAATGAGAAACCAACTACACTTTTGTTCTTAATTCGGCAAATTTGTTTGTCCAAGAAGATAAATTATGCTTGACAGGATCTATAATGCAACAAAATCAGTCATGAAGAGGTATAGTAATGGGCCTTTTGTGTCATTGTTATCAAGACCAGACTGGTCATCAAATTGGTCAACCTCAAAATTTGAAATAGACTAGAGCCAACAAAACTAGACCAAAAAATTGGTTATTTAAAAAATACATCAAACATTAAAATTTTAGGGGAAATCATGTACATTCATCTGCATCCATATGGTAAGCCCTAAAATGTGAACCATACTAGAGAAAAAAAGAAAAAAAATAGAGCAAAAGGTTATTCAAAAAATACATAAAATATTCAAATTTTAGGGAAAAACATATATATTCATCTTCATCCATGTGAATCCAAATCATTTATACACAAATATACAATGTTTCTCATTTTTATAGTAAGCAGGAGTGCGTATAACCAAAACAACACCTATTATAATACATACTTGAACCAAAATACATCAACAAAGGGGCTCTAAATGACCTCTCTAGTCCAAAAATCAGTGTAGTACTAATAAGTAACTATAGAAACATAGTTGAGATTGTAGAGTTTATAATATACAATATTAACATATGGTACTAGTGTTTGGTTATGGTTGCATTGATTGTTGAACTCCTTTTTCATGACCCTAGTGAAAATGTACACCTTCACTCAAGCCACGGAGACACTTGTGTCATGACAAATGAGTTCAACAATCAATGCAACCAAAATCAAGGTACATTGTGCTAGTGGTCTTGACTCAATGCCAGTTCCATACCATCACACATCATAGAATCTAGTGGAAACCATGCAATCGTACCAATCCTTGAATCCTAAAAATTGTTTAACTTTGTTGAATTTTGAATGGGATCTAGAATTTGACTTTCTCCAAATGGAATGAAGTTGGAACCACTCTCAAAGAACCTGAAACAATTATTTTTAATATTATAAAATTAAGTAAAGTTTAACATTATCCTTATATTTCCTTTTGAAAAAGGAAAGATAAGGAAAATGTCAACTTTTACTTTTACTTTAAAAATTAAATATTACCATTAATTATTAGGATCAGGTTTTGTAGGGCCCTATGGTTAAGATATTTTTATTTCATTTCTAAGTATCTTTTATTAAAAATTTAATATTTGGTGGTCATTAGCTATCTTTCACTACATTCTTTGGAATTGGTTGGTTTAGTAGAGAACTAGTCATTTTGGTGTTTTAAGGTTAGTTCAATACAATACCAACCTTAGCCAATGAACCACCAAACTAGATTGGTAAAACTTTGAAACCATTATGACCAACCAATTCCACTAGTTCTAATCCAATTCTAGTCTTCTCATCTTCCTCTCAAGCCATTTTGTTGTATCCTTTTAGGAATGGTGATTTGTAAAGTACCATAAACTTTCGGATTATTGTGAGCACCTAAAATCATAAATAGTTAAGCCTTGACAAACATAAATTTGGAAGGAACTAGTACTGACCTAACAAAATCTAGTTAGTGAGGATGTGCTTGAAAGGAGATGTTACGTACCTTCGAAGATATTTAGTGAAAACTTGCACGACCAAAAAGCATGAAAAAAATTATCCACCCAAAAAAACCGTCCTCAAAACTTTGAAGTGTGGTGAAAAACAAACTATTGGTAGGCTATTAATGCTACCAACAATCATTCCCTCTCTAATTTCACAAGACGCTCCTACTCAAAAAACATCCTCCACTATGGTTATAATAAGTTCTTGAACCTATGTGAGCTACAAGATATTGAAATTCTTTCCAATATCCAATCTACATTTAATACATTGAATATTGTGAAGTGTTGGGTTGTGTTTGGTATTGCACTGAATTTCCCTTCTCAGTATTGTTGCAACTGGTTTAAGGATTGAATGTTCCCTAACATTTAGATTCAACATGCAGGCATCAACCTCGTATACCCTGAGCCCTTATAGAGCCTATGGTTCACTGGTTTGGGCTAACTCTAAATTGAATGGTGCATTTGAATTGTGTATACACTGCAATAAAATTTCGTAAGGACTAAATGTTGCATTTAGTTGAATACGCTTCATTTGGATGCTGGTGAACACAGGTTCACTAGAATGCTACCCCTATAATCTGTGTTGATATCCACTTGGATTATTTTTTCATCACCATGTGTTGGTTCATCACTATCCATTGTTTTATATCATAAGTTTATTGCAGTAGTGTATTTCCTATGGCAGCAACATTGAACAATCCTTCATTGAAAATGGAAAATTACCTGGTAAATGGAAATTTAAAGCACCTAAATGCACAAATTATGTTGTGGCACATTGCAACATTGGAGTAACTCAAGACTTATTTAATTCTTCACTTGCTTCATGGAAAGATGCTTGATTGCTTTATTCAAGAGTAACATGCCACATGAATTTCAAAGGAGATTTCTTTGATTAATTCACTAATAATGTTTATGGAGGAGTATACTTTGCATACAATTCAAAAGCCAAGACATCAGGGCTTGGCACCATGAGTCTTGTATTTCCTCGACTTCCAAACTTTCTTCTACATGATTTTCTATATCTCCCAGAGTTGAGGAGAAGCTTTTCTTCTTTGTTCCAGATGTGCCAGAAAGGAAACTCCATTCATATATTTAATGGTGAGGTTGAGGTCAAAAAAGCATCATATCACTCGCTTGCTATGACTAGGGTAGAAGAAGAAATAGTTTTGAAGATGCAAGGAACCTCTGCTCGTGCACAAAATGGTTCATACATTTATCTTTAGAATCAAGGTACACTTCAATAAAGTCTTTTATGGCATGCTAGATTTGGACATCTGAAATATGAAAGGCTTTGTTTGTTGAAGGAAAATAGTGTTATTAGTTTTCTAACTATTCCTAGGAAATGTAAGCAATGTGATCCTCGTATCTTAGGAAAGAGCAAAAAAACATTTCATGATTCTCATTCCAGAGGACATAGAAAGTTTGAACTCATTCATTTTGATTTGTGTGGCCCAATGCCTATTCCTTCTACATATGGAGATAAGTATATGATGACATTTATTGATGACTACACTAGAATGTGTTGGGTTAATTTATTGAACAATATATCTGAAGAATTTGAAACATTTAAGAACATTCATGCATGGATTTAAAATGACACACAATCTCATATTGGCTCTATTCGTATTGATAATGAAAAATAATATACTTCAAATGAATTTAAAAAATATATGTGTTAGAAAGGGATCAAACATCAAACAGACATGCCTTATAATCCCCAACATAATGGAGTAGCTAAAACATTGAATATGGCAATTGTAAATATGGTAAGTCCAATGATGTTTTTTAATAATGTTAAGTTGATGTTTGGGGTTGATGCGGTTGTATGTGTTGTGTATATAAGTAACAGGTGTCCACCTCATGCTATCAAAAACAAAACTTTGTATGAAATGTGATATGGCCACGTTCCTTCAGACCGTGGCACATCTCAAGGTTTTTTGTTCCACTTGTTATTCCTTCATACTTAACAAAAAGAGAAAAAAATTCAGTGCAAGGAGTCACAAATGTAACTTCTTATGGTACTCAAATACCTCCAAAACATACCATCTCTATAATGAATTGAATACGAAATTTATAATATCTAGATATGTGATATTTCCTGAATCTTCTAAGGCTGACAATGTTGTTGAGCAACAACATGACTGCTTGAATAGATTTGGACATGAAAAGTATTTTGAGGAGTTTGATAATGATATTCCACATCTTGAAGGGGGGATCCCTATATTGGATCAATATGTGGAATCTCCTTCTCAAGCACCATCTCCCCCACATGATGTTCTAGCCACTGATCAAGATGACACTTTGAGTGATGTGATTGACAAAATTTGGAGGCTAATATTGATTCAATCCCATCCAAATCAAATGAGAATCCAGAGCCATCTCAAAAAGGTCCTCCAGAATGGCTAACAAAGAAACTTGAAAGTGTTCGTCTTGATGAGGTTGGAAATACAAGAACAAGAAGCTCAACCATGCATAATGGAGGTGATGTAGATAATACTCATTCACATGTTGATATGGATGTTTTTGTTTTGATTGTGAACTAAATTTGTCTACATATTTTGAACCAAAATGCTTCTAAAAATTCGCTTCTGATGATGAATGGAAAGAATCAATGCAGAAAGAATAAGATGCCTTGATAAATAATGACACCTGCAAGTTGGTTGATCTTCCATTGGGAAGCAAATCAATAGGAAACAAGTGGGTCTTCAAGAACAAGTATAAAGTAGATGTCTCACTTGAAAAGGTTAAATCCAGGCCGTTCACAAAAGGTTTTGCACTAAAATAAGTGGTCGATTATGTGGAGACATTTTCCTACATAACAAAATGGGCTACAATTTAGACACCCCTTTCCATGGAAGCTCAAAATTGTTGGAAAGTCCATCAAATGGATATAAAAAATTCTTTCTTGAATGGATATTTGAAAAAAAATGTTTTTATGTCCTAGCTGGAAGGATTTGTCGTGAAGGTCTTGACGGTGCTGGACCCACGAACATGTCAGGGGATCTCCCAGGTAAGAAGTCCCAACTAGACCTCAGACCATTTGGTGTAGGAGTCCCATCAGTGGGTTACACGGTATCACCTTGATTGTGTTTCTGTATAGAGGCAAGTAAGATGTCCTTGTTGGTAGCAAGGTTGTGACATCCGCAACAAGACAAGGAAGGTGCATGAATAGTTCTAGCATAGATAAAGTGGGGTAAGTGTACCCCTTGGAAACCTATGAAAGCATGCAACTAAGAAGGGAGCACAGGAGCGAAGATGCATCACAAATTAAAAAGCAAGTAAGCTAAAAATCCAAAGTGATGGTTAAACCAACAATACATTCCAGTAATATTCATGCATACGTACAGAGAAAGAGACTATAAATACATGTGTAAGCAAGCAGATACATATCTCATTAGAGTAAAGAATATAGTTGAAATACAATAGCAACATATGCATGAAACATGATGGATCTGTTATATTAAGAAGTGAAAGTTCCAATCATAGAGTACAACCATGACCAACCACTAGTCCCGCTAGCGGAATGTTACAGACATTATTGCCTTCTCCTCCAAATAGATGTACCAGCTCTCCAATGTCAAGAAGCAAAGGCTCGTTAGAATACTCTACAAGCTTTCTCTAACATACTCTTATCGGTAGCTTAGCTTACGAGTGTTAGAAAATTATATATTACAAAACAATGGAACACATAAAATATTGTTGGAAATAATACTGAGGGGGGGGTGAATTAGTATTATCAAATTCTTTTCAATATACCTTTCAGATTTATAATTTAATTTATTCTTCAGATGTTGACCATTAATTTGTATGTCAGTACCATATAATAATGAACAGGAACAAGAAAAATAGACAGTCACAAAAAAGAACACCAGATATAAGGTGGAAACCCAATGTGGGTGAGAACCACCTACTGCAATATGTCTCTATCTTCTTTCAATTAGAAACTTCTTTTTACAATGATTTTGTACTGGTGCAGTCCTTTACCAGTACGCAAGCTGTAACCTGTAGAGAGCTACAACTCTCTCTCATTTTCCAGACTCTCCTGGAAGGGAGCTACAACCCCCTTAGCTCTTGTACTAGCTGAGCTACTTGTATGTACGTGTTCACCTACTGAAGGCTTCAAGATTCTCTTTTCTTCCAGGGACCACGTTTCATAAATTTTCAGATGGGATCCATAAACATCAAGTACATATGTATCAACCAATCTCCTTTCCACAATCAACTACTGAATCAACCACTATCTTCTCAGAATGTAGGAACCAAAAAACAATACCAGTAACTGGACACCTATTTTGAACCCAGACCACTGCAGCAATAGACAAAAGTAGCTAAAATAAGTTTCAAGAAAAGTCTGAAACTTCACCAATATAAACCTACGGATATACGCACTTTGTCTGTGTCAATCCTGCAGACCTTCGTACCTGCACCTGTCGCTGAACTACACACCGCCACACCTGAACCCTTGTCTGAACTGCACACCTCCGCACTGAACCCGTGTCTCAACTGTGTACCTCCGCACCTGCACTGTGGTTCACCTGCGGACCTCCACACCTGCACCTGTCACTGAAATGTGCACCGCCGCACCTGAACCCGTGTCTGAACTGCGTACCTCCACACTGAACCCGTGTCTGAACTGCGTACCTCCACACCTGCACTGTGGTTAGCCTGCGGACCTCCGAATGGAGCCAAATTATCAGTCCTCCAATATGCCCGAGGCTGTCAGATCCACATATCTGAGCATGCGTCAAAGTAGATCTTCCTTCTAGTGCTTAGGTCTCTCCTTGATTTAGCTATCGCTCTTCCAACCGATCACCATAATTTTAGATCTTGATTTTATTTAGATATTTCATGTTCAAGAGTTCCCAGCCAAATGATCTCCTTTCCTTTTTATAGACTAGCCCTTACTCAAACCATGGCCCAAAACCATAGAATTCCAATACAAGTAACCCAAAACTTGCGTTCAATACTTTAGAAGCAAAACCATGGACCAAAACCATAGGATCAAAAACGTCGAACTAAATACCATGGATCGCCCATAACATTTCCCACATGCGTGCGCTTTTCTCTGCATGGAAGTCTGTGAACTTTAGGTCCGCACCTTTTGTTTGGAAAACCTGCGAACATGTCCACACCTTTTGAAAGGCACACCTGCAGACCCAGCCTAAGGCCGCATCTTTGTGAACAGGAACTTGCGGGCCTTTCATTTTCTACATTCTTTGTAGTCTGATCATCAACGTTTTGCTACTGCCCTGCTGCACTATGATTTTTCATCTGTGAGATTTCCCATCAAGGACAATACTTGTATCATAATGCCAACAATCTCCCCCTTTGGACTTGATGGCAACAACACCAAATCACTCTCCCCCTTTGACATCAAGGGCAATGGGTAGACCAAGATAATCTCCTTCCTTGATAACCATCCCACTAACCATACTCCCCCTGAGAACTTGTTGATACCTCTTCTTCTGCTAAAATGTGTTGAACATGCTCCCCCTGATTGTAAGCAAGGTCTACAAAAAGATGTTCTACAAGAAAGTACATGATAAGAGACCTTCCTATCACCTAAGACTCATACATACAACTCCCAATCAAGTGGGAATACATAATAAGCACATTACATTATCCATCCCAGGCATAGTGGGGCAACCAAGATAGGCCGTTACATGACCTTGACAAAAGAAATATAAGACATAGAGACAAAACATTAGCAGCATTATTCAGATCAGCATCCATGTTCTTCTTTTGTACTTGCTCCTCCAAGATATTCAACCATAATGCCAACAATGCATATTTAGAAGAATATATGCTCCCCCTGAACCTGTGCCAACTGATCTCTGACCAATCCATGTACGCATATACCCCATATGAAATTCAAATACAACAGACAAGATTCAACAGCAAGATGACGCATCAACTACTCCCAGCTTTTGTCTGAGGTATTCAAATTTTTCCCTCGGTAGTGTTTTGGTGAGTATATCAGCAACTTTTTCCTTAGAGGGAACATACTCCAACTTGACCTTCTGTTCAAGCACTTTTTCCCGAAGAAAATGACATTTGATAGGTATATGCTTGGTCTTTGAATTCATGACTGGGTTCTTTGAAATGTTGATTGCACTTGTATTATCACATAGGATGGAGATAGGTGGAGTACAAGTGATTTGAAAATCCTGCAAAGTTTGCATCATCCAAAGAAGTTGTGTGCAACAAGATGCAGCAGCCACATACTCTGCTTAGCCTGTAGATAATGCTATTAAACTCTGTTTCTTGCTGAACCAAGATACTAATCTAGAACCCATAAAGAATGCACCACCATTCGTGCTTTTTCTGTCATCCATGCTTCCCGCCCAATCTGCATCTGTATAAGCATGAAGTATGATATCTGTATCTCTAGGATACCATAAGCCATAGTTTTGAGTTCCTTGAAGATACTTGAAGATTCTCTTAACTGCCTGAAGATGAGTTTCCTTTGGATTTTCCTGAAATCTTCTAACTATTCCCACTGCATGCATGATGTCTGGTCGGGTACCTATCAAATAAAGCAGACTTCCAATCATGGATCTATAGGTTGGTTGATGCATTGCTGCTGATTCATCATTTGCAGTGAGGCTGCATCCTATAACCATAGGGGTACATACTGGTTTCAAATATTCCATGCTATATTTCTTCAAGATCTGCCTGAGGTACTTGGTTTGAGATAAAAAGATACCACCTTCATTTTGTTGGATTTGTAGACCAAGAAAATATGTTAGTTCTCCAAGCAATGACATTTCGAATTCTTTCTGCATTACTAAGGCAAAGTTTTGACTCATAGCTTCTTCATTGCTACCAAAGATAATATCATCTACATACACAACAAGTATTAGTAATTTGTCATTTTCAACTTTTATATAAAGATTGCTATCTGTTGATCCTTTTGAAAAACCTTGTTGATGGAGGTATTTGTCCAAATGATAGTACCAAGCCCTTGGAGCTTGTTTAAGACCATAGAGAGCCCTTTTTAGTGTACATACAATATTTGGATCATTCCCAAGGATGAAACCATCTGGTTGCTCAATGTACACTTCTTCTTCTAAGTCTCCATTCAGAAAGGCTGATTTCACATCCATTTGAAATACTTTGAATTTTTGGAAGCTAGAGAGAGCAAGGAACATTCTGATGGCCTCAAGTCTAGCAACGGGAGCAAATGTTTCTTCAAAGTCAATTCCTTCTTGTTGAGCATACCCTTTACAAACCAGTCTGGATTTATTTCTAATAACTTCCCCATTTTCATTCAACTTGTTTTTGAATATCCATTTTGTCCCTATGAAATTCTTATCTTTTGGTCTATGAACCAACTCCCAAGTGTTATTTCTCTCGATCTGCTGAAGTTCTTTAGCCATTGCCTTGACCCAACATTCATCTTTGCATGCCTCTCTTACATTATGTGGCTCAGTGGAAGAGAGTAATGCCAAGTAGATTGAACCTTCTGTAATTGTTCTTCTTGTTTGTATACCAGCCTCTTTCTGCCCCAAAATTTTAGATTCTGGATGATTCTTCTAAACGTACCTGGATGGAGTCTTTTCTTCTATCCTTATCTGTTCTTCCGGTGCCTCATGGGTTTCTTCTTCATCATGAATCTAATTTGATGTTGATGGATAGTCCTCATCATCTTCGAAATCTTCAGATCTTACCTGCCTAGGAGTGCTTTCTTCTTCATCAACCACTACATCAATACTTTCAACAATTTTTCCAAGCCTTTTATTGTAACACTTGTATGCTTTGTTGTGGGGAGAGTAACCAAGGAGAATGCCTTCATCTACTCTAGGTTCAAACTTGCCAAGATTTTCATCAGTATTTTTGATGTAGCATTTACTTCCAAAAATTTTGAAGTATTTTACCGAAGGAGTCTTACCATACCATAGTTCATGAGGAGTCTGAGTGCTGTTCACCCAGACATTTGTCTTGTTGAGAATAACAACTGTAGCAAATGCAGCTTCACCCCAGAAAGTTGCGAGAGTTCCAGACTCATCCATCATAGCACGAGCCATTTGTTGAACTGTTCTGTTCATCCTTTCCACTACTCCATTTTGCTGAGGAGTCCTTGCAGTAGAGAATTCTCTTCTTATTCCATGTTCTTCACAAAAATCGAAAAATTCATTTGAGGTAAACTCCCCACCTCTATCAGACCTGAGGCATTTAATTTTGTGATCTGATTCGTTTTCAACCAAGGCTTTAAAAGATTTGAACTTTTCGAAGGCTTCATCTTTGTGCTTCATAAGTCCTATCCAACACATCCTGGAAAAGTCATCAATGAATAATATAAAGTATTCTTCTCCTCGAGGCGACCTTTTCCTAGATGGACCACATACATCAGTATGGACTAGTTCAAGTGGCCTGCTAGCTGATCCTTCCTTCTCAGGGAAGTCAGTTCTAGTTTTCTTACCAAACTAACATGATTTTCATATTGTATTGTCTGGAATTTTGATGTCCGGAAGACCACGAACTGCTTGGTATTTGCATGCTTTCCTTATTTGTGAGAAGCTTAGATGCCCCAATCTTCTGTGCCATAGCTAGTGTTCATCATTCTTTCTTAGATAGCATTGATGTTGTCCTTCTTTGAATATGTATAAATTATTTGGAGTTCTTATGCCTTTGATCACTGTTTTTCCTGTATCAAGATCATGAACACTACATTCATTTGATTGAAATATTACCTCAGTTCCTTGATCGCACATCTGACTGACACTCAATAGATTATGCTTTGAGCCATCAAGATACATGACATTTCCAGCTTTGACCTTTTTCTTTAACTGAACAGAACCTTTACCTTTTATGAGAGTAGGGGTGTCATTCCCAAAAGATACCTTCTTCTCCTTCTCTAAGGCACTATATGACTGAAGTTTTTCTTTATCACCCGTCATATGTTTCGAACATCCACTGTCGATGTACCATTGATTTTCTTACCCTTTCAAATATAAAGCTATACCACATCTCTCTGGTTGTGGTTCCTTCATTCTCCATGTTTTGGCACTTGAGGCTTGCTCCTTCTGAGTTGTCTGCCGAAACCTGCTCCTGCATTCAGAATCTTCATACCGAAATTGTTACAAATAGAACATTTTATTTCATTTTCAAGAGCAGAAAAGTTATTGTAGGTTATTTTCATGATCCCATTCATACTCCTCTATTTTTGAGCTTCTCTAGTCATGATTGTCTTATAGGCAACACATTGAGCTGCTTTGTGACCAAAGTTATGAAAAGAGAAACATTGGCAATTGAAGAGACTCCTGTGATTATCAAATCTACCAACCAACCAATTATAGTTTCTATTGACATCCATTCTCGAGGAAAATTGGGAAGGTTTTACCTGTGGCTGGTTGTAGCTTCTGTTCATCCTTAAGGTGGATTTCCCCTGATTTACCTAGTATTCTTTGTTCATTCTTGAGGTAAATTGTCCCTGATTTACCTCGTGATTTTCATTCGACCTTTGCTCACTCCTCCTTGCTGCATCAAGATAGCTTTTGGAGGTGGATGGTTTCTGCACTTGAGATTCTTCTTCATTATATCCCAGACCTGTCTTGATTAGTGGAGAATGTTGCACATTAATAATCTCATCTAGAGTTTCAGATCCTTTAACAAATCTAAGATTAAGAGCTTTTGTTTTCTCAATCTCTTTTCTAAGACCCACAATTTCACATTCTAAGTTTTCATGAAGTTTTTCCTTTTCAACTAGTTGGAATTGCAGAGTATCAATAATCATATTTTCTAGCATCCATGAAATCATCATCTTCAAAAGCCATTAAAAGTCTATAATTATTACCTTGTTCATCTTCATCACTATTTGAAAGTCCATCACTGTCTTCATGAGTGTAATAGCTTTTCTTATTTACATTCTGTTTCTTCTAACAGGTTCCTTACCTTTGTCAAGCCTATCTTTATGAGGACACTTGGTAGCATAGTGACCGACTCTTCCACAAGAAAAGCATTTGAAAGGCAACTTACCTCTGAATCTTCCAGCACCCCATTGAAGGTTCTTAACAAAATTTTATTCTTCCTCTTATTCTGACATATGTCCTAACTCATAGTAATATCCTTTCCCTGAGGCCTTGAATGCAGCTTCTCTCCTATCTGATGGTCCTCCTTTCCTCATTTCGTAAGCAATTAGAATTCCGTGCAGCTGTGACATGGTAATGTTTTGTAGATTCTATTTTTCTTCTCTTGCAGAAACTTTTGATTCAAACTTAGAGGACAAAGATCTTAGAACCTTTTCAACCACAGCATACTCTTTTATTTCCT
This sequence comes from Pinus tabuliformis, assembly GCA_031772625.1. Lineage (NCBI taxonomy): Eukaryota > Viridiplantae > Streptophyta > Pinopsida > Pinales > Pinaceae > Pinus > Pinus tabuliformis. The sequence goes on along the minus strand of CM062805.1, from coordinate 354,381,803 downwards.
CACCCAAGTTTTTCATACAATTAACAATCTCATCTATACATAGGAAATAGTTAGCCACACTTTCATCATTGTACATTCTGAGATTTTCATACTGAATTCTGAGGGTTTGAAGTTTTTCTCATTTTACCTGTTCATCTCCTTCATAGCTCAGAACAATCTTATCCCATATTTCTTTTGCGGATTTGTACTACATAACCTTGACGAATTCTGATTGAGATAGACATCCTAATAGAGTATTGACAGCCTTTGCATTTGTTTCATATTGCTTCTTACCAGCCGGATCTGTAGGAGTTGTTGAAGGAAAAGTGTACCCTGTATCTATGATATCCCAGACTTTTGTACCAAGAGATTGAAGATAGGCTGTGACTCTTACCTTCCAATAGACAAAGTTGGTCCCATAAAAAATTGGTGGCCTGATCGATGCTTCTCTCTCGTAGTTGCTCATGATGATAGATCTTCCTTCAGGCGATCAAGCTTCTTCTGAAGGACCTGCTCTGATACCAATTGTTGGAATAATACTGAGAAGGGGGGTGAATCAATATTATCAAATTCTTTTCAATATACCTTCCAGATTTATAATTTAATTTATTCTTCAGATGTTGACCATTAATTTGTATGTCAGTACCATATAATAATGAACAGGAACAAGAAAAATAGACAGTCACACCAAAGAACACCAGATATAAGGTGGAAACCCAATGTGGGTGAAAACCACCTGCTGCAATATGTCTCTATCTTCTTTCAATTAGAAACTTCTTTTTACAATGATTTTGTATTGGTGCAGTCCTTTACCAGTACGCAGGCTGCAACCTGCAGAGAGCTACAACCCTCTCTCATTTTCCAGACTCTCCTGGAAGGGAGCTACAACCCCCTTAGCTCTTGTACTAGCTGAGCTACTAGTACGTAGGTGTTCACCTACTAAAGGCTTCAACCTTCTCTTTTCTTCCAGGGACCACGTTTCATAAATTTTCAGACTGGATCCATAAACATCAAGTACATATGTATCAACCAATCACCTTTCGACAGTGAACTACTAAATCAACCACTATCTTCTCAGAATGCAGTAACCAGAAAACAATACCAGTAACCAGACACCTATTCTGAACCCAGAACACTGCAGCAATAGACAAAAGCAGCTAAAACAAGTTTCAAGAAAAGTCTGCAACTTCACCAATATAAACCTATAGATATCTGCAATTTGTCTGTGTCGATCCTGTGAACCTCCACACCTACACCTATTGCTGAACTGTGCACCACTGCACCTGAAAATGTGTCTAAACTATGCACCTCCGCACTGAACCTGTGTTTGAATAGCGTACCTCCGCACCTGCATTGTGGTTCGCCTGCGGACCTCCGCACCCGCACCTGTCACTGAAATGCGCATCGCTGCACCTGAACCCGTGTCTGAACTGCGCACCTCCTCACTGAACCCGTGTCTGAACTATGTACCTCCACACCTGCACTGTGGTTCGCCCGTGGACCTTCGAATGGAGCCAAATTGTCAGTCCTCCAATATGCCTGAGACTGTCAGATCCATAGATCTCATCATGCGTCAAAGTAGATCTTCCTTCTAATGCTCAGGTCTCTTCTTGATTTAGCTATCACTCTTCTAACCGATCACCAAAATTTTAGATCTTGATTTTCTTTAGATATTTGACGTTGAAGAGTGCCCAGCCAAATGATCTCCTTTCCTTTTTATAGACTAGCCCTTGCTCAAACCATGGTCCAAAACCATAGAATTCTAATACAAGCGACCCAAAACTTGGGTTCAATACTTTAGAAGCAAAACCATGGACCAAAACCATAGGATCAAAAACGTCAGACTAAATACCATGGATCACCTGTAACATTTCCCACATGCGTGCGCTTTTCTCTGCATGGAAGTCTGTGAACTTTAGGTGCACACCTTTTTTTCAGAAAACCTGCGAACATGTCTGCACCTTTTGAACGGCGCACCTGCAGACCTAGCCTAAGACCGCATATTTATGAACAGGAACCTGCGGGCCTTTCATTTTCTACATTCTTTGTAGTTTGATCATCAACTTTTTGCTACTGCCCTGCTGCACTATGATCTGTCATCTGTGAGAGTGGCCATCAAGGACAATATTTGTATCATTATGACAACAGATATATTGCAGAAATATAAACACAAAAAACACATAAAACAACAGAGACACAAATATATGCAGTTCACCAAGTTTGGGCTACATCCATGGGAAACATCCATCCCTTCCTTTTATATTATTGAGCAAAATGAAGAGATACAACATACATCAGAACCACTGTAATTCTCTCTTTGCTCTCACACAATCTCCTCTCTCTTTCTCACTTAGAATACAGATCTACATAGATGCAATATCATTCCCTCATATTAGCAAGGGGTTTCTTTCTAGGGAAAAAAACCCTAAATTAAACATAACTTCTACTGTCAGATTTTTGCCTAATGAAGGGCCTAGATTGACAACGAAATTACAACATTTTACAAGGCAATTTTACATCTATTTTAAGCTTTAGTGGCATTGCCCCTGATCCCCCATTGGGGGGGCTCCTAAATATCATTTCCGCCCCCCCTGGACCCCCCTTTCAGTGCAAATATTACCGGCAGCATTGCCTCCACATTATGAACTAGGGTCCGATGCAGTGATACCTCTGAATAAAGAAGATAATCAAGCTCCATAGCCAACAATCTCTGACTTGGAGACTGATTATTGCAACTCCAGCATTGCTTCATTCACTAGACAATGACTCCAATTTGGACCTGGTTGTTTCTTATCTTCTTCATAATACTTGAAGACCAATTGAGACTGAGCAGAATCTTAGTTTCTCCCTGGTTACAACTTTTGTTAACATATCTGCAGGATTCTGGCTAGTGTGTATCTTTTCCAGCTTCAACTGTCCATCTTCCAACACTGACTGTATGAAATGGTACTCAAGCTATGTATGTTTAGTCTTGGAATGAAATGTAGAGTTATTTGCAAGATGCATGGCACTATGGCTGTCACTATACAACCAGCCTAACTCCTACTTCTTACCCAATTCATCCAGAAACCTTTGTAACTAAATGATTTGTTTACAAGACTCTATAGCAGAAACATACTCTGCTTCCATTGTTAAGAGTCAACAACCCTTTGCTGTTCTGAAACCCAACTGACAGTTTTTCCAGCCACAGTAAACACATACCTTGTTGTTCTCCTCCTATTATCTCTATCACCTGCCATATGTGCATCAAAATATCCCTGTAAAGAAATGTTTGAACCACCAAAGCATAATTCTTGATTTGTAGTACCTCTCAAATATCTGAGAATCCACTTCACGGCCATCCAATGTTCTTTTCTTGGATTTTTCATGTACCTACTTACAACTCCCACTACATGTGCAATATGAGGCCTTGTACAAACCATTAAGTACATTAAGCTTCCAACTGCTGATGCATATGGAACTTTAGACATATAAGCCATTTCTTCCTGTGTCTTGGGACACACCTCCTTACATAGCTTGAAATGGCTAGCCAAAGGTATACTAACTGGTTTTTCATTTTGCATATTAAACCTTTTCAACACCTCTTCTATGTACTCACTCTAAGACAATGTTATTTTCAATTCTTCCTGTCTCTAGTTATTCTCACACCAAGGATTTGTTTTGCAACACCCAAATCCTTTATTACAAATGAGTTCACCAATTTTCTTTTGAGCACATTTATTTCCTGCATGTTAGAACCTGCAACAAGCATGTCATCTACATACAATAACAATATAATATAGCTGCCATCATTTTGTCTTTTGAGATAAACACAATGATGAATGTGACATCTAGTATAACCTCATTCGGACATAAACCTATCGAATTTTAGGTACCACTGCCTTGGAGCCTGTTTTAAGCCATACAAGCTCTTCTTCAACATGCACACTAGTTTCTCCTTCCCTTTTACCTCATATCCTTATGGTTGCTGCATATATATCTCTTCCTCCAAATCCCCGTGGAGAAAGATTGTCTTTACATCTAGCTGCTCAAGATGCAAATCTTCAGCTACTACTAGACTGTAAATAGTTTTGATTGAAGTCATTTTAACAACAGGAGAAAATATCTCATAAATGTCTATACCCTTTTTCTATGAAAACCCCTTCACCGCAAGTCTAGCTTTGTAACTTTTTCTACCTCCATCTTCTTCCTTCAACCTATAAACCCATTTATTCTCCAATGTTGTTTTACCTGCAGGGAACTTGACTAAGTCCCAAGTCTAGTTCTGTGCTAAGGAGTCCACCTCTTCTTTCATGGCTTGCTCCCAGTTCTTCCTGGTAGATATTCTAACACCACTTTTAGGTGTTTGAGGTGTTTGTTGCTATTGTGGTTGTTGTATTTGTTCTTGCTATTGATCATTATGATTTTCAGGCACCTTCACTTTTTATGTAATCTCATCAAGCACTGCGTATTCTCTATTTTCTTTTTCTTGTTTCTTTTCCTGTAGCTGATCCTTATACAAAATCTTTTCATTGAAAATGACATCTCTGCTTCTAATGATTTTTTGTTTTTGATAATCATAAAAGCGATAACTAAAATCATTAACACCATATCCAATAAAGGTACATTTCTTTGATTTTGCCTCAAGCTTTGTTCTATTTTCTTTATTAATGTGGACAAAGGCTTCATAACCAAAAGTCTTTAAAAATGAATAGTTTACCTTCTTACCTATCCATGCCTCCTCTGGAATACTACCATCCAACGAACTTGAAGGCCCTCTATTTATTAGATAAACAACAGTATCTACAACAACTGCTCAAAATTATAAAGGCAATCCTACATGCAATCTGATACACCTTACATGCTCCATGATTGTCCTATTCATCCTTTCTAACACACCATTTTCTTGTGTTGTTCTTGGAATTGTCTTCTCTCTATGAATTCCATTCTCTAAATAGTACCTATCAAACTCTTCGCTGCAATATTCACCTCCATTGTCTCACCTGAGACACTTCAACCTTTTTTCTCTCTCATTTTCATCCAAAGCTTTCCATTTCTTGAAAGTATCAAATACATCAAATTTATTTCGAATATAATAAATCCAGGTTCTTCTAGTTGCATCATAAATAAAAGTAAGATAATAATGAGAGCCACCGAGAGATGATACCTGAGCAGGTCCCCATACATATGTATGTAGAAGCTCTAATTTTTTTCTCTTCTTTTCCTTCCCAATTCCAAGTAATCTAACTCTCTTCTTTTTTCCATAAGCACAATTCTCACAGAATTTTAAATCAACATGCTTCAAACCTCGCAATAAATTTCTTGACTGAAGAATCTACATCTCCTTCTCGTTCATGTGCCCAAGAATATGATGACACAATGTTGTATCTTGTCTTGTAGAGGCTAAAGCATTAACAGAATTAGAAATACCATTTCATAAATACAATGTATCAACATTTTCTCCTTTTTTTATTACCAAGGATCCTTTTGTGACCTTCCAGGTTTTATCTGTAAAAGAAGTCACACAGCCTTCACCTCCCAACTTCCCTCTTGAAATTATAATTTTCTTCCGATCTGGAACATGCCTTACCTCCTTCAATAGCCATTGATTTCGATTCTATTCCTTTATGAAAACTATACCCATTCCAATGATTTTACAGGGTTTATCATCACCCAATCAAACCTGTCCAAAATCTCCTTGAACATAATCATGAAAATGTTTCCTATCAAGTGTGGCATGGAATGAGGGCCCTGAACCTACCACCCAAGCATCAATAATATTTTCTAATGAAAGAATCAAAGAATCTTTCAACACATCACGTGTCACATTCGCTTCGTGATTGTTTTCTTGTTGTGCGTCTCCTTCTTTTCCCTTCCAAGACTTGCAGTCTTTCTTCAGGTGTCCTTTCTTCCTACATTTCCAGCATACTATCCCCTCTCTGGACTTGGATCTACATTTCCTTGACTTACTATGATATCCTGGGCTCTTTCCTCTTTCCATTTTTCTTCCCCTAGTCTTTGTAGTCAAAGCATTACCTGATGTCTCACAGAGCTTTTATGTCGCATTTCCTCGCTAAGGATTGCACCGACAACATCATCAAACTTTAAAGTACTAGATCCAAAAACATAGTTACTAATGGCCATAACTAAACCATTCCAACTTTCTAGCAATGAGCAGAAAAATAAAGAGCCCTAACTTCATCATCAAAAGTTACCCCTACAGAACTTAATAGACTGGTAACTGTATTAAATTCATTTAAATCATCAGCAATAGATCCACCTTCTGAGATCTTCATATTAAATAAATGCTTCATAAGAAATACCTTATTTTAGGCCAAGGGATTTTCATATAGTTTGGCCAATGCTAACATTAAACCCTTTGTTGTCATTTCCTTTGAAATATTAAACGCTACCGATGCTGCTACACACAGCCGTATTGTTCCAAGTGCCTTTCTGTCGATAATATCCCATTATGTGTCTGTCATACTCATCGACTTCTTTGTCTTTCCGCTCAATGGTTGGTACAGATCTTTCTATTACAAATAACCTTCCACCTGCATCTCCCATATCTCATAGTTTTGGCCATTAAATATCTCAACCCTAAACCTATCATCTTCCACCATTTCTCCCACTCGAACCAAGAACCCTTCTTTCTTACAAGTTTATCAGCCAAATATACCTTCGACTTTGATACCTGTTGTTATAAAATTATATATTACAGATCAATGGAACACATAAAATATATTGTAGAAATATAAACACAGAAAACACATAAAATAAGAAATACACAGATATACTTGGTTCACCCAATTTGGGCTATGTCCATGGAGAAATAACCAGTCCTTCTTTTTATATTATCCATAAAACCGAAGAGATACAACCTACAGCAAATCCATTGTAATTTCCTCTTCACATGCACACAATGTCCTCTTTCTTTCCCACTCAGAATACATATCTACATAGACACAATACAATTACCTCATATATAGAGAGGGGTTGCCTTCTAGGGAAAAAAACGCTAAATTAAACATAATTTCTACCATCAGATCTTCGCCTAATGAATGACCTAGATTGACTATGAAATTACAACATTTTACAAGGAAATATTACATCTATTTTTAGCTTCGGGGGCACTACCCCCGATCCGCCGTCAGGGGGACGTCCTAAAGATCGCTGCTACCACTCGTGGTCCCCCCTTGCAGCGAAAATATTACAGGCGGTGTTGCCACCACATTACAAACTGGGGTCCAATGCAGTGATACCTCTAAATAAAGAATATAATTAGCCTCCACACCCAACAAGAAAAATCCTCTACAATGAGTTATGAGGTACTATATATAGCAAAGGGTGCGGTGAGCCTTGACATTCTTCTTTGTGATTGTTAAATTACCCTCATGATTCCTCAACTACTATATGACTGTTACATTAAGCTATTGACACTTGAACTTCCACTTGACAAGATGTTACATACAATCTCCACATGTACCCATGTGAGACAAAATAGGCTTCAGTAAGCCATGCAAGAAATCACTATGACTTGGACAACTGTGGGAAGACCAACTCTTTGACATCCTCACGATGGTCGATGGTAGCAAACTGATGCCAAGCTCGGTAGTCTGCCATAGTGTCCATGTATTCTGTGGTGACATCTTTCTGGAAATGAACTCTTGCCTCTGTTGCATCAGGGTACACTTCTTTGGCTCATCTTTCCAACCTATCTAATAACATGTTCATCATTTCCTTGAGTGTGGCCGAACCAGTGACATACTAATTCTTGGTGTCTGCACTAATTGCCAATTCTGCGCTGGTGGCTATGCTCATCAACTCGTCAATGTACGAGTCAAGCTCCTGTCGAAATTGTGTCTTTGTCTTTGCCTTAGTGACTGTCCCAATATATGGAGTCATATGTGTGTGTAAAACAACATCCATTCTTCTGAATATTCCTGCATGGGAAGCCTGCAAACTAGTGATGAGTTACAGTATTTATTCAGAGTTTTTCATCTAACTCTAGATACATGCCTTCACCTCAACCACTCTGGGCTTCTTCATCTTGGGAAAGTGTAACAGGGCTCCCTTATATCTCATTGTCCATGTTTGTGTGTGGTCAACAAAAGTATGCATGTTTGACATGATACGTTCTCTCCTAGCACATCGTTGTTGCCAATCATTGAGATAGATGACTGCCTTGTGCATGGTACTATATATAGAATGCAATGCCCATGTCACTGTCTCTAGGGATGACACTTCATCCAGTATCGCCTTCTTGAACTCTACTACAGTGGATACCGTAATGAGTTCTCCTCCTTGCTTTGATGTGTGTAACTCTTTAGCCATTCGCTCATTCTCCACTCCCAAAAAGTGAACACTCAAGCTAGTCGCTTCGGCATATCCTCTCGTGGCATCCACCAATGTTGTTGGAGTCTTTCGCACATCATATATGATCACTCATTTCTCAAACTGAGCAGGAGATGTGTGGTCACCCAGAGTAGACACTATGTGTGATTGCACAACTCTATGTCGCAACTCATCAAATGATATGTTGTGCATCTCTTCTTTTGAATTATTTACAAGGATCTCAATATCTCCTTGGTCACTTGGGACTTGCTCTGCTTCTAGATCTAGTGAAGCTCGTGGATTGACCTCTTCGTGATAAGGAATGGTGTAGATGTCTTGATCTAACTCTGGTTGCTCTACCTATCCATCTGCTCAAGTGATCATTCAATCTCTTGAGTGAAGTCCTCCTACTACGACTGCTCACCCTCTCTACTTTGTGTGAGCTGGTCAAATGAGTCTGCTACCTATACGAGCACAGTTTCATCTATTTGTACATGTTCTTCCCCCTACTATACCTGTCCTTGTTTCTCTTCCTTCTCCTTTCTGCACATCTCCTATTCCTTCCGGAGTTGCTCCTTCAACTCATGGAACTCTTTCATTGTTTCCTCTATCCTCTATTTTTCTCTCTCCCTTTGTGTTATCCTCTTGTCACGTTGTTTCCTCTTCACCTCTATTGCCAAAGATGCTTTCTGCACAAGTGGGGCTACTTTGAACTTGAAGCTTTTCTCTACCTCTATGCTATCAACAATCTTTCTCTTGCCTTTGTCGCGTGCCAGGTTTACCTCTACTGCTACTCTCCTAGATGCTACTTCGCTAACCATTGGGCCTAGAGAAGTTGTGACAATATCTCCATGGGTATTCTTCCACCCAATGACATGCCATGTGGATCCACGGATATTGTACTCTCACACAGTGATCACCAAACAATGCGGGTCATACAAATTATAACTTCTTGTGTCGAAAGGATATTTCTTGAACTCTTTTGCTTCAAAATCCACATGCTTGAGATTCTATATCTTGTACAACCCGATCTGCAATGGAAGAGTGGGTCAAGGTGGCTTCTTCTTCTAGTGTGGCCTAGTTGAGGGTCCTTTGAGATGTGGTACGATACTCCTTGCATGACGAGCTTGTCCATGGCAAACTTCGGCAAAACATGCAGAGGCTTCTCCGCATTGTACATCCGTATGAAGGTTCCAATAGGTGAGTCATACCAATCTACTATGTCAATGAGTGCCTCCATTGCTTTCTTTGACATGCAAGCTATATTTTTCTCAAATATCATCTTGTACACCAAGGTGACAAAATAATGTGATAGTTGTGTGATGACTCCTCAAAAGCTACATTTGGAAAATAATTTACAATAAGTGTTCAGAGAGCTTTTCCATGATGTCCATGGCCACTTAAAGCCCTGGAACTCTTGATGGGCATAGATTGCATCCAAGATGTAAGTGGACATGTAGATTTCTACTTGCTGGCCTTTGGGAGGCTACCAAGCTCCTGTTACCTATTCCTTCAGCCTGTGAGCCAACATGTCGGACCAGTTCCATGCTTTGCCTTCACTGTCTAGTTGGCCCAACGGAATTGCCCAACTATATGAGAAGGTCACTGTGCTCTCTTGGCCATGCAAGAAACATGCAAATATGGCCAAGTACTCATATTCCTTCCGCAGTATCTTCGATTTGTAAATTTGGTTGTGTGTCATCCTGAATTTGGCTGGATCCTTCACCTAATTCTTCAAGATATCCCTAGGGTTGCTATTGTTGCTGGGTATGTTGAAGGGTGTCTTCATGGTGATCACTAGCTTCAGAAAATGGTACATTTGTTGATATTCCTATGCCCTGAAGGTAGCAATATCTTTCTCATTGACACTAGTCAATGTCATCGTCTCAGGGTTAGCATGCGAGATGATCCAATGTATCATGTTTTTGCATGGGAACATGAGTTACCCGCATGAAATCTAGTACAAGTCGAACTTGCGAATGTTCACATAGACTTGGAAGTCTTCAAAACCCTCCCCAAATGTGCATGAGAATGCATCATTAACCTCTTGCCATTTCAACTTGATATCTTTTTCTACAATCAACTTGGTGTCTTCGTATATCAGGAAACTCATAGACACTCGCTCAACTACTGCTCCAGTTGTGCTTTCGTCGGTGTCCTTGGATCGTAGCTCTCTTGGAGGCCATTGATCCTGAACTGCTGAGAGGCAGAAGAACACCTACTATATCTGGAAACATGGAAACATGCATCGCAAGAAATCTATCAGTTAAAACTAAAACAAACTTGAGGGATGACATGCAACATACCCAAGGAATTGTTAGCAAGGATTGCACAATTTTCATGGGAGGCCGGGAGGTTAATTGCCGGAACTACAAAAAAGGCATTCTGGACTATCGGGAGGTTGGTTGACTAATGGAATTGAGCAATACATAATCAATCATGGCCTGTTGGGTGCTGAGATTGCACAATGCGCAATTTTAGCTAGCAAGTGATGCAGCCCCAGGGACTGCATTGTGCAATTTTTTGGACTAGCAATCAATGCCTCTCAGAATTTTGCAAAGAAAGACTAGAGGGCACTAACTAACTAGATTTTTGCATTTTCTGGGAGGAAGGTAGATCCTTCCCTCTCAGAATTACACACTGCAGTCTCGGAAAGGCATAGTCAGGGCCACGATTACCCAAACCCACCGACGCGAAACTGTAAGCAAATGAAGATGTGAATTCATGGCGATACCAATTATATGTAAGAGTGAGTGAACATGCATGGAAAAATTGAATGCGATATTTAGAAAATGGAACAACATGCATGTGTGTGAAATGAGTCACCAAATCAACGACTGTTCATGCAAAACAATGTCATGCATGTGACAGTAATGAGATGCTATCTAAAACTGAAACAGTGCTTGTAGAAACTAACATGCATGCAAATGACATCAAGTGTTCATAGAAATCAAGAAGACAACAATTAGAAAATCCAAAACACAAAAAGTGATAGAAATGTTTCAAAAGACATGTAAAGTGAACTTATCGAAGATTCATGCATGTACTGTGGGATGTTAGAGCTCCAATATGGATGTGAAGAATGAGCTTTGAAGCATCGAACAAATAAGTGTGATGCTCATGATGTACATACCACAAATCTAGGAAAAATGACACTTGGAGTGAAGCTTGTAAAACGATCTTTGCATGTAACCTCGAGTTGCTAAAAATAGATCGATAAAAATCTAGGGATGCTTTTTGCATGTTTCTTTTTGCTATTTTGGGAAGAAACAACCCATGCATGAAAGTCAAGTTTTCTCTGTCCTGAGTGCAACTAGACAAACTGAAGGAACATGCAATGACCTGCTTGACTAAGAGGCATTTTTGCGCAATTTATGGGAGGAAGTTGGGATGGTTGTCTAAAGGGATTGCACAATTTGTGGGAGGAGCAACTGATTGTTCCCTAGAATTGTGCAATTTCTAGGATGAGCTACACTGCTAGGCCAGATCGAACAATTTTACAAAAGAAGGTTGTTTGACAGGATTGCACAATTTCTAAGCCCAACAAGCTATGAGTCAGATTTGCGCAATTTCTGGAGGGAAGGTTAGTTCACCTCCCGAATCACACAATTTTCTAAGGGAGCTCCTCAGCCAGCAGTAGGAAGAAGAATCATGTAGAGGCTGGAAGCTGCTAAGAAACCAATGAAGCTTATATACTTCACCATGCAATACATGATGCTAAGGATGGTTTGTATGGAGGCTCCAAAATGAAGCTAAGTAAAATTTTGGAGGGTTTTTGTAGCCGCTACAACACTTGGCGACACACTGGTAGAACTCCAGCTCTCTGAATGGACCTTGTTCATGAAAGGTAAGTCTAACATGTTTAGTTCTCTGTTGATCTTCATTTTCACACTTTCTTTATTGTAAGATGTAGCATCTACTAAGCTCTTGGTCAGTCGACACACATTCCAAGCCAATTCAACACAATTTTTTCGATTGGGGTGAGGGGTATATTGGTGCACAAGCCTTATGGTCGTCAGAGTTTTAGTTTCATCTTTAGTGTTTCTCCACTGCTAGTAGTCCTAGAAAGTACCCCGATGAAGTTACTTTCATCGCCTTTTTGTGAAGGAAGGCTTTCGCTCCTTTTGCCTTATTAATTCTTCATTTTTTTTGAAAATTTTCATTTTTTCATTTTTCATTTTCATAACTCTACATAACACTTATTCATTTCATAGGCGAAAGAGGGATCTCAACTTATTGAGAGTAGAAGAGGTTTTTCCTTTACAAAATTGTATTATATATACATATGACATGTCTGTTAAGGTGTTCCCCCTCACGTTACTCTACTTGACTGAGCTGCCAAGGAATAACCCAAAAACAACTGACTAGAGTAGGTGACACTAGTTAGCACGCAAGCATTGTGTTTTCAGAAAGGTTCACTTTGAACAATACTTATTTTCCATTGACGTGTCATGGACTGAAGACAACAAGTTCTTCATACAGTGGCAGGAAAATAGATAACCAAGTATTAATAATTCCACAAGTCCTCTTGTACTTTACCCAACTAATTTCAAGAGTCACAAATAGTTTTAAGAAAACAAGAAGGAAAACAAACAAACATGCAAAGTAAGAATAAAATGTGCATGCAAGAAAACATACAAAAAGAAAACACTACTCCTACTCCTAAGCTAATGTGCATGGGTCTGCTCATGTGAAGTGATATGTCCAATGCAGCCACCAGTGCATTGGTCGACCCATGTTGGTGAAGGCATGGTTCATGAACAACATAGGTGTGTGAACCAATAGACATGAAGGATATAACAATGAAGACAAACAAACTCTGGGATTAAGCACGTCCAAAGAACATAAGTGAGTGCAAGTGCATGACATCAAATCCTTGGAATTACCATGCTGCTATGTGACATTGTGTGCATCCGTTAAGCATATGCATACTCTTGACTATGACATGAAAGCAAAAAAAAGAAACAAAGACAACTTGCGTCATGCATGTGTGCTTTCTATGTAAGATTCCTCCAATGCATGAGTGATGGGATCATGTAGTTCGAGTGGAGGAAGCATAATCTATGTGTGAGATTGATCTTCAATTCATATAGATGAGTGATGAGGAGCCTTGGGTGTTTCAACAATTTCCTAATCAGAAGTGAAACAAACCTTAGGATAGCGAGGGCCTAACATAACCATTAGCTTGGGCTAAAGTGCCTCGATAGCCTATGGGGTTTCAACTTCATCGATAGATAAATCATCATAAATAGGTGGCTTCGAAAAATCAACTACAATAGAATCATAATCATTATAGAATACGGGGATCAATACATCACGATAGCTATGATTAGCAAAACCAATGATTTCATCAACATCCTCATGATCTGATGAATCAAACATAGGGTTAGATGAGAAGCGAAAAAATTCACCCTCTGTGTTTCTGAAAAAAGCAGCTGAAAAATCAAGTGGATTTTCAACGAATAATTTGTCCTCTCCATTGTCGAATGATAGACTAACATCCGGTGTGTTCTGTAAATTATCAACAATGGGTGCATCCATAGATAAAGATACACATGTGAAATCATGGATGGAAGAATCACCAAAGATGTAAGGGAAGAACAGAGGAGGCTTGGACAAAAGGGAGTCATCCTTCACTGAGGATTGATGCTCAAGCTCCCAGTCACACTCTTCATGAATAATAGTGCAAGTTGGTTTCGCAACACCAACTCCTTCAATGGCTTGATCTTCATGCACAACCAGTGTAGAGTTTGGAATGGAAGAACACAAGATGGTGCAATTCGGAGGATCAACTATACATGGAGATGGAGGTTGAGGTAAAATAGGCATGTGAGAAGCCATGGGCTTTGCAACCAAATCTATGTGAAAATTGAGAGAAGTGATGTTGGGAGGATGTGAAAGTTGAACGGATGTGTGTGCATGTTCTCCCACATCACTCTGCAGTGGTAGAGTTGTTTGATGAGGGGGTGGCGGACAGTCAATTGTGACAATGACCATGTTTATCTGTGATTACGCAGCTCCATCACTGAAGTATGCTGAGTGGGGCTTGGGCTTGAAATTTATTTTAGGATTAACAAATTTGGTAAGATGGTACTCAAATCTGTCCATGAGAGACTGGAATTTCCTCTTTCTTTTTGGAGCTTGAAACTGCAACAGATAGAAGCGGTCCCAAAATTCCCTAGGCAATTCATGAGGGTCCTTCTATTATTGTAGCAATATTTTCTCAAGAAGTTCTGGATCAAAATGATAGAAAGTAGATTCAATGAGATCACAAAACTTCTCAAGTGAGTCCACGCTACTGGGAGGTAGACTCTAGCACCACCAATGTGGGGATTCTTGAACTCTGTATGAAAGCAACAAGCTAACCTCTTTTGCAAAGAACTCATCTGCATCCTCAAGGAATCCATAGAAGTCTTCTAAGTACTCTGGTTAGGATACTTCACCATCACCATCATATGTGAATTCAGACAAGAGATCAAAAAACTCCCTCATGATGTTGAGAGGCTCTGCATGCAAAAGACATCACGAAGGGATTAGGGTGATAGAATCCATGATAGATGTGCAAAGGTTGAAAACTAGATGAGAGGACACAACTTGTCATATGGCCCTCCTTCTATTGCCAAAAATGTTGATGGTGCTGAACCTGCCAACATGTCAGGAGATCCCCCTAGTGAGAAGTCCCAACTAGACCTTAGACCGTTTGGTGTAGGAGTCCTAGTAGTGGGTCGTATGGTATCGCCTTGATCACGGATACGCGGAGAGGCAAGTAAGATTTCCATGTTCGTAAGAAAGTTGTGACATGCGTAGCAAGGAAAGGAAGGTGCATGAACAGTTTTAACACATGGAAAAAGTGAGGTGAATGTGCCCCTTGGAAACCTGTGAAAGGATGCAGCTAAGAAGGGAACACACGAGTGAAGATGCATCAAAAACTGGAAAGCAAGTAAGCTAACAATCCAAAGTGATGGTTAAACTAGCAACACATTTTAGTAATATTCATACATACGTATATAAAAAGAGTATATATATAAGCAAACATATACATATATAATTAGAGTAAACATGATATCTGAAATGCAATAACAACATATGCATGAAACATGTTGGCTCTATTATATTAAGAAGTTAAAGTTCCAATCATACAATACAACCATGACTAGAAACTAGTCCCGATACTAGAACATTATAGTCACTATCGCCTGCTCCTCCAAGGAGATGTACTAGCTCTGCACTATGGAGAAGCCAAGGCTCGTTACAATACTCTCCAAGATTTCTCTAAAATACTCCTATCATAAGTTTGGCTAACCGAAAGCCTCTATAATGCATTATGAGGGACTATATATAGCAAAGGGTGTGGTGACCCTTGACATTCCCCTTTGTGATTGTTCATCTACCCTCATGAATCTTCAACTACTCTATGACTATTATGTTTAGCTATTGACACATGAACTTCAACATGACAAGACATTACATACAATGTGAACATGTACCCATGTGAAAAAAAATAGGCTTTAGCAAGCCATGTAAGAAATCACTATAAGTCGGACAACTATTGGAAGTCCAACTCCTTGACATCCTCAGGATGGTCGAAGGTAGAGAAGCGATGCCAAGCTTGGTAGTCCATGATAGGGTCCATGTATTCTGTGGTGACATCTTCCTAGAAATGAACTCTTGCCTCTATTGCATTCAGGTACACTGTTTTGGCTCCTCTATCCAACCCGTCTAATAACATGCACATCATTTTCTTGTGTGCGGCAAGATCAACGACATATTGATCCATGGTGTCTGCACTGGTGTTGTGGCCAGTAACAACCCCCTTTTATTTAGTTTTATTACTAATACTAAATAAATGGGGACCCTTCTAAAAAATAAAAATGTAGAACTTATATTCCCCTTTGAATAAAACATACTATCATAAACTTAGGAAAACACCCGCAAAACCCAAAAGGACTTAAGTTTTATGATAAGTTCGAATAAAATCATTCTCTCAATAAGACATCGCATCACAAAATGTAATGGAGGACACCATATAAGCAAACTACTGAAATTGTGAAATCGTGATGCGAGATCGCACGCTGTAAAGACTCATCGCACGCCGCAGTTTTCATATGCTGCAAGTATCACTTAAGGTAAAATATCTTGACCCAACGATATGCGATAGGACATCTCACAAATCGCATCTCATAGAAACATGTGGTGATAGATGATTGTTAACACAATGGATTAACGATATTGCAATTAGCGATATTGTCGTCTGTGATATTGCGATCTGCGATATTGTGATCTATGCTATTACGAAGCAAATCGCAAAATTGATTTATCGCACATCTGCAGCGCTCATCATTCGATAATTTTTTTTCTTAATCTGATACCAAGTTATGCGCATTAATGTCAATTTAATGGGTTAGTTGATTGTCATTAATGAGATAAGATTTAGATATGATCAAACGGTCGTTTCACGTAAGGTGGTATATTTTATATGATTTCGACATTAAGAGCTTTCCTGTCACCTTATCTCTTATCATTACTCTCTCCTTACTTGTAAATTGCAGGAGCGGAAAGTAGAAAAAAATATGCAGCAGTGTTCAGAACGTAATGGGAAAGAAGGGAAAAGCTCTGATTGTTGAGGACAAAGAAATTATGCCCTTATACACAGACACCACCTATAACAGAGTCATCAGCATAACTACTTGTGAAGGCATGTACAGTCTGCTTGAAGAAGAAAATCCCAGAGTAATGGAGGTCAGAGGGACAACAGACTCACGCAGGTTGTTTGAGGCATCAATCACAGAACTTGCATGTTCATTCTTGCACCGGATAGCGGCAAGACCCAAGATTTTTCCATACACAGACATGGTCAAGTGGTTACTATACAGTGTTGATGTAACAGATAGACAATTTAAGACTCAGAGCCAAGGACTCATCAGGTCATTAACTCCACAAGATTAATGGTTTATGTATCATCTACCAAAAATGCGCAAGAGGTGAAACTAGCACCAGGGAAGTTCGGATTGAGAAACAGAGGTAGTTTCTGATGTGAAATTAGCACTTGATCACTGGGAAAAACTCCTTGAGAAGGAAAGCCTCTAATCATTCAGTCACCTGTAAGCCTGGAAAACTATAGGAAAAAGCGCTAAAGGCTAAAGGCGAAAGCTGCGATCTAAAAACCAGCAGTATTTATCAGGGATATCCTTAGGTGGTATGCAAATTTCTAATTATTTGATTTAGAATCTGCAGATAAGCTGGAGACAAAAGGTTGAAGAAAGAGCAGAGTCCATCAAGAAGTTAACCAAGTTGAACTGGGATTCTTACTGGTAGTACTTGGTTAAACTGCACAGTCAATGCATGACTCTCAACTACCTTACGAACTTTGCCGAGAAGATAGGGCCAGCACTTCCCAATTCTATTTTCGCAGGGAAGCTAAAATTGGAGGTTGGCCAACTGACGCTCCTCAAGACGATGCTAAGTGCTTGCAACCTCAGAGAACAGATACATAGATAATTAATTTCTAGATTCAGTTTTAGTTTTAGTTTTGATTTATGTTTGCCTTAGATGAGGACGATCATTTAAAACTCCTCCTATATTTTTGTAATAGACTATTTTTAGGATTTTGTTAGTACTATTTTAACCCCTCTCATGAATTTAGAGAGGGGTCCTGAAATTTATCAAAATCGTTTCCTCAGAACATGCACTTTTGCACCCTCAGAGGAGGTTTTGAGGAATGAATGGAACGAGATTTATTGATATCTGTGTTTAATGTCTACTATTGAAATGCAATTTTGTACTCTTAGTAGATGTTGAATTAGGAAGAGATAAATCTATATTTCTGAAGATCATGAGTAGAACTTGTTATCGATGGTACTTTTATCTCTTAATGATTTCTGCTTATGTGTTAAATTGATATTTATGTTCAGTTATTTATATATGAAGGCTTGAACGTTTCAGTTATCATTTGGCACTTTTGTATGGTGATGACTATTCTATTTATGCTTAATGTATGAATGGCTTATTATGCGATATGCTTCTCACAATTTTTTTGGATAACCTTTTATACGAAACGATTCATTTTTATCGAATTCTTTTCTCATAGCAATTGAATAGTCTTTATTACCAATTGCTGTTAGAAATGATTTTAGATCGCATAACTGAAAAGTTAAATCCCGGGTTAGTTTTAGAATTAGATATTTATGTTCATTAGAATACAATTGCATGTTATTAAATTAGACTTAGATTAAAAGCATTTTACTTAGAAATCATTAGAAAGGAAATATCGATTCTAATCATACACTCACAAATTGGGAAACTAGTCCCATTATCCCCAGTCGGACCCACCATCCCAAACAAAAAAGGAGTTGCTTTCAAGGTCCAAACCAGGTGGGTATCCCCCTTGTTGTAGACCTAATTTTTGGGGCTTCAACATATTTGGTGCTAGAAGAAGGGCCTCCGAATTATGAATGGCCAGTAAATCCAAATCTAAATGTCATTCTGTGAGTAAATCGCCCTCAACATCTCCCCCGACTTCTCCATCGCACTTTAAATCTTTAAATCTTGAGCGAGAAGTTGATAAAACAACAACCACTACCACGAACCTGAACATTTCAGAGAATTCCACTATTGAACCTCATGAAGTTGAATCTTTGATTCATAAACTTTAAGGATTTTCCATATCGCCCCAAAAATCTGAAATATCTCAAGGTAGTGTGACCTTGCAATACAATCCTTCTCATCCTCTTACCACATTGCAGAGTGAAAAGTTTGGTATCAAACCAACTGAGTTAACTCTACCTAAAAGGAAAAGAGCAAGGAAGTCACCTAAAGGGTCTGATAGTGAGATTCTTTCATCATCATCATCCATCTCAATTTCTCCATTGGGAAGTCAACCATCCACCCCTCCACTTCAAATTGTTGTCCAGCAGATTACTGGAAATTCAACATCTGCTTCTGAATCATCTGGAACTATAATATCCTCATCTTCCCAACAGCAAGGAACATCTTTTG
This sequence comes from Pinus tabuliformis, assembly GCA_031772625.1. Lineage (NCBI taxonomy): Eukaryota > Viridiplantae > Streptophyta > Pinopsida > Pinales > Pinaceae > Pinus > Pinus tabuliformis. Next base: position 354,362,516 of record CM062805.1, on the reverse strand, counting down.
TTCTTTCCTCTGTTAGTAGTTCAACGATGGCCCAAACCCCATGGAATAACCTAGGGGCAGTCTTAATGCCTGCGCCCTTGAGTCAAGTACCGGCCCATCCTGAAAAATGGCTGCCTAAGTTTAATCCTTAAGCAGGCATGCTAGAAGAAGAACACATAAACAACTTTATGTTATCTGTAAATCTAAATCGAGTTACTAATGAAGATGTTGTTGTCTAGCTCTTCCATTACACTTTACAAGGAGCAGTTGGATCTTGGTATTTTTCATTGCCATCAGGATCCATCACTAGTTCAGATATTTTCCAAGAGAAATTCTTGACTAAGTTCGGTGATGATAGATATACCGCAACATTGATCAATGATCTATCGAATCTTAAGACTGAATCAAGAGAACCTATCAAAGATTTTGACTCGTGATTCAACAAGCTTTTGAATAAAATTATTACCGCTTCCAAGCCTGGCGAAGAAGTTCGAAGTGAATGGTACATATCTACTTTACCCTCAAACATAGCGATCTTTGTTGATAGGTTTGCCAAAACAACATTGGCTGATAATATGAAGGAAGTGATAGCAGTAGAAAAACCTATCTTAGCTTTAGAAAAGAAAAATGTTGTCGATGAACGAAAAGCTAAGAAGGTTGCTTTTAGAGATGATCCTAAGAAAAAGCAATCAAAAGACCCATTTGATTTAAAAGGATTGCAGAAAGTCTTAAAAACCATGTCTATCGAAATGGTTGACATTAAGAAACAAGTAGCAGAGACTTGTTCTAAAAGGCCCTACAAGCCTTATATAAAAAATCCTTCAACTGATTCAAAGCCTCCAAATGCTATAACAAATGAAAAATCAGAAGAAGAAGAAGAGGAAGTTTCTAACGAGGAACTTGCTGATGAAAAGGAAGTTGTAGAGGTACAGGGAATGTGGGACGTCATCCTCCTAGATGAGGAGGATCAAGAGGCATCACCAATCACTACTGGAAGTAGAAATCAACTCGATCCTTCACAACCTAGTCCTAAACAGAAGAGCGCAAGCTTGATATATAAAGATAAAGTCGCAGGTAAGAAATCATCACCAAAAGCGACTCAAATAAGCCCAGTCTAATCTAATTCACCAACTCCATCTAAAACACTGATTGTATCTGATGAGATGGAGTATAATATCATTGAAGACATGAAGAATACTAGGGCTAACATTACTTTTCATGAATTAAGAAAATTGAAGCATCAACAAATGCTACTTTTGAAAGAGTTACACACAATACTTGTTGCACCTCTGCCTGCCGCTGTAATCTCGCAAGCTTCTCATGAGATGGGAAGACCTCCAACTAATATGACTAAAAAAGTTTACAAGAACAATATCTATTTAATTGGAGGTAGGTCAAGATCTCATACTCCCCCATTCCTTCTTACTTATTAAATTTTCAATAAAAACTTGCATAATTGTTTGGTAGATTAAAGAGCTTCATATAATATCTTACCTAAAACATTATGTGCAAAGTTAAACATCCAACCTCAAAAAATCTGCAGTACACATAGTTCAGCTGGATCGATCATAGGTTGAAGTAATTGGTGAACTAAATCAAGTTACCATAAGGCTGTCATCTAATCCAAAGGTATGCCAAGTCATTGATATTCTAGTTGCAGAGATTCATGAATTTTATGGCTGAATTCTTAGTAGGGATTGGTCAGAAAAGCTTCATGGATACTTTGCTACTGAATGGTCACATATGTGGCTCCCTTACAATGGTAAACCAAATAAGATAAAGGTTGAGCGAGAAAGACACCAAAAATATATAGTAACGGAATTGGAAGGAGAAAATGAACCTGTAGCATACAACAACAATATAATTGGAAACCATTCTGTTGACTATTTCTTAGGAAATTTTAATGCTCATACTTCGCCTTACTTATAAAATTCTGTTCTGTCTCAAGTAGAAAACTTTTCTCAAATAGATAGTTCTAAATGTGTTAATTTTATAGATAGTCTTATAAATAAATCTTTATTTTGGAAATTATTTTGTGATGGTTCTAAGTCTAACGATCGAGCAGGAGAAGGATGTGTATTAGTTAGTCAAGAGGGAAACAAAACTATGCTAACTTGTAGACTCAAGTTCGATTGCACCAATAACACTACAGAATATGAAGCTTTAGTCCAAGGATTATACAAGGCAATCAAATTAGATATCAAGTATCTACAAGTCTTCGGAGACTTTGATATTGTTATTAAATAGGTACGAAATACTATACATTGTCTATCAGGTCATTTAAAGCATTATCAATCTTTAGTGCAAGATCTGACTGAACATTTTATAGCATTTAACATTTCACCGATTCCCAGACTCCAAAATGCTAGTGCTGACCTCCTGGAAAATGTAGCTTCGAAGCTCATTCACTCAGAAGACTATAACCCAGAAAGATCCTCAATCGAATTGATCTTTAGGTCCTTGATCCTTGATAATGTTACAAACTAGAGAATTTTCAACGATGATCCTAATATTGTAAGTGTCTTGAAATTGGAAGGATCTTACACTAATTAGATAATTGATGAGGACTAGCATGACAAATAGTTACAACAAGAAAACACTAATAATGCTATGCCAAAATCTATAGTCAAGTTGGAATACCTATATGATTTGAAAGACTGATCTAAGAGATCTACCAATTCAAAACTTCAGAGTTCAACTCTGAACTATGAATTAGTAAATCTACGATTAGATACCAAGCCACAGAATATCAACCTAGGTCTTGGCCTAGCGCCTGAAGAAAAATTAGCCGATGTTCATCTCCTAAAACAATACAAATGTGTCTTTGCCTGGAACTATGATGACCTTAAGACTTACGACACTTCAATCATTCAGCATATTATCCCAATGATAACTGATGAAGAAACTGTCCAACAAATGCTAAGGAAGATCCATCCTAATCTAGAAAGCCAGATTAAATCTAAACTCAACAAATTATTGAAAGCCAAAATTATTTTTCCCGTTCGATATTCTAGATGGGTTTCTAACTTGGTTCCTGTCAGCATGAAAAACGGAGACATTAGAATTTGTATTAACTTTCGAAATCTTAACAATGCCTACCAAAAGGATAACTTTCCCCTGCCTCCTATGGAACAAATATTGCAAGCAGTTGCAGGATTAGAATTAATGTCCTTTTTAGATGGTTTCTCCAGCTACAACCAAGTTTTGGTCCATCCTGACAATCAACTGAAGACCACGTTCAGAACCAAATGGGGTACTTACGCATATCAAAAGATGCCTTTTCGTCTGATCAACGCTATTGCTACATTTCAAAGGGCCATGGACATCACATTTAAGGAATTAGTAAAAAAATCAGTGGTGATTTACTTGGATGAGATAACTGTATATTCTAAAAAACATGGTAATCACCTTAGAGACTTAAAGAAAATCTTCCAACATTGCCTAAGGTATGGGATTTCACTTAATCCAAAAAAATCCTTTTTTGCATTAAATGAAGGAAAACTTCTTGGATTTATAGTATCAAAATCTGGAATCCATATTGATCCCAAAAGAATTAAGGAGATTTCTGAAATACCCTTGCCTCATAACAAGAAAGCCATGCAATCCTTCCTTGGAAAAATTAATTTTGTTAAAAGATTTGTTCCAGACTTCCCAAGGATTGCATCTCCCTTACAAGCAATGATCAAGAAGAATTCACTCTTAGATGGGGCCAAGAGGAATATGAAGCATTCAATTTGACTAAGCAAGCGATTGTGAATGCCCCATCCTTAGCGACTTGAAATTTTTCCGATCCTTTCATTTTATATACATTTGCCTCTGATAAATCATATGCTGCGATACTCACTGAAGCCAATCAAGACAAGGCGAAAGCCCCAATTTCCTTCTTTAGTTCAAAGCTACAAGGGGCTGAATTAAATTATTTTGACATTGAGAAACAAGCTTATGCTATTTTCAAAGCGATCAAGAACTTCCCCCTTTCTTCTTAAAACCCACACAAAAACCATACTACCATTTCCAGTAGTAAGAAATCTCTTAGTACAGAAAGACGTGGGTGAAAAAAGAGCAAATTGGGTTACTGCCTTACAAGAATATGACGCTGAGATTAAGCCAACAAATATTGTAAAAGGTCAAGGCTTTTGCAAAATGTTGGCTGGAGCATCGCTTATTTCTGAAATACCATCTCCAAATCAAGAAGTACAAATGTATGAGGTAAGCCTAAATGATATTTAATCAATATATGCTGATATCATATTTTATCTAAAGAATGGATATGCTCCTTCAAACCTAGATTATACAAAGAAAAGAGCCCTAAGATTGAAGGCTAAGCAATATCAACTCGTAAATGATGTACTTTTTAGGATGAATTATGATTATGTTCTCCTTCGATGTCTTGAGAAATCTGAAGCTGAAAAGGTGTTGCAGGAACTCCATGATGGACCAGCAGGTGGACATTATGCTAGAGCTGCTACAGTACATAAAATTTTGTGGGCAGGATACTATTTGCCTACACTATTTAAAGATGCGCATATCTATGTAAGGAAATGTCAAGTTTGTTAAACTGCTACTGGAAGACGAAAGAAACCATCGTTGCCTTTGCAACCAGTTAATATCGATCAACCCTTTGATCAATGGGGATTGGATATAATAAGTGAGATCATTCCTCATTCTTCTAAACAGCATAGGTATATCCTTACATCTACATATTATTTTACTAAATGGGTAGAAGCAATTCATCTCAAGATAGCTAATGCTGAACACATTATTGATTTCATATATTAGTTCATAATCACTAGGTTTGGTTTACCCTCTACTTTAATGTTTGATAATGCATCATATTTTTCTGGTAATGTTATGACTGAATTCACACTTAAATAGGTTTTAAGCTTAAATACTCTACCAATTGTTACCCATAAGGGAACGGGTTGGCCGAATCAACGAATAAAAACTTAATCAGAATCATTAAGCGAACCATTGAACAAAATCATAAAAATTGGCACAAATCTTTGATGTATGCTTTGTGGGCAGACTGAATAATGCAGAAAGCCTCCATTGGCACTTCTCCCTTTAATTTAGTTTATGGGAAAGAAGTGGTTCTCCCAACTCACCTAGCAATTCCCTCTTTGGCCTTAGTTCAATTTATTGACGAAACACCAACTTCATCTTTACAACTAAGACAACTGCAGATCCTTAAGCTAGAAGAGAAACGAGAACAGGCTAAAATAACACATGCTCATCATCAAGCATTAGTAAAGGCTTCCTTTGATTCAAGAATGGTATCTAGAAAGGACTTTCAAATTGGAGATTTAGTTTTAAAATGGGATAAGGCTCACGAAGAAAAAGGCAAACATATGAAATTCCAACAAATGTGGCTTGGCCCATTCCAAATTTTGGAAATCATAGGCCCATCCACTTTCATGTTGCAAGATTTAGCAGGGAAAAGAGAATCTTTACCTGTTAATGGGCAGATCCTCAAAAAATACTTTCCATAGGAGATGACCTCTTCTATTTTTGTAAATTATTGTTTATAGCTTTATTTTGATAATAAAACAAGTTGTAAATGGTTATGTTTGGAATTCACGAAAAAGATTAGTGTTTCTTTTAGATTTTTTTTTTTCGCTTGTATAAATAGAACTAATTTGGAAAATTGGTCATTATTATTGAAAGATACAGCCAAAGGCTATAAGCCTGGAAATGTTACTAGTTTCAACCTTGCGAATTTTGATAAAAAGCAACCTTTAGTGCGAATTTGTTTTATATCAGTCAATGAAAAGAATCAATAACAAGAACGAATATTCTCTGTAGAAAAGCTCTTTGCAAAAACTCTGTAATTGTCATCCAAAGCTATTCTTAAGGAACCAATGACTTCCTCCCCACCTAGAGAATTACGAGCTTCAAGGAATAATCCATTGATACACTATAAACTTAAAGAGAAAGAGGTCTCATCACAAGCTCACTTATCATGATCATAGATATTATAACTTGCTGACATTGCCAAAAACTACATACCAAAACAGGGCAATTTGACTCAAGATTGTTGCAATCAAAAGATAAGGGGTCTCATCACGAGCCAGCTTGTTCAACAAAGTTATAAATCAAGTGAATGGCACTGTAATAATTTGGCTACCAAACCAAGACATTTTTCTTTAAGAATTAAATAAAATAAAAGAAATAAGTGTGGATATGGATTTCTCTTTGAAAATTGTATATTTCTCCAAGTAGGATACAGGATCATTGTTGGGTAACAGGTAACCTTGTCGAGGCTATAAACGCTTGCTGGCAGTAGAGGCTCTACCTACGACAAATGAGCATACTTAAAACTGATCTACATAGAAGACTTTGGTTTTATCTTTATAAACCAAGTAGTGGCTGATGTAAATACAATAACTAGCTTTGGGAAGTAAATAATCAGAGTTAACACAGGAGAAACAAACTATCATTAACAGCTGAAATCATGATGCACTTTATGTTTCTATAGTAAAGTTTGATTTTTCGAGAAACTCTTCTATCTTGGAATTTTAGAAAATTCAAAAGATAATCAGAGATGACTGGTTCTTCCAAGTGAATCGCCAATTGTTGTGGCCAGCAGCAACACAATTTTATTTAGTTTTATTACTAATACTAAATAAATGGGGGCCCTTCTAAAAAGTAAAAATGTAGAACTTATATTCCCCTTTCAATAAAACATACAATCATAAACATAGGAAAACACCTGCAAAACCAAAAAGGACTTAAGTTTTATGATAAGTTCAAATAAAATCATTTTCTCAATAAGATGTCGCATCGCAAAAGGTAATGGAGGACACCATATAAGCAAACTACTGAAATTGCAAAATCACGATGTGAGATCGCACGCTGTAAAGACTCATCGCGCGTCATAGTTTTCATATGCCGCAAGTATCACTTAAGGTAAAATATCTCGACCCAACGATATGCGATAGGGCATCTCGCAGAAACATGTGGTGATAGATGATTGTTAACACAATGGATTAGCAATATTGCAATATGCAATATTGCGAAGCAAATCGCAAAATCGCTTTATCACAGATCTGCAGGGCTCATCGTTCAATAAAGTTTTTTCGTAATCCGATACCAAGTTATGCGCATTAATGTCAATTTAATGGGTTAGTTGATGGTCATTAATGAGATAAGATTTAGATCTGATCAAAAGGTCATTTCACATAGGATGGTATATTTTATATGATTTCGGCATTAAGAGCTTTCCCATCACCTTATCTCTTACCATTAGACTTTCCTTGTAAATTGTAGGAGCAGAAAGCAGAAAAGATACGCAGCAATGTTCAAAGTGTAATGGGAAAGAAGGGAAAAGCTCTGATTGCTGAGGACAAAGAAATGATGCCCTTATACACAGACATGACCTGTAATAAAGATGTCGACATAACTACTTAGGAAGGCATGCATAGTCTGCTCGAAGAAGAAAGTCCCAGAGTAATGGAGGTTAGAGCAACAGCAGACTCACGCGAGTCATCTGAGGCATTGATCACAAAACTTGTATGTTCATTCTTGCACCAGATAGCGGCAAGGTTCAAGATTCTTCCATACACAGACATGGTCAAGTGCGTGATGGACAATGTTGATGTAACAAATAGACAATTTAAGAGTCAGAGCCAAGAACTCATCAAGTCATTCACTCCACAATATTAATGGTTTAAGTATCATCTACCAAAAACGCGCAAGAGGTGAAACTGGCACCAGGGAAGCCCGGATCGACAAACGGAGGCAGTTTTTGATGCGCGATTAGTGCTTGATTGCTGGGCAAAACCCCTCAAGAAGGAAAGCCTCTGATCGCTCAGTTGCCTGTAAGCCCAAAAAACTATAGGAAAAAGCGCTAAAAGCTAAAGGCGAAACCCACGCTTTAGAAACCGACGGTATTTATCAGGGATATACTTAGGTGGTATGCAAATTTTTGATTGTTTGATTTAGCATTCATAGAAAAACTAGAGACAAAAGGTTGAAGAAAGAGCAGAGTCCATCAAGAATTTAAACAAGTTGAATTGGGATTCTTACTAGTAGTACTTGGTTAAACCGCATAGTCAATGCATGACTCTCACATGCCTTACGAACTCTGTTGAGAAGATTGCGAAAGGACTTGCCAATTTTGTTTTCGTAGGGCAACTAAAATTGGAGGTCAGCCAACCAATGCTCCTCAAGTTGGTGCTGAATTCTTGTGACCTTAGAGAATAGATACATATATAGCTAATTTCCAGATTCAATTTTAGTTTTAGTTTTGATTTATTTTTGCCTTAGATGAGGATAGTCATTTAAACCTCCTCCTATATTTTTGTAATAGACTATTTTTAGGATTTAGTTAGTAGCATTTTAACCCCTCTCATGCATTTAGAGAGGGGTCCTAAAATTTGTCAAAAATGTTTCCTCAGAACATGCACTTTTGCACCCTCCGAGGAGGTTTTGATGAATGAATGGAACGAGATTTATTGATATCTGTGTTTAATTTCTACTACTGAAATGCAGTTTTGTACTCTTAGTGGATGTTGAATTAGGAAGAGATAAATCTATATTGCTGAAGCTCATGAGTAGAACTTGTTATCAATGGTACTTTTATCTCTTAATGATTTATGCTTATGTGTTAAAGTGACATTTATGTTCAGTGATTTATATATGAAGGCTTGAATTTTTGAATTATCATTTGGCACTTTTGTACGGTGATGACTATTCTATTTATGCTTAATGTATGAATGGCTTATTATGCGATATGCTTCTCACAATTGTTTCGGGTAACTTTTTATCTGAAACGATTCATTTTTATCGAATTCATTTCTCATAGCAATTGAATGATCTTTATTTCCAATTGCTGTTAGAAATTATTTTAGATCGCATAACTGAAAAGTTAAATCCTGGGTTAGTTTTAGAATTAGATATTGTTGTTCATTAGAATACAATTACATGTTATTAAATTAGACTTAGATTAAAAGAATTTTACTTAGAAATCATTAGAAAGGAAATATCAATTTTCATCACACACACATAGATTGGGAAACTGGTCCCATTATCCCCAGTCAGACCCACCATCCCAAACAAAAAAGGAGCTACTTTCAAGGTCTGGACTGGGTGGATATCCCCCTTGTTGTAGACCTGATTTTCGGGGCTTCAACAACTGGTCACCAATTTTGCGCTAGTGGCTATGCACATCAACTTGTCAAAGTACGAGTCAAACTCTAGTCCAACTTGTGCATTTGTATTTGCCTCAGTGGGTGTGCCAGTATATGGGATCGTATGTGAATGCACAACAACATCCATGCTTCTGAATACCCATAAAGGGGACGCGTGCAAAATACTAGTGATGAGCTGTGGGAGTTATTCACAGTTCTGTATCTGACTCCAGATACGTGCCTTTAACTCAACTGCTTTAGGCCTCACCATCTTGGGAAAGTGTAATGGGGATGCCTTGTATCTCATTGTCTGTGTTTGCATGTGGTCAACAATAGTATGCTTGTTGGACAAGATACGTTCTCTCCTACAACATCACTGTTGCCAATCGTTGAGATGGACAATTGCCTTATGAATGGTACCAAATCTAGAATACAATGCCGACATGAATATCTCAAGGGAGGATACTTCATCTAGTATCATCTTCCTCAACTCTGCTATGGCAGATGTTGTAACCAATTATCCTCCCTACTTGGCCATGTATAACTCATTAGAAATTCACTTGTTCTACGCTATCAAAAAGAAAACACTCGATCTAGTGGTTTCCTCATATTCTCTAGTAGCATCAGCCAATGTTGCTAGATACTTGTGCATGTCAAATATGATCACTCATTCCTCAAACTGTGCAAGAGATGTGTGGTCATCTGAATTAGACACACTACATGATTTCGCAACTTTATGTTGTGAATCATTGAATGATATGTTTTGCATCTCTTCTTCTGAATTGTCTCCAATGATCTCAGTATCTCCTTGGTTGCTTGGGACTTGCTCTACTTCCGGATTTGGTGAAGATGGTGGGCCAACCTCTTGGTGGTAAGGCATGAAGTTGATGTCTTTCTCTAACTATGGTTTCTTCATCTTCGTATCCATCTACTCAAGTGATTGTTCAATCTCTTGAGAGAAGTCCTACTCTTGTGACTTCTCACCCTGTCTGCTTTGTGCCAGCTGGTCCGATGAGTCTACTACCTGTATGGGCATAGTTTCATCTATCTATAAATGTTGCACCCCCTATTGTACTTGTCCTTTCTACGCTTCCTTCTCATGTCCATGCAGCTCTTGTTCCTTCCATATTTTATCTTTCAACCCATGCAACTCCTTCATTGTTTCCTCCATCCTCTATTTTTCTCTCTACCTTTGTCTAGTCCTCCTGTCATGCTATGGCTTCTTTGCCATTTTTCCCAAAACTTCTTTCTACAAAAGTGGGTCTACTTTCAATTTTTAGCTTTTCTCTTCCTCTGTGTTCTCGACAATATTTCTCATGCCTTTGTCACATGCCAATATGTTTACCTTGGCTCATGATGCTACTGCTACTCTCCTAGATGTTGCTTCGGTAACCATTCCACAACGATGAAAACTGGTTCATTGGGCCTAGAGAAGTTGTGAAAATATCTCCATGGGTCTTCCTCTGCCCAATGACACACCCCATGGATCCACAGAAATTGTACTCTCGTGTAGTGATCCTTCATCAAACAATCCGGGCCATATGGATTATCGCTTCTGTTGCCGAAAGGATATTTATTGAACTCTTCTGTTTTGGCATCCACATGCTTGAGATTTTGTATCTCGTACAACTCGATCCTCAATAGAAGAGTGGGCCAAGGTGCCTTCTTATTCTAGTGCATCCTAGTTGACAGTCCTACCAAGATGTGGTATGAAACTTCTTGCATGACGAGCTTTTCCATGGAAAACTTTCGCAAAACATTCAAAGGCTTCTGTACCCTATACATTTGTATGAAGGTGCCAAGAGGTGACGCATACCAATGTGCTATGTAGATCAACGCCTCCATTATTTTCTTTGAAATGCAAGGTAGATCCTACACAAATATGATCATCTTGTACATTGGGGTGATGGAATGATCTATCAGTTGTGTGATGACTCATCGGAAGCTGTATTTGGAAAACAGTTTACAATAGGTGTTCACAGAGGTTGCCATTGATATCCACACCCACTTCAAACCATAGATCACCTGACGGACATAGATTGCATCCAATATGTAAGAGGACATGTAGATTTCTACCTGCTTACGTTTGGGCAATTGTTGAGCTCATGTTACTTGTTCCTTCAACCTATGAGCTAACATGTTAGACTAGTTGCATGCTTTTCCTTCACTGTCCAGTTAGTCCAACGCGATCACCCAACTCTACAGGGAGGTCTTCGTGCTTTGTTCACCATACAAGCGACATGTAAAGATGACCAAGTAATGATACACCTTCTATAATATCTTCGTCTTGTAAATCTAGTTGGGTGTCATCCTGAGTTTGGCTGGCTCCTTAGCCCAGTTCTTCAAGATAACCCTGGAGTTGGTATTACTGCTGGGTATGCTAAAGGGTGTCTACATGGTGGTCACTTACTTCAGCAAGTGGTACATCTGATCATAGTCCTGTTACCTGAAGCTAGCAATCTTTGTCCCGCTAACACTGCTCAATGTCATCGTCTCGGGGTCAGTGTGCAAGATGATCTAATGTATCATATTTGTGCATGGGAACGCGAGATACCTGCATGAAATCCGGTACAAGCCGGACTTGTGAATGTTCACATAGACTTGCCATTCTTCAAGATCTTCCCCAAATGTGACTGAGAATGCATCATTGATCTATTTCCATTTCAGCTTGATATCTTTCTCTACGATCATCTTGGTGTGTTCGTATATCAACAAACACATATACACTCACTCAGCTGCTGCTCTAGTTGTGCTTCTATTCATTTCTTTTGACCCTTCTCTCTTGGAGGCCATTGATCCTGAGATGTTGAGAGCTAGATGAACAACTACTATCTCTGGAGACATGGCGACATGAATGGCAATAAATATGTCAGTTAAAACCAAAGAAAAATTGAGCGATGACATGCAACATACCCAAGGAACTTCTCGCAAGGATGGCACAATTTTCACTCGGAAGCTGAGAGAATAACAGCCAAAACTGCACAAAAGGAAATCTGGACTATTCGGAGGTTGGTTGACTGCCGGAATTGCACAATGCGCAATCTAGACTGGCTTGCTAGGTGGTGAGATTACACAATGCAGAATTTCACCTAGTAAGTTATGTAGGCCTAGAACTGCACTGAACAATTTTGTGGGCCAACAGTCACTACGTCTTTGAATTGTGAAAAGAAAGACTGGAGGGAACTGATTGGATAGATTTGGGAATTTTTTGGGAGGAAATCCGAGCCTTCCCTCTTAGAATTGCGTAATAAGGTCTGAGTAAGGTAAAGTGCAAGCCAAGGTTTCCTAGACTCGTTGATCAGAAATTGAAAGCAAATTAATATGTGAATGCATGGCATTACTGAGTGTATGTAGGAGAAAATGATCATGCATGAAAACAGTGAATACAAGATTCAGAAAATGGAACAATATGCATGTGTGTGAAACAAGCTGCTGAGTCGGCAACGTTCATGCAAAACGGTGTGATGCATACGACAATAGTGAGATGCTAATGAAAACTGAAATGGTACTTGTACAAACTAAAATGCATGTAAACGGCAACAAATGTTCACAAAAATAAGGCATACAATACTCGCATAAGCCAAAACACAAAAAGTGATAGAAATGCGGCAAAAACAAGTAAAGCGGACTTACCCACAAAGAGATGAGGTGGAAGTGCCAAAGACTACTTGATGTACTATGGGATGTCAAAGCTCCAAGATGGATGTGAAGAATGATCTTTGAAACATCAAAAAATAATTTTGACGCTCATGACGTGCATGCCACAAATCTAGGAAAAACAACACTTGTAGGAAAGCTTGCAAAAGAATCTTTGCATGTAACCTCCAGCTTCTAAAAATAGATCCATAAAATGTAACGATGCTTTTTGCATGTTTATTTTTTCTATTTCAAGAAGAATCACCCCATGTACGCAAGTCAAGTTTTCTCGGTCTCATGTGGAACCTTTCAACCTGAAGGCACATACAACAGCCTGCTTGAGTGAGAGGCATTATTTCTTAATTTTTGGGGGGAGCAACTGACTCCTACCTAGAATTGTGCAATTTCTGGGCAGAGCTACACTACTTGTCTAGATTGCGCAATTTTCTAGAGGAAGGTTATCTGACAGGATTTTGCAATTCTTGGAGGCAAGGATGGTTCCCCTCCAGAATTATGCAATTTTCCGAGGGAGCTGCTTAGCGAGGATTTGGACCAAGAATCATGGACAGACTGAAAATCTGTTGAAAAGCCAATGAAGCTTATGTACTTGACCATGCAAGACATGATGCTAAGGATGTTTGGTACGAAGGCTCCAAGACAAAGCTAAGGAAAAATTTCGGAGGGTGGTTGTAGCCACTAGAACACTTGGTGACACACTGGTAGAACTCCAGCTCTCTAAATGAACCTTGTTCATGAAAAACAAGTTTAACTACTCTGGAAGTATTGTTTAGTTCTTTGTTCATCTTGGTCTCCACACTTTCTTGATTGTAAGATATAGCATCTACTAAGCTCTTGGTCAGTTGACACAAATTCCAAGCCAAGTCAACATAGTTGTTTTGATTGGGGTGAGGCGTATATTGGTGCACAAGCCTTATGGTCATCAGAGTTTTAGTTTCATCTCTAGTGTTGGTACACAAGCCTTATGTGCAATTTCTGGTCTGAGCTACACTACTGGGAGAGATTGCACAATTTTCTAGACGAAGGCTATTTGATAAGATTGTGCAATTTCTAAGCCCAACAGGTTGCTAGTCATATTTGCGTAATTTCTGGAGGGAAGGATGGTTCCCCTCTAGAATTGCACAATTTTATGATGGAGCTGCTCAGCCAGTAGCTCGACCAATTCCAGAGAGGAAACCTATGAGGGGAGTGAAGCAAAGAATCATTCACAGGCTGACAAGTTGCTAAAAAACCAATGAAGGTTATGTACTTGACCATGCAAGACATGCTACCAATGATGGGTGGTAGGGAAGCTCCAAAACGGACCTAAGGAAATTTTTTCGATGATGGTTGTAGCTGCTACAATAGAAGGGTTAGGAACACAACATATGCAAGTTTGTAAAATCCTTGTATGGGATCAAGCAAGCACGCTGTGCTTGGTACAAGAAGTTGATTGATCATCTTCTGAAACTAAATTTCAAACATTATGATCTTGATGATGCAATTTTGCTTGTCAAGAGAGTTAGAAAAATAATTGTGTATCTTGCAGTGTATGTAGATTATCTTTTTGATGAGAGGGAATAATCCACTAGTACAAAATGGCTAATTAGTTACTAAAAAAAACTAAAATTTTCATATAAGTGACCCTTTTTTAGCCAGTAACCAATAATGGCTAATTTACAGTATCTTATAACACAACAAACTTTTAGTTTTATGTAGCTTAGTGATCATTGGTTGTCTCAACTTTGTCATAGTACTACATTTAGTCATAAATTTGGTCATTAATTTATTCATTGATTCATTAATTAATTGTCACAATTAATGATCTAGGTGGATGTTGGTGGACACCCACCTATCCCACTTAGACCCCCACAACTATCTCTTTCAGTTTTTTAGTTTCCTTAATTGTAGCACAATTTACTATTTTTAGTAGTTTTTTGGGTCCTCGACTTTCGAAGGCACTTTTAGGCCCTAAACGATGTTTTTTGGGAAAACTAGGAGCAACATGGGGCAATGGACTGATGTTTCTCCTCCCAAAATTGTAGTTCTCTAATAAATCTTTCTAACAAGATATTTTCTGCATCAAACAGAGATCGGATGCCAAAGTTACGACCCTGGGAAGTTGATGTTCCAATTTACCCAAATGGGGCCCATAGTTTGGCGTTTCATCTTCTAGGGTTAGGTTTTTGGATGTTTATGGTTTTCCATTATTTCTCAACAATAAATAGGCCTTCGAGCCTCATTGTAACACTGTTCATAGGCATGTAGCCGCAACATCTATTCTCAAAGGTAAGCCACCATCGCCCTAGCTGTTTTATTTCCTTTCTGTTTGTAAGCAGATTTCAATATTTTACATTAATGAAATGAGGTATTATTTCCACTGCATCTCTATATTTATGGTTATATCTATAATTTGTTGTGTTCTTGTTTAAATCTGGATCAGTGGTATGAGAGGGGTCTACTTTTTCTCTGTTTTTCTTTGTGTGTCCCCAACGAGGTCAGGATATAATGAGTTAGGACTTGAACTGGTCGAACCTTTTCAAGATACGCCTCGCAAATCTCGATAGCATCCCATGGCGGATGAAAAGAAAGATGAAGGGGCAGGAGATCTTATCAAAATATTGCTCTATGAAAGCCTCGAGCAACAAAGGAACGCGATGATGGACAACTTTGCCCAGATCCTTTAGCGGCTACCCAGAGACGATGCATCAACTTCCAACAACTACTCTGGAAACGCCATACCCTTTAAGGTACAATTTAATTCTTAAATCCCCATCTTCAAGGGTTGAATAGATGTAGATGTTGTAGATAAATGGTTAAATCTGCTAGATGGGTATTTTTCTGTTCATGATTTTTCCAGTCAGGAAAACATTATTTTCGCTCTTCTCAAAACAGCCCCCCACGTCAAGGACTGGTGGGAAACCTACTGCGAGTAGAAGGATGAAAGTACGGGCTCAATATTTTTAGTTGCACCCACATGAAATTCATTCCGAGATGCCATTAAGGAGCAGTACTACCCTATCAAAAGCTATGAGAAAAAAATACATAAAGCGGACTATGTTGTGGCAAGGAAGGGACCAAGATGTGCCAGAGTTCACAAACATTTTTCATACCCTTCACACACAGTTGGGTATCAAGAATTTTGAGTTGCATTTGGTACTTAAATACCATGACTGACTACATAGATACATCTAGGAAGAGCTGGAATTCCTGAACATCTCCTCACTAGGCAAGGCGTACTGATACAAGGTCAAAATCGAGCAGAAGTTCAAATAAAAGAGGTGAGACCTTGGATCTGTGAATCCAAATTGAGGGAAAGGCTTCCCCAAATTGCAAAACCAAGGACAAAGCCAAGATGTGCCAACCCAAGGAAACCCATCGAAGCTGCAAGAAAATAACAACACCAGGAAGTTAAAGAAGGACACAGGAAAGTGGTGTGAGTTCCATAAGAGCCCCACTCATAACACAAGTAAGTTTCGGACCAAGCAGTCACTAGTGGCCAAGTTAAAGGCTTTAGAATCATATGCATGTTCCAACCCTGAGTCAGAACCCAAAAAGGGGAATGGCAAAGGGAAGCAGATCATTGATGCAGAGCCTAGTGCTGTTGTTGCCACTGGTAAGATCCAGAAGAATGAGCCTGAAGATCCAAAGGAGGGGGAGCACCTTTTCCACTCACAGATGTGGGTGAAGGGTTCGCCATTCTAATTCATTGTTGACAGTGGGAGCCAAAAGAACCTCATTTCAATAGAGGTCGTGAAGTGTTTGGGCCTATCAACTACACCACACCCGTAGCCATACAGTGTCGGGTGGCTTCACCAAGGACGAGATCTCCGATTCCACCAGCAGTGTCGTCTTCCCTACAACATCAAGCCCTTTATAGATGAGGTATTGTGTGATGTTGCACCTCTTGATATTTGTGATGTACTATTAGGCCAACCATACTTGTGGAGGCGACATGTTGTGTATGAGTCAATGCCTCGTGCTATCATTATTTCTTTGTGTAATACATTATACAGGATACCTGATGTAGCCCCACCTACTACCACCTCTTTGATCACTACTAAGAAAGGAAGCAAGCTCATCTCCTAGACTAGGAAATTCATTTTCTGTCTAGCTCTCTCCCAAAGTAAGGGGAAGATTGTCGCCACATCGATGACCTCCATGAAGGGTTCCTCCACACAGTAGCAGCAGCAAAGGGATACGAACATGACAGAACACAGGAACAACTGCTCCTCACCCACAAGGGTACCACACAAGTTTAAAGTGGAAGACAAAGTTTGGTTGCATCTGTAGAAAGAACACCTTACAAGAGCCCATCAGAAGCTCAAACCACTCCGACATGGCCCTTAAAGCATTATCAAGGATATGGGAAACAATTATTTGGAGCACAACGTTACCCCATTCCTTCTCTTGTACTGAGTGTTTAATGTGGACCGCCCTCTACCATGTTTCCCACCATTACTGGAAACATCAAAGATTGCAGAACAACTCACCACGGACCAAGTTTAGCAGATGGAGGAACTCAACACAATGGAGACCATTGATTTCTAAGGGGCAAGGAATGATCCAGGTCGATATTGATGGCCAACCACCTATCCCACTTGGACCCCCACAACTTTCTCTTTCAATTTTTCAATTTCCTTAATTGTAGCATAATTCACTATTTTTAGCAGTTTTTCGGGTCTTAAACTTCTGGAGCCGTTTTGAGGCCCTAAATGACATTTTTTGGGAAAATTTAGAGTAACATGGTTCCATAGATTGATGTTGATCTTCCCAAAGTTGTAGTTCTCAGATAAATCTTTCTAATGAGATATTGTGCACATCAAACGAAGATCGTATGCCAAAGTTACGACCCCAGGAAGTTGATGTACCAATTTACCCAAACAGGGCCCATAGTTTGACATTTCATCTTCTAGGGTTAAGGTTTTCGGATGTTTAGGGTTTTCCATTGTTTCTCAACAATAAATAGGCCTTTGAGCCTCATTGTAACACAGTTCAGAGCCATATAGCCGCCACATCTCTTCTTAAAGATAAGCTACGATCGTCGTAGCTGGTTTATTTCCTTTTTGTTTGTAAGCATATTTCAGTATTTTACATTAATGAAATGAAGTATTATTTCCACTACATCTCTGTATTTATGGTTATATCTGTAATTTTTTGTGATCCTATTTAAATCCAGATCAATTAATGACTAAATACACAACAAAATATACTACAACATGATCTTTTGAGAAGACCAATTAATGACCAAATAAATATGACCAAAATGTTTGTCGCATTATAAGATACTATAAATTATCTGCTAATAGTCATATATATGCAAATTTTAGTCATTGCTTGAAACTAATTAATTACCAAAGAAACATGAATAAATTCTGGTCGTGTTATAAGATACTATAAATTAGCTTACTAATAGTCATATATATGCAAAATTTAGTCATCATTTGTAATCACAAATTTATCATTTGCAATAGTAATTTATCGTTTTTTGGTAATTTCATATCCATTATATAAACGACTAGTTTATTATTTTATATTCATTTCATTTACTTTCATTAATAATCATTATAAATGAAAAATTTAATCGTTGTATATTTATTTTATTTGTAGTCATCATTAATCAATATAAACTACTAATTTAGTAGTTTTAAATTTATTTTATGTGTTCATTATTAATCAACATAAATTAATTAACATGATTTTAAGACCAAATTATAAAAATGTCATACAATGTGCATGTTCATCTAATGTGAAAATGTAAAGTTACGTATGTTAATTACAATATTAAATAATATCAAGCACAAGTACAAATAATTTCAACCACATAAATTATATTATATGAAATGTTAAGTATTACAATATGGGTTTCCAACTTAATATTGTTTGGACTACAATTTACACATGAAATACTACTTCATCACTTCAAAACATTATCATTCTTTTCCTAAGACATTGCAGGTGAATTCACCAAATCTGAAGACTTGACCTTCAACCTGTATGTGTGTGTCTCATACTAGATATTGTATTTAAGGGTATCACTAGATTGGTTCTCTTGTCTCTCTTTCTTCATTTGTCACTCCAATGTTATTTTTCTCCTCTTTTTTCAATCACACTTCTTACCATCAATATTGAGTTCCTCTTTTGAAAATGAAAGAAGATACAATGCAGAGTATAAGACATGAAAAGCTGTTAATTCTATAATATAAACTCAAATAGACAATAAAGGATCTATAGTACATATACCTCAACATCAACAATGTCAATGCCATTTACCCCAAGAAAAGAAAGAAACTTGAACAAGTTTCCTTAAGATGGGAAACAATGGCCATTATGTGGCTGGAGGACATGTATAAACAAAGTAAATAAAATGTCACCATATAAAATAATGCCTTAAGAACTTACTATTCAACCTTCAGGAAAATCTTAGGCACAATAATGTCAACTAAGTTTTAGATCTATCCATGTTACATATTTGTTGAATAACACAGGAAACAAATCTAGGACAATATTGGAGTTTGTTTTGCTTGCAGAAATTCACATTCAAATTACTCGTGCAAAAAGCATCTACGTCTATACTTTGCAACATATTCATACATGTAGTTAAGATATCCTGTTATGAAACCAACTCACAAAAAGATAGAAAAGATAGTTGAATGCCTTAGAATTCAGCCTCTTCGAGGGGGCAACCTCCTTTACATTACACAAATGTACAATTCTTGGATGATTCAAATGACAAAACCTCCTTTCTATATATAAGAGTCTAAGGAGTCACAATATAACCCAGCCGACCTAACAATAATAATATGAAGCCACAAAAATAACAATAAAGGGATTCTATGGGGCATAGTAATAACAATATGGGGACAATAGGGGCACAACAATATTAATAAGGGATATAACTAGAATAGTAATGGGGTAATCACTAGTATTATAGGGACCTAACATACCCCTCTCCTTCAAAAAAGTGTTGTCCTCAATGCTTGAGTAGTTTTGTATGCTTCTATATAAAATTCTCATCCTCCCATGTGGATTCTTCAGCAGATAAGTTCTTCCATTTGATGAGATACTCCAAAATTGATCGATTTCGTAGCTGTCGAGTTCTTGTTCCTGTGACTTCTTCCAGTTCCAATATAATTTTTTCTTCCTCATCAAGTTCTGGCAATATTGTTTGAACTGGGAGGTTTTGGCCTATAACCTTCTCTAAACATGAAACATGGAAAACTCGGTGCACTCGAGAAGCTGCAGGAAGCTCCAATTTGTATGCCATAGTACCAATCTTTTGCAACACCTTGTATGGACTATAATACTTTGGTGATAGTTTATTATCCTTCTTAGCTTGCTTGATGGACATTTGTTTATATGGTTGTAGTCGTAGGAATACCCAATCACCTACATCAAAACTTCTTTCACTGCGATTTTGATTTGCTTGTTGTTTCATTCTATTCTGTGCCAACATGAGGTTATCCTTTAAGAGTTGGAGGACTTGTTGTTGATGTTCGATGTGATGTTCCACTGTTTGAACCTTAGAATTTTCTATTAAATATGATGTAATGGATGGTGGCTGATATCCATAAAGTGCCATAAATGGGGTCATTTTTGTTGCTATATGGAAGGAAGTTTTATACCACCATTCAACTAGAGGCAACCATTTGATCCATTGTGTCTGTGTATCAGATATAAAGCAACTAAGATATCCTTCCAAACATTTTTTACTATCTCAGTTTTCCCATCAAATTGAGGATGATAAGATGAGCTATGAGCTAACTGAGTACCAAGACAAGAAAATAATTATGTCCCAAAATTTCCAGTGAAAATGGTATCTCTGTCACTTATAATAATCTTTGGGTTTCCATGTATCTTTTGAATTGTTTCCATAAATGCAGTAGAAACTGTACTGGCTTTAAATGGATGTGATAATGCACAAAACTGTGCATACTTGGTAAGTCTTTCAACTACCACCATGATGAAACTCTTTCCCTCAAACTTGGGTAAACCTGTGATAAAATCCATTGAAACCTCCTCCCAATGTTGGCTTGGAATAGATAAAGGTTGTAATAGACATGGGGACTTAATTGTTTCAACTTTATTTTGTTGGCACACCAAACATTCTGCCACAAACTTTTGAATATCCAATTTAAGGCCATCCCAAAAAAATTCCTTCTTTACCCTGTGGTAAGTTTTTAAAAATCTTGAGTGCCCTCCTAAGGGAGAAGTGTGCAATTCCATAAGAATCTTTTGTTTAAGTTGGGAATTCTTAGAGAGGTAAAAGCGATCTTTGTACCATAACGAATCATTTTTCTAGCTGAATGTATCAGATGTACTGGAATCTTGTTGTAACTTTCGAATAAGTGCCCATACCTATTCATCATTCTTCCATTCCTCCCTTGCTTCGTATATCCAATCTGGTTGGATAATAGAAATGGTGGACAACAATGCTTCCACATCCTCATCCTTTCTTGAGAGTGCATCTGCCACCACATTTTGCTTCCCTTTTTTGTAGATGATTTGAAAGTCATAACCCAGCATCTTTGTGACCCACTTTTGTTGCTCTTCAGAGGATAATCATTGTTCTAAAAAGTATTTAAGGCTATCATGATCCGTTTTCACCTTGAAGTGCCTTCCCATTAGGTAGGGTCACCATTTCTTAAGTCCATGTAGTATTGCTAACATTTCCTTCTCATAAATATCTTTATGTAAAAAATTTCCCTTGATTGGACAACTTTCAAAAGCAATGGGTCTTTCATCTTGCATTAAAATAGCACCAATTCCATTTCCTAAAGCATCACATTCCACAATAAAGGTTTTTGTGAAGTTCGGTGTAGCTAAGACCGGTGGTTGGCACATTTCCTCTTTAAGATGCTTGAAGGCCTTTGCTACTTCCGGAGTCCATGAAAATGCATCTTTCTTCAATAATGTTGTTAGATGTGCTGCTATTCTACCATAATTCTTAACAAACTTGCGATAATACCCTGTCAACCCAAGAAATCCTCGTAGATGCTCTATGGATGTGGGGATTTTCCATTCCTTAATGGCTTTAATTTTGCTAGGGTCTACCTTAACTGCTTCATGAGATACAATATGACATAGATATTCCACCTCTTCTACACCAAAGAAACATTTGGATCTTTTTGCATATAATTCTTTCTCCTCCAATAGTTGTTTCACCTTGTCAACATGTTCAACATAATCCTTCCAAGACTTGCTGTAGATTAGTATATCATCAAAAAATACTAATTTTTTTTTTTCTAAAGAAGGGTTTGAAAATGGAATTCATCAAACCTTGAAATGTAGAAGGTGCATTGGTAAGCCCAAAAGGCATGACCAAAAATCCATAATGACCCTCATGAGTTCTAAATGTTGTTTTCAGAATGTCTTCAGTCTTCATTTTGATTTGATGATATCCTAAACTAAGATCCAACTTGGTGAAGTAACTTGATCCATGCAATTCATCCAGTAATTCATCAATGACAGGAATGGGAAACTTATCTTTAATAGTGAGCTTGTCGAGCTCCCTATTGTTAGTGTCAGTATCTTCATCCCTCCGCCAGAGATCAAATGCTTTTGTTGCATTGCATATTAGGTGTCTTGATCAGTTAGATGCATTCCATTAGGAGCATGGATCATCTAACGATAGTGGCTTGTTGTACATTTTCCCTCATGTCCTTTACCAGCTAGCCCATTTCCATTCATCAAGATCATCTGCAGTCACTTTTTGTCTTTAAATTTGCAAGAGTCATTTCTAGGGTTTCAGTTTCATTAGGTCTAGGGTTTCATCAAAAAGAACTTCAAATTGTCCAATAATATCTAGTAGGTGCTTGAGGAGGTTGAATAAATTTCCAGTGCCAATAAAATTCATAATCTCGTGATCAAACATGTATTTTCCCTCAAAACCCTATTTTAAGGAAAAAACAGAGTATTTTAGGTTTTTGCTGTATAAATTCATGTAATTTCAGTTCTCTTATATGTAAATCACTTCAGTGGCAACCCTGGTCACCTTGCCAAGCTTCAGTAGCTCCATCCACTATAAGGCAAACAAAAAATTAAGTCATTCAGTTCATCAAAGGCATAAATAAAATAAACTGCCCAAAACAGAGTTGAAAAAGTAAGTCACATTGCAAACATTATAAAAGTGGGTTTTATGAAGGAAAAATCAAAATCTCTTGTATATAAGACATCTTTACAATTCAAAAAGCTCATTGGCACTCAAAGAAGAAAGATTGGGCAAAGTGAAGGGCGTGTTGGAGAAAGGAAGCGAAATCGCAAAAAAGAGTTCAGGTTTTGGAGGCGTGGCACATACAAGTGGCACGGCGCATTGGGACACCCTCCACAGTGTTAAATTTATACTGGCACGGTGCATATAGGAGGCGCGACGCATTGGGTTTGTGGCGTGGCACGTTGGGTTTGTGGCATAGCGCATAGAGCTGCCAAGCCCGATTTCGTCATAAACACCCTCAAATTGCCAAAATTGCTCAAATCTTCTAGTGTGCAAGTAGGTCAAGCCCTTTTCCTTGCTAGTGAAAGAGTTTTCCTTAAAAATTTATGGTGCTTAAGTGTGAAAAAACTCGAACCCTACTTCCATGCAATTTCTCAAAAAACGATTGCCTAGGGTTTGCATTTGTCATTTTGCTACCAAGTCCACTCCACCACTCCCTTGCTCTTTAAATCCTCCATTTATTTTCCAGTTCATCCACTCACTCCCTAACTCCCATATTCCTAAAAAATCATTCACCCCTATCCCCAAATCTCATTTTCCCAAATCCTAATTCCAAAATCCCTAAACCCTAATTGTTGTCCCTAACCTTACACACTATTACCTAAACTCCCTATTTCCCAAAAACCTTGTCATAATATTCCCAAAACCCCTCATACCCTCTCCCTCCACAATCCCTCATACATAATTACCCTTGGTGGCAAAAAACTAAAATCACCATAAATCTCTTCATACTCATCAAGAAAACTCACACATCAGCAAGCATGGAATCTGATCCTTCATATGACCGAGATGAAGAGACACATAGTGACTCTCCTACAGAAATGCATGCACCAAGGAGACCTCACAAGGGTGGCAAACATATACGAGAGGAGCCTACTTCACTTGCCAAGCTACAGGCCTGCCCTCTTGCTGTCACATTCTTCCAACACCAATCCTGTTATCAGTTCTATGAGATGGTTGCTAGAGTCCAATATCATCATGAGTTAGCCCAGTTGTTGTGCTTCATCTAGATAATGGCCAAGCCAGTCTAGCTGGTGTGGCATTCACTTTGACACCGGAGTCTATTTCTCTAGCAACAGGCATTCCTAATGTCGGAGAGTAGTGGAATAAAATGCAACAGATTGACAGGGAACATTATGAACCATACATCAAGCTCGGTTATTTTAGACAACTTAGCAAATATTTTCCCTTTCGATACCTAAAAGACTCATATGCTCCCTTCATGAAACTCATAATGAAGTATTTCAGCTGTGAGGGCCAGTTTTCTCGCCTATATGCTTATCACATTAGATTGTTAATGCACTTTACCAGGGTGAGAATGATGAATCTCCCCTACTCCATGTATCAAAATATTGAGAAGATGACCACCCTAATACAACAGAAGACTCCTCAGTAGCAGTTTAATAGTATATATCATTTTGCACTCATCAAAATTGTGGTCATGCATCAGCTTGGCTTGCAAGGCATCTCATGGGAAGATTTCATTTCTCATGAGTTCTTCATAGCTCCTAAGTTACCTCTAGAGACTTTTCATGAGATAGGTGGACCTTCTCATCAGCAAGAGGGTCATGAGACACAAACCGCTAGTGTGTCGGTGTTTGTCGCCTATCAAAAGGGCACTAGACGGTTGTTTACAACAGCAAAGTGAGTATTATCTCCACCCAGGGTGGAAGGGGTCTCGCTTCCTTCTTCAGCACAACAGGTTTCAGATCAGGGCAAGAGGCCATCAAATGATGAGGGGCCTTCAGGTGAGCAGGAGATTGATTTCATTCTCATTCAGGACGATGACACTGATTTGGGCCCACAAAGATCAAAGCTCAAGGAGGTCATCCTAGAGCAACAGGCAGACATCAATGTTTTATCCCCCAACTTGGAAAGAGATGAGTGGATAATAAAGTACCTGGAGCAAAGAAACAAGAAACTAGGGGGTCAGTAAACCATAATGGAGCTAAGAAACATACAAGAAAACTGGCAAGCTGCCAAAAGGACGAAAGTCAAGTTCACAACACTTGAGCAAGAAATAAATGCTAATCGTGAGTCTTGGTTGGAGAGGACTGATATCCACTTGGAGAGGATGCTGGAGAAGGCCATAAATGAGAAAAATATGTTGAGAAACATAGAATATCACTATTTGTTAAGGAATATGGTGTGCCAAGTTAGAATCAGGAACTTGAAGGCCAAGTTGAAGAAGAGATCGCGGAGGCAAAAAGTGCAAGATAAACTTCAGATCTTGGCTGAGGCTTCCTTGGCACAAAAAAACACTTGATGGAGAACTCTCAACCAAAATTTCAAAAAATTTGGGACACTTTTTCATTTTTTCATTTCTGGGCTAAAACACAGAATTTTCTGCACAATGCACTGTGCCACCTGCTGCTCGCTTTTGATGGAGGCCTCCAAATGAAAAAACCTCAGCATCTTTGGTTTTGTCTTGGAAAAATATGCATGCCTACCAATGGACAAGAAATTTTGACAGGTTTTGAGCCCCCAAAAAGGTCAAAAACACCCAAAAAATGACCTTACTGCCCCTATTTGGACACATAGGAAGCAGTGTTGGGAGAGCTCAATTTCGGATGGGAATATGGAGGCCAAATTAAAAAATTTCACTTGTTCTAGAATGTAGACAGGAAAAACATTCCAAAAAGCACACTTGGAGCAAATTTTGACACTGGTAAGGCCTCCAAACGTGGCTACAAATAGGCACTATGCATAGAGAAATTAGTGCGACGCATTGCGGAAATGTTGCTCAGTTTGACCAAGCATACATTGTTTTTCGCATAGTTTTTTGATAGTTTTACTTTTCTCCTTCTTATTTCCAAACTCTTTATGTAATTTAATGTAATTTTATGGATCTTGATGTAATTATGTTGAATTTTTACTCATAGAGGTAGATTCATCCCTGAAAAGGTAGTTTGCAACTAAATGAATCAGTTCCCTAGTTTCTAGAGGCAAGTTGTTCCACTACCTAATTTGTAGTTCTCACTTTAGAATTAGTTGGAACAGATCCTAAACTCATGAACTCGACCCCTAGAGGCTAGGATGAGTTGTTTTTTGCCTATATATTGTGATTTTTCAGTCATTAGAATGGTTGGACTTTTTAGAAAGCTTGGAGCTACATTGTATACATTTCTCAGTAGTTTTGGCTAAGGAATAGACCAGGGTTCGCAGCACTCTGTGGGATTCATGTAGCATCTTTCTTTCATATTGTGTTTCATTCTATAATTGTAAGTTTATATGTGCTTTATGTATGCCATTATCTCTCTTGTTTCTTCTTAACTAAAAAAAAAATGATAAAGGTAGTATCCATTGAAATTGCTGTGCTCTACCTAGGGTTTGCTTAGTTATTGATGTTTTCAGTTGTTTGAAGAGGATCCCTGAGGTTTTCTTGCCCTCTTCAACTCCTCACATGTCTAAATCTCTCCATTTCATTAAATTTGAAGTATCAAATCACATGCCTACCTTGCCCCATTGAGAACTTTGCAAAACTGAGCCTCATTCCCAATACCCAAAATCTGCCTTTCCATTTGAGCCAACAAAACATCATCATATTCAGTCAAGCTCTTTTGCAAACATGCCTAGCCTAAGATCAGTATTCATATTAGTCATCTCAAGGCCTCATTGATCGTATTTTGCTGAGAGTGAGAAGGAGGGAGCCCTCTTCCGACCTGGTAGGGATAGCTAGCAGGTTAACCATCGTTTGGTGTTACCCTAGATCCTACCTTTCTCACCCTCAGGTAGATTTAGGCCCTAACATAGTGGCGACCATACTGGGGAAGAAATTGTTTGTTTGTTAGTGTTATTCATTTTATAAACTACAGACAAAGTCTGAAGATTAGCCAGGTAGCCTTTGAAACACTTTTTCATTGCATTAGCGCAAGTAGATAAAAGCTACTTCAGTCAATCTCTAGTTTACTCTTATAAATGGAATATCTAACTTGCAAGTTGCCCTAGTACATCTGATAATTCTAAGCTTTTGGATGACAATTTTAGAGTTTGATAGGCTCAACAAGTTGATAATGTCCATTTGATTTCATGGAAATAATAACACACTGGCTTCTAGAAGATATACTAGAGAAAATCTGGATCTTGATCCACCGCCTGTGTATGAAAATCCCAATCTTATTTCGAGAATCATTCGCTAAGAATGTTCTGTGATTCTCGTGTTCAAATCTCGTTCATTTCCTATGGTTTTTGAGTATCTTGAAGATCTTGAGTTTGACAAATAGTTTGATCTGTCACTGTTTGAGACTAAATCCGAAATTGCTGTAGGTTCTACTGTCCTAAATCCAGAGTTTGTCAAAGATCTTGAAACTGAAAAGGCCAATAAATCAATTGACGATTATATTTTCAAACAACTCCGAACATCAATTGTGGCTTCAAACATTGATGATTTCTTAGAGTCTACATCTACAACCCTTGGGTCATCCGCGATTACATCTAACTCCAGAATTCCTACTGAAACTCCCGTCATTCCCACCATTCCCATGCAGCCTCTACCTCTGATAAAAAATCTGTAGTAGTGTCACCTTTGTCCACTCCTTCTACCCCTCAAACATCCAAAATTTCTTCACCACCATCCCCACCTCATACGCCCCATACATTAGCTACACTCACTCCCCCAACATCCCCAAGATCGATTGCAAATCCACGAAGAGAAATGGCTGCTCGATTTGCACCCCTTGTGCTGCCTCAAAATTTGGATGATATGATCGCCGATTATCAAAGAAAAATTCCATTGTTTGATGGCACTCCTCATGGTGTTACAACTCAGCAACATGTGGACAGGATGATAGATTTCTCTGACCTTCATGAGATTGATGCAGAAAATGTGACAATGAAATTGTTTGTACAAAACTTTGGTGGTGAAGTGAGGAAGTGATTTAAAGCTTTGATGGCTGCAAGTATCACCACATTGAATAATATTCAGAGACAATTCTTGGATCGCTGGGAAGTGAAGAAAAAGCCTCTTTAGATCGTTTCCAAATATGAGAACATCAAGCAAAATGTTGGTGAGTCTGTTCAAGATTATTGTATTAGATTCAATTCAGTTTACAGTGCAATTCCAGATCATGTAAAGCCACCCATGGGGCTGGATTTGATTAAGTTTCCAAATGGTTTTGATCCTGATATGGCCTATCAATTAAGAGAAAGGAATTTGGCCACTTTGGAAGACATGCAGAAAATTGCAGTCAACATTGAAGCTAATATGCTTGCCAAGAGAGCTAGAACAAAGGCTGAAAAGAAGGTAACAAGGAAGGAAGAGGTTTCCAGTTTAGATCAAGTGCTCTAGAAGATGGAGAAGATGTTTGACAGATTGACAATTGACAAGCCTAAACCACAAGTCAGAAATCCCAACTTCCGTGGTCAGCAACAACCACAATTTAGAATCAAGCAAAGAGAGCAGTGAGCACAGGACCAAGCAGTGCAGCAACAGGTGAAGACACCCTTACAGCATAATTTTGTACATGGTCTAGAATCAGACGATGAGGAGAACATAATTGGAGAAGAGAATCATTTCTTTACACCTAATGATATGCCAATTTTTATCACTGAAGATGAGGAGTATTCTGAGAATTCAGCTGTACAAAGGGACGAAAATTTAATCTTGGTAAACAAAACAGTTCTTAAGGAAGAGTCTGATGAGTATCAAAGAGGATACATGAATGCTTTTTTAGCCCAGCAGCAATAATATTGACTCAAAAGTAGAGATGTTCCCATAAATCTAATTCAGAAAATGAAGGAGACAACAACATCGAAGAATGATCCTCCCATTGTGCAGAAAAAGGGAAAAGAGACAGCTGAGCCTACCACCAAAATGCCATCAACAAATGAAAGATCTAATTATCCAAGTGTATCAAAGGAGAAAGCTGAAAAGAAGGATGTTTGAGCGAAAGAGGTAGAAAATATTTCAGTCTTTAACTTCGAAAATGAAATTGCTAAGTTAAAAATATCAATTCCTTTGACTGAGTTGATGAAGAATAGTAGTTACAAAGGTCAGGTGTCTAAGATTTTGAATTTAGATCCATCATCTGATATGGTGAACGTGGAGGATGATAGACCTGAGTTGACTTTTGGTCCAGTATTGGAAGGTCAATCTCAAGATAGTGATGTAGCTCCTTTTTACATCAGCCTTAGGGTGCATGACTATGTATTACACAATGCTATGTTTGATTCTGGAGCCTCACATAACCTCATGCCTAAGGACATCATGGAGAAATTAGGATTGGATATCGTTAGAAAATATGATGACCTCTACTCCTTTGATTCATGTAGAGTAAGGTGTATTGGTCTTATCAAAGATTTGGTGGTTAGTTTGGATCAGATTCTGGCTAAAAATGTTTTGATGGATGTGGTCATGGCAGATATACCTCCTAGATTTGGCATGCTTCTTTCCAAATCTTGGGGAGCAAAGATTAAAGGGACAATGCAACTTGATTTCTCCTATGCTACTATTCCTGTGTTCGGTCAAATGAGAAAATTATACCAGGAGCAAAAGATGAAGTACATCATGACCAGCAAGGAGAAACTAGTAAATCATCCAATCAACTATGTACATATTGATTTAGAATCATTTGTTTTGTATTCAGATAGCTTTAATGATGTAAATAGCCAAGTAGTTGAAGTAGAAGACATTCTCGAGATCACTGAAAATTTCAGAGAGGTCTTAAAGCAAGAACGACAAAGAATTGATAGTATCGATGAGAAATTAGGCTTCTGATGGCAGCAACATATTGATGGACAACAAGGAATCTGAGTAACAGAGCAAACAAAATTTCAGCATTTGGAAGAGGACAAAGTAGGTCTATGGAGTATGGATTTTGATGGCGCGATAGGAAGAGAAGGTCAAGAATTGGAATTTGGATATGCAGCCCTATTTTCGACCCAAACAAAGTGCCAAGAAATGTAAGGGTCTGTTCTTATAAACTAGCTTTTGACTGTTGAAATAATGAAGCTGAATATGAGGCTTTAATTGCTAGTTTGAAAATTCTTAGAAAATTGAGTGCTAAAAGGATTTCAGTGTATGGTGACTCCGAGTTACTTATAAAGCAAGTGAAAGGGGAATATCAAGCTAAGAATCCTCGAATGTGGGCCTACCACAATGTGGTATTAGATATCTTGAGAGTATTTTCATATTACACTTTGACATGTGTCCATCGTGTTCAGAATGTCATTGCAGATTCACTTGCAACGGCAACAAGTAATTTGAAAATTCCGATGAATTCAAACAAAAAGTTTGAGATTCATGTGAAACATCGCCCAGCTGTTCTGGACAATCAAAGGTATTGGCAAGTGTTTGAAGATGATAAAGAGATCGATGAATTTCTGAAAAATGAAGGTAAATTCAAAGACACTTCTATTGATGTGGAGTATGATGATGGTGAGGCAGATATACAAGTCAATAATATCGAAGTTTTGCAGCTGAAGGACAACATCATTCCTAAAGGTTTGATACCTTTAGAGGAGCTGTTTGATCAGGATGATGTGGCCCAGAAACTGAGCTTGCTGCCAATTGAGAAAGGAGTTGAGGATGTGAACATTGGATCAGCTAAAAATCCTAAAATGGTGAAGTTATCAAAGGAATTGCCTCCACAGGTAAAAGCAAAGGATATCAGTTTACTATCTTCTTTTACTGATGTATTTTCTTGGGATTATTCAGATTTGATGGCATATGACACAAGCATCATTCAGCATATCATCCCGATCAAGCCAAATCAAAAGCCTTTTCATCAGAAGCTAAGGAGAATAAATCCAAAGCTACTACCCTCAATTGAGAAGGAAGTGAATCGATTGTACAAAGAAGGTATCATTGTTCCCATAATATTTTCTGATTGGATTTCGAATTTGGTGCCCATGCCCAAGAAAACAGGTGAGATTCAGTTATGTATTGATTTTAGAAATCTGAATAAAGTATCTTTGAAAGATAACTATCCATTGCCCAAGATGGATCATATACTTTAGAGGGTAGTTGGGGCTTCCTGCATGTCGCTACTTGATGGGTATTCTGGGCATAACTAAATTCTAGTCCATGAGGATGATAGAGACAAAACAACGTTCACCACTCTGTGGGGAACTTTTCACTATGCAAAGATGCCTTTCAGATTGAAAAATGCTAGTGCAACCTTTCAATGGGCGATGAATATTGCATTTGGTAATGAAAAATATTTTTTTCTAGTTGTTTATCTTGATGACTTGACATTTCTCTAACTCAGATGAAGAGCACCTCTATCATCTGAAGATTGTATTGTAGCATTGTAGAAAGTATAGTATTTCTCTCAATCCAAAGAAAAGTCTGTTTGCCATGGATGAAGGCAAGCTTCACGGTCATATTATATCAAAGGAGGGCATTCGCATCGATCCAGCTCGGGTGGAAGCCATTCAAAAGATTTATTTTCCACAAATTAAGAAAGAGATCCAATCATTCAATGGTAAGATGAATTTCTTATGTCGCTTTGTGCCCAATCTTGGAGAAAATTTAAGGGAAATCACAAACATGCTAAAAAACGATAGTGTAGTGAAGTGGACCGAGGAAGCAATTAAGTCTTTCAATTTGATGAAGTTGGCCCTTTCTTTAGCTCCAGTTTTGATCAGCCCAGACTATACTCAGAATTTCATTTTGTTTTCATTTGCCTTGGATCATACTATGGCAGTGGTCTTGATGCAGAAAAGAGACCAGCTCAAGAAACCAATTGCATTTTTCAACAGAACCATAAGGGATACGGCATTAAAGTACAATATTATTGAAAAACAGGTCCTTGCTTTGGTAAAGGCATTCAAAGATTTTGGACTTTATATTCTGCATTCTCACATCCTTGCTTATGTCCCTAACGTTGTTGTTAAATATGTGTTAGTGCAAATAGATCCAGAGGGGAAAAGAGTCAAATGGATTGCTGCCTTGTTGGAATATGATGTGGAGATCAAACCAACAAAGCTCATCAAAGGACAGGGGCTGGCTAAGCTAATGACTGAGTAAAATTTTCACGCCTTGGACATCAATCTCATTGTTGCTATGACTGAGGAAGAAGAAGAGAGTCTGCCCACTCAGGTATTAGAAATGTTTCTTCTTTCTCCTTGGTATTTGAACATTTTTTATGTACTCCAAAATCTATCATCACCACCTGCAATGGCTAAGGACAAAAGTAGGACACTGAAATTGAAGGCTGCCAAGTTTTGTATCATGAATAATTCACTCTATTGGAAAGATCTTAGCAATGTCCTGCTGAATTGTTTGGTTGAAGAAGAGGCAAAATAGATTATGGAAGACTTTCACAAGGGAGATTGCAGAGGCCATCTTTTCTGGAAGACAATAGCCAATAAAATTTTGAGAGCAGGGTATTATTGGCCAACTCTTTTTGCTGATGTGTACAAAACAGTAGCAAGCTGCTACGAATGTCAGATTTTTCAAGGTAGGAGGAAGTCGCAGCCTTTACCACTAGAGCCCATTGAAGTAAGTGCTCCATTTCAACAGTGGGGTTTTGATTTCATTGGCGAGATCCATCATTCTTCTTCAGTGTAGCACAAATGGATCCTCACGGCGACAGATTATTTCACCAAATGCATTGAGGTGATTCCCATGAGGCAGGCCACTGATTCGGTAATCATTTCATTTCTTCATAACAACATTTTGTCTCGTTTTGGCTATCCAAATAATCTGATCATTGACAATGCAACGGCCTTTAAATCTAAAAGGATGATTGAATTTTGTCATAAATATCAAATCACTTTGGGGCATTCAACTACATATTACCCCCAAGGCAATGGATTGGCGGAATCCTCAAATAAATCTTTGGTCAACATTATCAAAAAGCTGCTGGAAACGAACAAGAAAAGTTTGCACAAAAAGCAGGTCAATGCACTTTGGGTAGGCAGAGTAAGTCAAAAGAAATCTATAGGTCTCCTTTTGAGCTTCTGTATGGTGTGGACATAGTTTTCCCGACCTCTCTTGCAGTCCCGGTGGTTAAACTCCTACAAGAAGTGGGCAACGAAGACGATCATTTGCAGCGGAGAATCAATCAAATGATTCATTTGCAACAAACTAGAGAGGAGGTATCTTAGAACACTTTCAAGCTGCAGGAGAGAATCAAGAAGATATATGATCGAAAGGCAAAGGCAGACAAGTTTCAAATAGAACACATAGTGCTGAAATGGGATGCAAGGAATGAAGAGAAAGGTAAGCATGGCAAGTTTCAAAATATTTGGAAAGGACCTTATAGAATTGCTGTGTATCGGGGCCAAAATGCTTTCCTTTTGCAAGAAATGAATGGAGAAGACTATCCCAATGGGCCGGTCAACAGTCGGCTGCTCAAACGGTACTATTTTTGAAGTATTTTCTGTTGTCATATGTATCATTGTACATACCGATTTGTTTAAATTCCATTGCAAGTGTGTACTATTTTCATGCTTTCAGTTTGGGGCCCAAGGTGAAGGCTATAAAACTGAGGTTTGATTTCAGTTCTGGTTTGGTTTGTTTGAGTTAGGTCTTTCAGTCGATTTCAGTCTCGAAATTCGGTCAGTTTTGAGTCACATTTCAGTCCTGAAATTGAGTCAAGAGTCTTGTTTTGGTTTGTTGAAGTTATTGAATCCATAGGCCAATGGACAAAGGCACTACCTGCTTTCCCAGTGATCTGTAGTTCTTGGCACCTCCAAGGTGCTACCAACCCCATTGGAGCCAATGTTAGTGTCAGTATCTTCATCCCTCCGTTAGAGATCTAATTCTTTTGTTGCATTGCATATTAGGTGTCTTGCTCAGTCAGCTGCATTCCATTAGGAGCATGGATCATATGATGATAGTGGCTTGTTGTACATTCTCCTTCATGTCCTTTACCTACTAGCCCATTTCCATTCATCAAGATCATCTGCAGCCACTTTTTTTCTTTAAATTTGCAAGAGTCATTTCTAGGGTTTCAGTTTCATTAGGTCTAGGGTTTCATCAAAAAGGTCTTCAAAATATCCAATAACATCCAACAGGTGCATGACGAGGTTGAATAAAGTTCCAGTACCAATAAAATTCATAATCTCATGCTCAAAAATGTATTTTTCCTCAAAACCCTGTTTTGAGGAAAAATAAAATATTTTAGGTTTTTGTTGTATAAATTCATGTAATTCTAGTTCTCTTATATGTAAATCACTTCATTGGCAACCCTGGTCACCTTTCGAAGCTTCAGTAGCTCCATCCTCTGTAAGGCAAACAAAAAATCAAGTCATTCAGTTCATCAAAGGCACAAATAAAATAAATTGCCCAAAACAAAGTTGAAAAAGTAAGTCACATTGCAAACATTATAAAAGTGGGTTTTGTGAAGGAGAAATCAAAAGCTCTTGTATATAAGTCATCTTTACAATTCAGAAATCTCATTGGCACTTTAAGAAGAAAGATTGGGCAAAGTGAAGGTCGTGTTGGAGAAAGGAAGTGAAATCGCAGCAAAGAGTTCAGGTTTTGGAGGCGCGGTGCATTGAGTGAGAGATGTGGTGCATACA
Organism: Pinus tabuliformis; assembly: GCA_031772625.1. NCBI lineage: Eukaryota > Viridiplantae > Streptophyta > Pinopsida > Pinales > Pinaceae > Pinus > Pinus tabuliformis. Next base: position 354,328,094 of record CM062805.1, on the reverse strand, counting down.
GGTGGCGCGGCACATTGGGCCGCCCTCCATAGTGTTAAATTTATACTGGCATGGTGCATATAGGAGGCATGACATGTTGGTTTTGTGGCATGCTGCATACAAGAGGCGTAGTGCGTTGGGTTTGTGGCGCAACACATAGAGCTGCCAAGCCTGATTTCATCATAAACTCTCTCAAATTGCCAAAATTTCTCAAATCTTCTAGTGTGCAAGTAAGTCAAGCCATTTTCCTTGCTAGTGAAAGAGTTTTCCTTAAAAATTTATGGTGCTTTAAGGTGAAAAAACTCAAACCCTACTTCCTTCCAATTTCTCAAAAAATGATTGCCTAGTGTTCGCATTTGTCATTTTGCTACCAAGTCCACTCCACCACTCCCTTGCTCTTTGACTCGATTTATTTTCCAGTTCATCCACTCACTCCCTAACTCCCATATTCCTAAAAAAAAATCATTCACCCCTATCCCCAAATCTCATTTTCCCAAATCCTAATTCAAAAATCCCTAAACCCTAATTGATGTCCCTAAGCTTACACGCTATTCCCTAAACTCCCTAATTCCCAAAAACCTTGTCATAATGTTCCCAAAACCCCTCATACCCTCTCCCTCCATAGTCCCTCATACATTATTACCCTTGGTGGAAAAAAGCTAAAATCACCATAAAACTCTTCATACTCATCAAGAAAACTCACACATTAGCAAGCATGGAATCTGATCCTTCATATGACTGAGATGAAGAGACACACAGTGACTCTCCTATAGAAATGCATGCACCAAGGAGAACTCACAAGGGTGGCAAACATATATGAGAGGAGCCTACTTCACTTGTCGAGCTACAGGCCTACCCTCTTGCTATCACATGCTTCCAACACCAATCCTGTTATCAATTCTATCAGATGGTTGCTAGACTCCAGTATCATCATGAGTTAGCCCGGTTGCTTGTGCTTCATCTACATAATGGCCAAGCCAGTCTAGCTAGTGTGGCATTCACTTTGACACCAGAGTTTATTTCTCTAGCAACCAGCATTCCTAATGTCAGAGAGAAGTGGAATAAAAGGCAACAGATTGACAGGGACCATTATGAACCATACATCAAGCCCAGTTATCTGAGACAGCTCAGCAGAGTTTTTCCCTTTCAATACCTGAAGGACTCATATGCTCCGTTGATGAAACTCATAATGAAGTATTTGAGTTGTGAGGGCCAGTTTTCTCGCCTATATACTTATCATATCAGATTGTTGATGCACTTTACCAGGGTGAGAATGATGAATCTCCCCTACTTCATGTGCCGAAATATTGAGAGGATGACCACCCTAGTACAACAGAAGACTCCTCAGTAGAAGTTTAACAGTATATATCACTTTTCACTCATCAAAATTGTGGTCATGCATCAGCTTGGTTTGCAGGGCATCTCATGGGAGGATTTCATTTCTCATGAGTTCTTCACAGCTCCTCAGTTACCTCCAGAGAATTTTCATGAGATAGGTGGACTTTCTCATCAGCAGGAGGGTCATGAGACATAGATCACTAGTATGCTGGTGTTTGTCACCTATCAAAAGGGCACTAGACGGTTGTTTGCAGTAGCAAAGGGAGTATTATCTCCACTAGGGGTGTAAGGGGTCTCACTTCCTTCTTCACCACAGAAGGTTCCAGATAAGGGCAAGAGGCCATTACATGATGAGGGGCCTTCAGGTGAGCAGGAGACCAATTTCATTCTCATTTAGGATGATGACACTAATTTGGGCCCATAGAGCTCAAAGTTCAAGGAGGTCATCCAAGAGAAACAGGCGGACATCAATGCTTTGTCCCTCAACCTGAAAAGAGATGAGTGGATAATAAAGTACCTGGAGCAAATAAAAAAGCAACTAGAGGATCAGCAAACCATATTGGAGCTAAGAAACATACGAGAAAATCGGCAAGCTGCCAAAAGGAGGAAAGTCAAGTTCACAACACTTGAGCAAGATATCAATGCTGATCGTGAGTCTTGGTTGGAGAGGACTAATATCCCCTTGGAGAGGATGTTAGAGAAGGCCATCAATGAGAAAAATATGTCGAGAAACATGGCATATCACTATTTGTCAAGGAATATGGTGTGCCAAGCTAGAATCAAGAACTTGAAGGCCAAGTTGAAGAAGAGATCGAGGAGGCAAAAAGCACAAGATAAACTTCAGATCTTGGCTAAGGCTTCCTTGACCCAACAGAACACTTGATCGAGACCACTCAACCCAAATTTCAAAAAATTAGGGACATATTTTGCATTTTTGAAATTTTTGGGCTAAAACACAGAATTTTCTGCCCAATGCGCCGCGCCACCTGGCACTCGCTTTTGATGGGGGCCTCCAAATGACAAAAAATCAACATCTTTGGATTTGTCTTGGAAAAATATGCATGCCTACCCATGCCCAAGAAATTTTGATAGGTTTTGAGCCCCCAAAAAGGTCAGAAACACCCAAGAAATGACGTTACTGCCCCTAGTTTGACACAGAGGAAGTAGTATTGGGAGAAGTCAGTTTTGGAGGGGAAAATAGAGGCCAAATTCAAAAATTCCACTTGTTCTAGAAAATAGATAGCTAGACCTTTCTAGAAAGATCATGTGGAGTAATTTTGGACATCGAGAAGGCCTCCAAAAGTAGCTGCAAATAGGCACTACGCATAGAGAAATCCGCGTGGCGCATTGGGGAAATTTTGCTCAGTTTGACAAAGTATACTCTATTTTTTGCCTGGTTTTTTGAGAGTTTGACTTTTCTGCTTCTTAATGCCAAACTCCTAATTTAATTTAATGTAATTTTATGGATATTGATGTAATTATGTTGAATTTTTACTCATAGAGGTAGATTCGTCCATGAAAAGGTAGTTTGGAACTGAATGAATCAGTTCCCTAGTTTCTAGAGGCAAGTTGTTTGACTACCTAATTTGTAGTTCTCAGTTTAGAATTAATTGGAACAGCTCCTAAACTCATGAGCTCGAGCCCTAGAGGCTAGGATGAGTTTTTGTTTGCCTATATCTTGTGACTTTTCAGTCATTAGCATGGTTGGACTTTTGAGAAAGCTTGGAGCTTCATTGTATACATTTCTCAGCAGTTTTGGCTACAGAATAGACTAGGTTTGTAGCATTCTATGGGATTCATGTGGCATGTTGCTTTGATATTCTGTTTCCTTCTATAATTGTAAGTTTATATGTGCTTTATCTATGCCATTATCTCTCTTGTTTCTTCTTAACTAAAACAAACAATGATAGAGGTATAATCCATTCAAATTGTATTGCTCTACCTAGGGTTTTCTTAGTTATTGATGTTTTCAGCTGTTTGAAGAGGATCCCTGAGGTTTTCTTTCCCTATTCAACTCCTCACCTATCGAAATCTCTCCATTTCATTAAATTTGAAGTGTTAAATCACTTGCCTACCTTGCCCCATTGAGAACTCTGCAAAACTGAGCCTCATTCCCAAGACCCAAAATCTACCTTTCCATTTGAGCCAACAAAACATCATCATATTCAATCAAGCTCTTTTGCACACATACCTAACCTAAGATCAGTATTCATATTATTCATCTCAAACCCTCATTGATCGTATTTTGCTGAGAGTGACAAGGATAGGGCCGTTTCCCAACCTGGTAGGGCTAGCTACCAGGTTAAGCATGGTTTGATGTTACCCTAGATCCTACCTTTCTCATCCTGAGGTAGATTTAGGCCCTAAAACCTATAATCTGGACACTTGTGCCATGATGCATCCTTCTTGTGCACCAATGATACTGGAGAAGAGAAAGAACTTTGATTAGGTTGAATTATACCAGCCTCTAGCATTTCTGCAACCATACGTTCAATTTCACTCTTTTGGGCATAGGGATATCTATACAACCTGATGTTTGGAGGAACACTTCCTGGAATCAGATGAATAGCATAATCATGATCACGAATAGGTGGGAGACCTTTGGGAGTCTCAAATACCTTGGAATGATTGTCCAAGACCTTTTCAAGATCTGGAGAAATAGATGATTCCGATGTCGAAACATCTAGCGAACATAATTGTGCAATTACACCTCTTCGTTCCTTTCTTAGAAGCTTTGCCATACCGTTAGAGTTGATTATATTTCCTGGTTTCCCTGCAATACACCTTAATTCAACTTCCTTCCCTTCCGCAGAAAATTTCATGAAAAGTTCTTGAGAATTAAAAGCTACTGTACCCAAGGATTGTAGCCATTAGACTCCTAGTACAACATCAGCGCCTCCCATTGGAATGGAAAGCATTAGGATAGTCAATACATATTCTCCCATGGATAGCTTCATATTATGGCACTTTCCAAAGCAATTTATCATTCCTCCATTTCCAACTATCACTTAACACTCTGGTGCTGGATATAGGAAGCAATTCAATTCTTTTGCTATCTTACAATGAATAAAATTGTGGGTACTTCCTAAATCAATCAACACTATTACCTTTTTCTTCTTCATTTTTCCTTCTATCTTGATGGTTTGAGGATTGGTAATTACAGCCAATGCATTACAAGATATGGTCAAATTCATTTCTTCTTTATCTAGGATTTGTTCCTAGAGTATATCCTCTTCTTTTGACCTTTCTTGCTCCTTTTCTTCTTCCTCTTCACAATCTATGTAGCATAATTTCTTCTCAGCACACTTATGACCTTTAGTGTATTTGCTATCACAACTGTAACAAAGCCCTTTTGCTCTTTTTCCTTTCAATTGTTGTGGTGTCAACATTATAGGTTGTGGAAGACTAGGGGCAACAACACTTCCATCTTTATAGTTGTGAGTGGTATGCTTCCTAGTTGCCATAATTTTGCTTTCCATTTTTCTTGCTAACCTGAATGCCTTCTCTAATGAATCAGGTTCCCAAAGGTGAACATCATGTTGGATATTATCCTTTAAAGTCCCTATGAACACATCAATCCTATGCTCCTCTGGAATATTTTTTACCCTTATGTTCAATTTTTGGAACTTTTCAATGTGCTCCATTATTGAACCCTTTTGTTTGAGAGTTATCAATTGGCTAAAAAGAGTGTTGCTTTTTGTATCCTCATAATGTGTTGTCAATTCTTCTGTAAAAATTTCCCAAGCGATAATTTGTTTGCAAGAGCAAAGCCATTGATACCATACAAACTAATTTGGTTCCAAATATAAAGTTGCAATACGTACCTGTTGATGCCTCGAAAATCGCTGCAACAACATATGGGAAACCACCCGGTCCGGACCTTGATACAACTCCTTTTCCGTTTGGAATAGTGGCTCCGACTGGGGATAATGGGACCAGTTTCCAAAAAATTATAGGTAGACGGGATGGATGAGTGACTTATAGAATATGCTGGCGATAAGCGAATAACTAAAAATATTGGCAAAAATATTATAACTATGATCTATCCCGGGAACTTATCGATTTTCTAAAATGTAGCGTTTGATGGTCTGAGCTTTTAGATAGGCATATAGATGACTCTGTCTCTAAACATAGATATTAAATTATTCAAGATTGTTGTGCATAAATAGTTACACAAAGCGATAACAGCAAAATTACTACACTTTATCATTTATATCATTATTACATGCATGATTAAAGGAAAAGGCAAATCGCAAAACATCCAATAGTGGGCTGAGATAGAGATTTGTTGTTACAGCACATACATGTATTCAACAATAGCAAGAATATATGGCATAACAATTCATATAAAAGGAATGACTTCAGACGTAGATAAAAGTACCATATGGGCTGCGGGACATTCCCAAATATCAATCGCTATTAGCAGTTCTTCCTCCAACACGGAAATCGTCCTCCACAAAGGCAATAGTGCACAATTGCATTAGAAAATTTGATGTCAAATTCAGAACAACTGGTCCAATTTCATAAAAGAATAGCGACTGAAGCACAGTAGTGCAAACTTCAGCCTATTAAGTCTGTTACAAAATTTTACGACCCTTTCCAAAACAATGAAAGGGTCTATAAATACTAATCTAATTTAAATATCTACTAAACAGAAATCCTACTAAACTGGTATCAATAACTCTTGATCCTGTTTTGGCTGGCGATCTGGCAAGCGGGAGGGTGATTCATTAAGTCGGCTTCTTTCCTTTGAATCTGAGCTGATTTATTGCAAGCATTGGCTCAACTTCCGGGGGTTTGTTGAGGCGCGAGCTGAGCTGTGCAGCGTAGGTGGCATCTTGGATTTCGGGAACTATACACCCGATTGCATCTGTAAGGCACTTTAGGGCAGATCTCTGTGTATGTGGCTTGATTAAAAAGTGCCAATATGCATCTGAGGTTAAGCTTTTAACTCCAGCGATTAATCTTCCTTTTTCCTCTAATTTAGGGTAGCATGTTTGCTCTAATGTATTTGTAGTTGTCATCTTTCCCGGTTTACATTGAGAAATCATATTGACCAGGTAAAGAGTGTTATTGACTAGATCCACTAGATTGCTGGCGGTTGATTTACATCTTGAAGCCTCCCTTTCTGCTTTCATCACTTGAGTGTGCCATTCTGTGAAAAGTATATCTTTATGTGTTTCTATGATCATGGGCAAATTTGCTGCTTTTCCTAAATCAATATCCTCCCAGTCAAGATATGGAGTAATGGCTTCGTCCGCTTGATCTAGTTCAGTCCTGGCCTTTTCTACCTGCTGATTTATTGTTGTAGTTAGCTCACATAGTGGCTCAGCTTGAGCGATCTGTTGACATAAGAGTCTGACCTGAGATATCAACGCATTGTTTATCAATAATGCCTCTGATTTAAACTCTTTAACCTGCGATGCACCCTTCATCTTTTCCAGCTGCGATGACATTTGAGCAATTTTCTCATCTTTGGTCTTTATCATTTGCTCATTCGCTACTCTCAAATTTTCCAATGCTTCCGACAATTCTTTTTGTTTCTGGATCGCACCCTGATCAATCCTTTGCCTTTCCGCTTGCAATTGCTGAGTCAACTGATTGTTCTCTTGCTGTTGCGCCAACAACTATTCTTCTGCTTGTGCTGCCCTTTGCTTTGTTTCAACCAATTCTGCCTGTAATGCAAAGATTTCTTGGTCCTTATTCTTCAATAGAAGGCTCACCTCCGATGCTTTGTCAATTGTTGCCGCTGAATAAGCACCCGCATACTGTGATAGCTTTGTTAAGTCATCGGAGGGATCCAATTCCTCCTTCCATACTACATTACCCGTGACCATTTGTTCTGGGAAGATAGAAGGTTGATCAATCCTTCGTCTCTTCCTTGATCGCTTTACAACTGCCCTGTGTCTTGGGCTGTAGAAAACATCCAATGGCGGAATATCTTCTATCTGTAGAATAATCTGGTCAGAGGGGTCTTTTGGAATAACTTCAACTTCCTTAGAACTTGGTGGGCCGCTGGTTCCACTTAGAACCTGAGGAGAGGTAACATCCTGTGTATCAGTTGTTTTGGAGGTGTCCATTTCTTTTGAACCTTCCTTTCCACTGATAATAAAGTCAAATTCTTTCCACTGTTGAAGCAATTCAGGATCAAAGGTGGTTTGTTTCTGTTTTTTGGCATGGGACTCGCTCCGTTCTTTTTCCTGCTCTTTCCTCTGCTGCTCCTCTTTTTCTCTACTCTGTTTTTCTTCTTGTTCCTTTTTCTGCCTATCTGCCAGTTCTTTTTCCTGTTTCTCTTCTTGTTCCCTCTTCTGCTTTTCCTCTAGTTCTTTCTTCTTTCTCCCTTCTTGTTCCATTTGTGTTCTCTGCTGTTTCTCAGCTTGTTCTTTCTTTAGCCTCTCCGCCTGTTCTTTTCTTTGTCTTTTTGCCTGTTGCTTCTTCTACCTATCCTTCTGTTCCTTGAATTGTTCCTGAACAGGTCCGCTTGATGATGTCGCTGGGGTTGTTGCCAGTAAATACAGAGGCAGAGTTTGCAACCTCTGTTCTCTAAGTTTATTGAACTCAGTTAATCCCTCATCATTATATCGCATCCTAGCGAGTTCTTTAGCATGACCTATTGATTCGGAGGCAACGAACAGGTCATCAAACATATCTTCCTGATGCTCAAAAATTGTTAATTTGGCCTGTTATAATGCAGTGTAAGCAGTCTTTTTTGGGTCGTATGGTCTGTTTGGGATCGTGGCCAGAGTTAAAGACTGAAGCTTCGTGGTTTCCTTTTCTGCATGTTTAAGATCATGCAGAGTATAAACACCACATCTAAAGGAAAAAGATGGCCATCCCTTCTTCTTTTCTCTTTTGAGAGTCTGTGTAGTACTCTCCGCCATGATTTGATATGCAATTTCCCTTGCTAACAGCTTATCTGGAACATATAGAGGAAGAACATGTGGGTCGGCTTCACTGCCGAAAACTCTGATATAGGTGAAATTTTCTTCTCCAAACCAACTTGCTATTGCTAGTAAATCAAAGGAAGCTTGATAGGAAATTTTTGAAATGGGTTTATCAAAAATGGAATAGTAAATGGGTACCATAAAACCATTGCCGATTTGATACAGGTGGTGTTTATAAGAAGACTTCCACAATTTTTGATGATATATATGAATGGGTGAAGGGTCCTGTGCAGTCCACCTCCACCCGAGAACAGGAAATTCAGAATTGAAACAAAGGGTGTCTAAGATATATGCACTATAGTAGAACGGGGGCATTTTCCTTTCTGAAACAACAGTCTGAGATCTAAAATCACGAACAGCTACTGCTAATTTATCCAAAAGAATAGTAGCCCAATCCATAATCCAACTGTTTACTGCTGCCTCCATTAAAGGAACCATTTCAATGGTAAAATTGGCAGAATCATGCAATCCCCACAGCCTACACATCATAATCCCCGCATAACAATAAGGAGAAGCCAAAGAATCGACCGAGTACTTACCGGAGGATTCGTGCTTGTGCTTGTTGGGATTTTGCCTCCAATCCTTGATAGGTTCAGATTCGATCTCATTCTCGCTTGCAAACTTCTCCAGGAAGGCCTTGTTATATATTTTCTCTGGCTCGGGCAAATGATACATTTGCCTTAGGTCATCTGGCTTGAATGATCCAAAAATCCTCCCATCTCTAGTATTAAAAGTTCTGTCCAAGATGGGGATTTCTTCAATCGCCCATCGCACAACGTCTGTATAGGGAAGAATCTGTTCTCTGGCCGCTATCCTGTGAAGGAAAGAGTCGGCCAAATCTTTGAGAGTTGCATCAGACTTCTTGAGTAAGTCCACACTAGCTTTTGTCACTGTCTTTTTTGATTGCTCAGCTTCAATTAGGTTATAAGTGCCTTGCCAAGTAACTCTGGTGAGCCCCATGCATGTAGTATCGGATATTAGGCTCTTCTTCTTGTTTGCGGCCGCTTGTCCTGCAATTGGTGTTGCGGAAGCACTTGCAGTCTTCTTGGACTTCTTTCCGATCTTCTTAGGCCTAGCTTCTATGAATGAATTCTGCACAAAGAGGCAATTGGGAATAATAAACAAAGATAGCGATGAAAAAATCTTAAGTGATACAGCACATATGAATAGATACGTAACTAAAGGATTTAGCTTTTAAAATGGGCGCGGATACAATCCGTAAAAAGATTTTAGGACATGATCTTATTAATTAGCCGTTTTCAATCTGTCATTCCTTAAATGCCCATTATATCGTTATTTGGGTGAACGATTCACTTAAGCATGCAATGGACGTTTTGGCGGTTGAGCATAGATGAAGGATTGCGTGAGCGATCAAGCTTTTATTACAAATGAATTGTGCCATCCCATCACTTAACGGCTCTTCGTTGAAAACCACGCTTTATCGGATCACAATCGGGGGTATGATTAGTGCGCTTTAATGGTGTGTATTGGATATCACCGATCGCCGAATGCGATATCGCATCGGCGAAAAGATTTGAGCGCAATAAGACTTGGGTGAGATTGTCACCGATACCCGATTCCCGATTGCGCATCGCATCGGGACAAGTCTTTGGGAACATCACAACTGTTGTAGCGTGTCGCCGATCGCCGAATTCGCCGAATGTGTATCACGTTGGGACTATTGGCATGGGGCATTATAACATGTACATGGAATATCGCCGATCGCCGAATGCGCCGAATGCGCATCGGCGGAAAGCTTTGGGGTGCTTAATTATAATTCATGTGTCATTGCGATATGCGATCTTGCGATCGCTTTATCGCAATGACAAATCATTACATGATTTCTTTTTAAGGGTTTGTCCAAAAAGTTTTATAAAGTGCATTTATTCATTTATTGGACTTTTTTGGATTATAATAGCATTGATACCAAATTAAATTCTAAAGGGACCCATTTCATACGTTAATATTTATAAGTAAAGATGATATGAAATGGGGGGTTGTTGTAGAGCACAACAATTGGCGATTCGCTGGAAGAACCAGTTATCTCTTTCAAAAAATAGAAACATTTAAGCTTTTTCAGAAAATAGAGTTTCAATCAATGGGGAAATTTCTAATATAACTAGATTTCAATATATTCTGAGAAAAATGAAACTATTTTGTTGACTTCCTCTTTTCTAAGAAAATAAAAACATTCTAAGCTTTGAAATAGGTCTTTATTGGTTTGTAATGATAAAATAGAATACCTTTCCAAATCAGCCTTTTATAGTAAACTCATCTGTCATAGGTAGAGCCTCTGCTGCCAGCAAACATCTATAGTCTCGACAGGGATACCTTTTAACCATGTGATTGTCCATTGTCCCATCCAATTAAGAGTGTGATTAACAGAATGAATTCAAAATATTTTTTCATATTTTGTATTTCATTTCCTTTTTCTTCTTTGTCATTGATAAGATAAAAAGCCATTGTCCTGGTTTGGTGGCCAGCTGTTGACAATGCCACTCACTGATAGTAGTTTAACTGAACAAGCTGGCTCGTGATGAGACCCCTTGTCTTGTAATTTCAAGCCATTACCCTGTTTTGGTTTGCAGTATTGGTAATGTCAGATAAACTATTTCTCTATGAACGTGGTAAGCAGGCTTGTAATAAGACCTCTTATCTTAAATATCTTATATTTTAGAATTACACTCTGAATAATCATAAACTTTAGTGAATGGGGTGAACAATCTTCTTCTTAAGAGTAATGGATGACAGAGTAAGAGTTGAAGATGCTGAGATTGGATTGATTCCTATCTTAGTATGGATAACCTTTAGAGACCAATTTAAAAAACAGAAAATGGTTTACAATATTTCTATGCTTTGAGAGGAGTTGACAAAATTTGAATTGTGATTTCAGAATACAAAGATATCTAATTTCCTAGAAATTATCCTTTTTGGTTAAAAGTTCTATCATTTTAAAAGCAAATGTTCATTCTCGTTCTATGGGGACAACTTTTCAAACACAGCAAAAGGTCAATGGGAGACATCTCACAACCTTATTTCTTAAAATCCTACAAACTATAAAATCCTACTGAAATGAAAGGAGAAGGGGTTACCTCCTCAGTGAAAGAATTTCTTCAAGACAAGGCCATTAACAGGGAGAGAATCTCTCAAACCTGATAAATCTTGCAATATAAAGGTTGAATGGCCTATCTTCTCACAGATCTGAAATGGTCCAAGCCACAACTTCTGGAACTTGGAGTGTTTACCCTTGTCTTCATGGGCTTTGTCCCATTTCAGAACTAAATCACCGACTTGGAATTGTTTTGAACCGGATGAGACTGAATCAAAAGCTGCTTTGATGACTTGCTGATGTTTGGCATGGATAACCTTGGCTTTTTCTCTTTCCTCTTCTAATTTTAGGATCTGGTCATGTCTAAACTGAATAGAAGAGGAAGGAGTTTCCTCAATAAACTGCACTAGGGCTAAAGAAGGAAGAATAAGATTTGTGGGTAAGATTGCTTCTTTTCCATAGACAAGATTAAATGGAGAAGTTCCAATAGAAGCTTTCTGTGTTATCCTATCAGCCCATAATGCGAACACTAAGGATTTGTGCCAATTTCTCTGATTTTGTTCGATAGTTCGCTTAATGATTTTAATCAGATTCTTATTAGTAGATTCTGCTAAACCATTTCCTTGGGGATAATAATTAGCAGAATATTTTAACTTAAATCCTCTTTTAATAGCGAAATCAAACATAGCATTGCCTGAAAAGTAAGATGCATTATCAAAAACAAGAGCATTTGGGACACCAAACCTGGTAATGATGAATTGGTCTATGAATTCAATGATTGCTTCAGAATTTTTTGTCTTTAAAGGGATTGCCTCAACCCACTTTGTAAAGTAATCGGTAGCAGTAAGGATATACTTATGCTGTTTGGAAGATGCTGGAGTAATCTCCCCAATGATATCCAATCCCCATTGCTCAAATGGCTGTTCAATGTTGATTGGTTGCAGGGGGAAAGCTGATTTACGTTGTCTTCCGCTAGCAGTTTGACAATTTAGACATTTCCTTACGTACTCGTGAGCATCTTTAAACAAAGTAGGCCAATAGTAACCAGCATGAATAATTTTGTGAGCTGTTGTGTCAGCTCCGAAATGTCCTCCTGCTGGTCCGTCATGTAGCTCCTGCAAAACCTTTTGGGCTTCAGGTTTTTCAAGGCATCTTAACAAGATAGAATCATAATTTTGTCTAAAAAGCACGTCATCAATGATTGTAAAATTCTTCGCTTTTAATCTAATGGCCCTTTTGTTTTTGTAAGACAAATTCGGAGGTGCATAACCATTCTTTAGATAAAAGATTAAATCTGCATATTGAGATCCAGAATCAGTAACACTTATCTGATTAATTTCTTGAGTTTGATCTGTATCGCTTGATTCTGGAATGTTGGATGCTCCTGCCAATATCCTGCAAAAACCTTGGCCCCTAACAATCTTTGCTGGCTTAATTTCTAGGTCATACTCTTGAAGCGCTGTGACCCAATTTGCCCTTTTTTCACCCAGCTCTTTTTGGATTAATAGTTGCCTAACTGCCGGGAAAGGAACTATTATTTTTGTATGGGTTTTTAAAAGAAAGGGTCTATAATGTTTGACCGCTTTAAATACAGCAAAGGCTTGTTTTTCTACATCGGAGTAATTTAATTCGGCACCCTGAAGATTTGAACTGAAGAATGATATGGGTGCTTCTAAATTGTGAGCATTTGGCTGCGTGAGAACTGCAGCATAAGACACATCGGACGCAATGGTATACAATGTAAAATGATTAGAAAAATTTGGAGTATTCAAGGCTGGGGCATTGATTATTGATTGCTTGATAACATCAAAAGCTTGCTTTTCTTCTGATCCCCACTTGAAGACTGAATTCTTCTTGATCATTGTCTGAAGTGGTAATACAATTTGAGAAAAATCTGGAACAAATCGTTTAACAAAATTAATCTGGCCTAAAAATGACTGCATCGACTTTTTATTGTGTGGGAAAGGGATTTCAGAAATTTCCTTGATCCGATCAGGATCAATATAAATGCCATCTTTGGATACAATAAAGCCTAAGAGTTTTCCTTGATCAAGAGCAAAGAAAGACTTCTTTGGGTTCAGAGAAATACCATATCTTTTGCATCGCTGAAAGATTTGATTTAAGTCATGCAAATGATTATATCTCTTTTTAGAATATACAGTAATATCGTCTAGATAGACGACTACTGTTCGATTAATCAACCCTCTAAAGGCTATATCCATAGCTCTCTGGAATGTCGCTCCTGCATTTATGAGTCCAAAAGGCATTTTCTGATATGCATATGTTCCCCATTTTGTTCTGAATGTGGTTTTAAGTTGGTCATCAGGATGAACCAGAACTTGGTTATATCCTGAGAATCCATCAAGAAAGGACATCAATTCAGAGCCTGCTACTGATTGGAGTATTTGCTCCATAGTAGGTAATGGGAAGTTATCTTTCAAGCTCGCTTTGTTCAGGTTCCTGAAATCAATACAAATTCGAATGTCGCCATTTTTCTTTCTGACTGGCACCATATTAGAGACCCAGTTTGAGTGTCGGACCGGAAAAATAATCTTGGCTTTCAAGAGCTTGTTAAGTTCCGACTTTATCTGGCTCTCCAAATTTGGATGTATTTTTCTTAACTTTTGCTGAATCGGTTTCTGATCAGGAAGCATAGGAATGGTATGCTGGATAATAGATGTATCATATGTCTTCAAATCATCATACTTCCAAGCAAAGACCTGTTTGTTTTTTCTTAACAGTTTAATAAATGCTTCCTTTTCTTCCAAGGAAAGTCCTAATCCTAAATTGATGTTTTGAGGAGCATGATCAGTACCTAGATTTATCAATTCAAACCTAAGGGTAGAACTTTGAAGCTTTGCATTAATTACAGGTTTAAACCTGTCTTTGATATCATAAAGATCTTCGAGCTTTACCACTGGTTTAGGAATTGAATTTTCTTGAGGTGTTTCTTTCATCTGTAGATCATGGTCATTTTCCTCAATAATTTGATTGTCATAGGACTTTTCGGAAGTTAGAAATTGCAAGATATCTTCATCGTGGTTAAATACTCTCCAATTAGTGACATTGTCGGGAATTGAAGGCCTAAAAAGTAATTCTACGGAAAATCTATCAAGGCTGTAGTCTTCAGAAGGTAGAAGCTTAGAAGCTACATTGGCTAGTAGGTCGGCTGCCGAGTTTTGCGACCTAGGAATGGAAGAAATGTTAAATGCTGAAAAGTGTGAGGTAAGATCCTGTACTAGCGATTGATAATGCTTGAGGTGACTTGAAAGACAATGAATTGCATTCCTCACCTGTTTGACAATGATTTCGCCGAATACTTTTAGATATTGCACTTTAAGGCCGATTGCTTTATATAATCCCTGGACTAAAGCTTCATATTCGGCTGTGTTGTTAGTGCAGTCAAATTCTAACCTACAAGACAGCATTGTCTTTTCTCCTTGTGGACTAACCAAAATGCAACCTGCTCCTGAGCCCTCGCTGGACTTAGAGCCATCAAAATATAAAGACCAAAATAAAGGAGTATTAACAAAAATATTTACATTTTCCTCAGCATCATTAAAACATCTGGACTTATCAGTTTGTGAAAAAATTTCAATCTGAGATGTAAAATGATTGACTGAAAAAGGAGATGGTTGGGCAACAAAGTTGCCAAAGAATGACTCTGACGAATAGTTCCCCAAAATGTTGTTGTTGAACGCTACAGGTTGGTTTTCTTGCTCAAATTCAGTAACTGTGTGGGTCATATGCTTCTCTCGATCGATCCTTATTTGATTTGGCTTTCCCTTGTAGGGAAGCCACATATGTGACCAATCTGTGGAAATATACCCATGCAGTTTTTCGGACCAATCTCTGCTCAAAATTAAACCATAGAATTCAGGTATGTCAGCAATTAAGATATCAATCCTCTGTACAATCCTGGGATCGGCAGACAACCTGATGGTTACGGAATTAATTTCTCCCACAACCTGCACTTTGGTCCTGTCCAACTGTACAATATGAATAGCAGACTTCTGGGGTTCAATGTTCAGTTTAGAGCAAACTGAAGCTGGCATTATATTAGATGATGCCCCTGAATCAATTAAACAGTTGTGCAGGTTTCTGTTATAAATCTCATAGGTCAGCAGGAAGGGTGGAGTATGAGAATTCGATCTATCTCCAATTAGAACTGAATCGGTAGCTTCAACCATACCTGAAGGAGGTTGGCCTGAATCGTTGGCAGCTCTTGCACTGGGAAGGGGAGTAGAGGGAACAACATTCAATTCTTTAAGAAGTAATTTTTGCTGATGCTTTAATTTACTAAGCTCAAACATAGTTATGTTTGCCTTAGTTTTCTTCATGTCATCAACAATGTTATATTCCATTGAATCGGATACCACTAATGTCTTGGATGTTGAAGGAGAATTAGAAGTTGAAGGCTGGTTTTGGGGAACTACTACAGGCGACTTCTTTGGGGGAACTTTTTCCTTTGTTGTGGTAGCACCTGCACTCCTTTTCTTTGAAGTTGCCTGGGCAGGTTCAGAAGTACTTTTACTTCTTGTAGTAACCGGAAAGGCTTCTTCTTCATTCTCGGTATCAGAGTTTGGGAGTATAAAATCCCACATTCCGTGGCATTCAGCTACTTCTTCTTCATCATCGGTTTGTGAGGTTGTTTCCTCTTCCTCTTCTTCTTGCTCTGAATCTGCGTTAGATATAACATTGGGTGGCTTTGTTTCAGTTTTCTTAAAAGTCCTAAATGGTCTTTTGTTTGAGGTTTCGGCCACCTGCTTCTTTATTTCAACCATTTCGTTAGACAACGTTTTAAGGACTTTTTGTAAACCCTCCATGTCGTACGGGTCCTTTGGGGTTTTCTTCTTGGAATCCTCTTTAAATGAGACTTTTTTAGCTTTTCTATCTTCCAAAGCAGCTTTCTTCTCTAGAGCGTTGATGCGCTTTTCAACAGCAAGTGCTTCTCTCATGTTTTCAGCTAAGGTAGGTTTCCCAGCCCTGTCCACAAAAATAGCTATGTTGGCAGGTAGGGCGGTAATATACCATTCGCTTCGAATTTGTTCACTTGGTTTAGAAGCTGTAGGGATTTTATTCAGGAGTTTATTAAATCTGGCATTAAACTCCTTTATTGGTTCCCTATGCTCTATTCTCAGATTGGAGAGGTCGTTTATTAAAGTAGCTAAGGACCTATCATCTCCATATTTGGTAAGAAACTGCTCTTGGCATGTGTTCCAACTGGTAATTGAACCAGAGGGTAAGGAAAAATACCAGGATCCTGCTGATCCTTGTAAGGTGTAGGGGAAGAGTCTTACAACAACATCTTGCTCTGTCACTCCTTTTAAGTTAACTGCTAACATAAAATTATTAATGTGTTCTTCAGCCTGGGTCCCGTCATCTGGGTTAAATTTAGGCAGCCATTTTTCAGGAGCATCTGGTAGATCATGCAATGGTGCAGGCATGTTGACTGCACCTGGCCTAGTCCATGGGTCTGCCATTATAATAGCGACAGTGGTTGACACTACTGTTGGGATTCCAGATGTATGGGAAGGGATTAATGATGAGGAGTGAACAGGTTGGGATATTGAGGCTTCTAATCCCTGGTGAACGACAATTTGTAATGGGGGAGTGGATGGTTGACCTGCAGAGGGGAAGATGCAATGGAGGACGTGGATGAAAGCTCTTCACTATCAGATCCTTCAGTAATTTTCTTCGCCTTTTTCCTTTTGGGTAAAGGGAACTCAGTGGGTTCAATACCGAGTTTTTCGCTCTGAAGTCTGGTGAGAGGATGAGTCAGATTGAACTGCGAAGTCGCACTGCTTTGTGATACCTCAGATTTCTGTGGTGAAATCGAGAAGCTCTGAAGTTTATGGATTAGAGACTGGACTTCAGGTGATTCAAGACTTAATTGTTCTGGGGTATGATGGGTTTGAGCAGTGGTAGTTGATTCCCCTTCTCCTTGTTTGGATACCGGCGAACCAGTGTGCAAATGGGAAGGTCGAGGGGATTCGGAGGGAGAATTACTCTTAGAATGGCTTATAGGTTTGGACTTATGTGCCATTCACAGTTGATGGCCCTCCTTCTAGCGCCAATTATGTTGATGCCTCGAAAATCGCTGCAACAACATAGGGGAAACCACCCGGTCCGGACCTTAGTACAGCTCCTTTTCCGTTTGGAATAGTGGCTCCGACTGGGGATAATGGGACCAGTTTCCCAAAAAATAGGTAAATGGGATGGATGAGTGACTTATAGATTATGCTAGTGATAAGCAAATAACTAAAACTATCGGCAAAAATATAATAACTATAATCTATCCCGGGTTTTATCGATCTCTAAAGTGTAGCGTTTGATGATCTGAGCTTTTAGACAGGCATATAGATGACTCTGTCTCTAAACATAGATATTAAATTATTCAAGATTGTTGTGCATAAATAGTTACACAAAGCGATAACAGCGAAATTACTACACTTTATCATTTATATCATTGTTACATGCATGATTAAAGGAAAAGGCAAATCGCAAAACATCCAATAGTGGGCTGAGATAGAGATTTGCTGTTACAGCGCATACATGTATTCAACAATAGCAAGAATATATGACATAACAATTCATATAAAAGGAATGACTTCAGACGTAGATAAAAGTACCATATGAGCTGCGGGACATTCCCAAATATCAATCGCTATTAGCAGTTCTTCCTCCAACACAGAAATCGTCCTCAACAAAGGCAATAGTGCACAATTGCATTAAAAAATTTGATGTCAAATTCAGAACAACTGGTCCAATTTCATAAAAGAATAGCGACTGAAGCACAGTAGTGCAAACTTCAGCCTATTAAGTCTGTTACAAAATTTTACGACCCTTTCCAAAACAATGAAAGGGTCTATAAATACTAATCTAATTTAAATATCTACTAAACAGAAATCCTACTAAGCTGGTATCAATAACTCTTGATCCTGTTTTGGCTGGCGATCTGGCAAGCGGGAGGGTGACTCATTAAGTCGGCTGCTTTCCTTTGAATCTGAGCTGATTTATTGCAAGCATTGGCTCAACTTCCGGGGGTTTGTTGAGGCGCGAACTGAGCTGTGCAGCGTAGGTGGCATCTTGGATATCGGGAATTATACACCCGATTGCGTCTGTAAGGCACTTTAGGGCAGATCTCTGTGTATGTGGCTTGATTAAAAAGAGCCAATATGCATCTGAGGTTAAGCTTTTAACTCCAGCGATTAATCTTCCTTTTTCCTCTAATTCAGGGTAGCATGTTTGCTCTAATGTATTTGTAGTTGTCATCTTTCCCGGTGTACATTGAGAAATCATATTGGCCAGGTAAAGAGTGTTATTGACTAGATCCACTAGATTGCTGGCGGTTGATTTACATCTTGAAGCCGCCCTTTCTGCTTTCATCACTTGAGTGTGCCATTCTGTGAAAAGTATATCTTTATGTGTTTCTATGATCCTGGGCAAATTTGCTGCTTTTCCTAAATCAGTATCTTGCCAGTCAAGATATGCAGTAATGGCCTCGTCCGCTTGATCTAGTTCAGTCCTGGCCTTTTCTACCTGCTGATTTATTGCTGTAGTTAGCTCACATAGTGGCTCAGCTTGAGCGATCTGTTGACATAAGAGTCTGACCTGAGATATCAACGCATTGTTTATCAATAATGCCTCTGATTTAAACTCTTTTACCTGCGACGCGCCCTTCATCTTTTCCAGCTGCGATGACATTTGAGCAATTTGCTCATCTTTGGTCTTTATCATTTGCTCATTCGCCACTCTCAAATTTTCCAATGCCTCCGACAATTCTTTTTGTTTCTGGATCGCACCCTGATCAATCCTTTGCCTTTCCGCTTGCAATTGCTGAGTCAACTGATTGTTCTCTTGCTGTTGCGCCAGCAACTGTTCTTCTGCTTGTGCTGCCCTTTGCTTTGTTTCAACCAATTCTGCCTGTAACGCAAAGATTTCTTGGTCCTTATTCTTCAATAGAAGGCTCACCTCCGATGCTTTGTCAATTGTTGCCGCCGAATAAGCGCCCGCATACTGTGATAGCTTTGTTAAGTCATCGGAGGGATCCAATTCCTCCTTCCATACTACATTACCCGTGACCGTTTGTTCTGGGAAGATAGAAGGTTGATCAATCCTTCGTCTCTTCCTTGATCGCTTTACAACTGCCCTGTGTCTTGGGCTGTAGAAAACATCCAATGGCGGAATATCTTCTATCTGTAGAATAATCTGGTCAGAGGGGTCTTTTGGAATAACTTCAACTTCCTTAGAACTTGGTGGGCCGCTGGTTCCACTTAGAACCTGAGGAGAGGTAACATCCTGTGTATCAGTTGTTTTGGAGGTGTCCATTTCTTTTGAACCTTCCTTTCCACTGATAATAAAGTCAAATTGCTTCCACTGTTGAAGCAATTCAGGATCAAAGGTGGTTTGTTTCTGTTTTTCGGCATGGGACTCGCTCCGTTCTTTTTCCTGCTCTTTCCTCTGCTGCTCCTCTTTTTCTCTCCTCTGTTTTTCTTCTTGTTCCTTTTTCTGCCTATCTGCCAGTTCTTTTTTCTGTTTCTCTTCTTGTTCCCTCTTCTGCTTTTCCTCTAGTTCTTTCTTCTTTCTCCTTCTTGTTCCATTTGTGTTCTCTGCTGTTTCTCGGCTTGTTCTTTCTTTAGCCTCTCCGCCTGTTCTTTTCTCTGTCTTTCTGCCTGTTGCTTCTTCTGCCTCTCCTCCTGTTCCTTGAACTGTTCCTGAACAGGTCCGCTTGATGATGTCGCTGGGGTTGTTGCCAGTAAATCCAGAGGCAGAGTTTGCAACCTCTGTTCTCTGAGTTTATTGAACTCAGTTAATCCCTCATCATTATATCGCATCCTAGCGAGTTCTTTAGCATGACCTATTGATTCGGAGGCAACGAACAGGTCATCAAACATATCTTCCTGATGCTCAAACCTTGTTAATTTGGCCTGTTCTAATGCAGTGTAAGCAGTCTTTTTTGGGTCGTATGGTCTGTTTGGGATCGTGGCCAGAGTTAAAGACTGAAGCTTCGTGGCTTCCTTTTCTGCATGTTTAAGATCATGCAGAGTATAAACACCACATCTGAAGGGAAAAGATGGCCATCCCTTCTTCTTTTCTCTTTTGAGAGTCTGTGTAGTACTCTCAGCCATGATTTGATATGCAATTTCCCTTGCTAGCAGCTTATCTGGAACATATAGAGGAAGAACATGTGGGTCGGCTTCACTGCCGAAAACTCTGATATAGGTGAAATTTTCTTCTCCAAACCAACTTGCTACTGCTGGTAAATCAAAGGAAGCTTGATAGGAAATTTTTGAAATGGGTTTATCAAAAATGGAATAGTAAATGGGCACCATAAAACCATTACAGATTTGATACAGGTGGTGTTTATAAGAAGACTTCCACAATTTTTGATGATATATATGAATGGGTGAAGGGTCCTGTGCAGTCCACCTCCACCCGAGAACAGGAAATTCGGAATTGAAACAAAGGGTGTCTAAGATATATGCACTATAGTAGAACGGGGGCATTTTCCTTTCTGAAACAACAGTCTGAGATCTAAAATCACGAACAGCTACTGCTAATTTATCCGAAAGAATAGTAGCCCAATCCATAATCCAACTGTTTACTGCTGCCTCCATTAAAGGAACCATTTCAATGGTAAAATTGGCAGAATCATGCAATCCCCACAGCCTACACATCATAATCCCCGCATAACAATAAGGAGAAGCCAAAGAATCGACCGAGTACTTACCGGAGGATTCGTGCTTGTGCTTGTTGGGATTTTGCCTCCAATCCTTGATAGGTTCAGATTCGATCTCATTCTCGCTTGCAAACTTCTCCAGGAAGGCCTTGTTATATATTTTCTCTGGCTCGGGCAAATGATACATTTGCCTTAGGTCATCTGGCTTGAATGATCCGAAAATCCTCCCATCTCTGGTATTAAAAGTTCTGTCCAAGATGGGGATTTCTTCAATCGCCCATCGCACAACGTCTGTATAGGGAAGAATCTGTTCTCTGGCCGCTATCCTGTGAAGGAAAGAGTCGGCCAAATCTTTGAGAGTTGCATCAGACTTCTTGAGTAAGTCCACACTAGCTTCTGTCACTGTCTTTTCTGGTTGCTCAGCTTCAATTAGGTTATAAGTGCCTTGCCAAGTAACTCTGGTGAGCCCCGTGCATGTAGTATCGGATATTAGGCCCTTCTTCTTGTTTGCGGCCGCTTGTCCTGCAATTGGTGTTGCGGAAGCACTTGCAGTCTTCTTGGACTTCTTTCCCATCTTCTCAGGCCTAGCTTCTATGAATGAATTCTGCACAAAGAGGCAATTGGGCGTAATACACAGAGATAGCGATGAAAAACTCTTAAGTGATACAGCACATATGAATAGATGCGTAACTGAAGGATTTAGCTTTTAAAATGGGCGCGGATACAATCCGTAAAAAGATTTTAGGACATGATCTTATTAATTAGCCGTTTTCAATCTGTCATTCCTTAAATGCCCATTATATCGTTATTTGGGTGAACGATTCACTTAAGCATGCAATGGACGTTTTGGCGGTTGAGCATAGATGAAGGATTGCGTGAGCGATCAAGCTTTTATTACAAATGAATTGTGCCATCCCATCACTTAACGGCTCTTCGTTGAAAACCGCGCTTTATCGGATCGCAATCGGGGGTATGATTAGTGCGCTTTAATGGTGTGTATTGGATATCACCGATCGCCGAATGCGATATCGCATCGGCGAAAAGCTTTGAGCGCAATAAGACTTGGGTGAGATTGTCGCCGATACCCGATTCCCGATTGCGCATCGCATCGGGACAAGTCTTTGGGAACATCACAACTGTTGTAGCGTGTCGCCGATCGCCGAATTCGCCGAATGCGTATCGCGTCGGGACTATTGGCATGGGGCATTATAACATGTACATGGAATATCGCCGATCGCCGAATGCGCCGAATGCGCATCGGCGGAAAGCTTTGGGGTGCTTAATTATAATTCATGTGTCATTGCGATATGCGATCTTGCGATCGCTTTATCGCAATGACAAATCATTACATGATTTCTTTTTAAGGGTTTGTCCAAAAAGTTTTATAAAGTGCATTTATTCATTTATTGGACTTTTTTGGATTATAATAGCATTGATACCAAATTAAATTCTAAAGGGACCCATTTCATACGTTAATATTTATAAGTAAAGATGATATGAAATGGGGGGTTGTTGTAGAGCACAACAATTGGCGATTCGCTGGAAGAACCAGTTATCTCTTTCAAAAAATAGAAACATTTAAGCTTTTTCAGAAAATAGAGTTTCAATCAATGGGGAAATTTCTAATATAACTAGATTTCAATATATTCTGAGAAAAATGAAACTATTTTGTTGACTTCCTCTTTTCTAAGAAAATAAAAACATTCTAAGCTTTGAAATAGGTCTTTATTGGTTTGTAATGATAAAATAGAATACCTTTCCAAATCAGCCTTTTATAGTAAACTCATCTGTCATAGGTAGAGCCTCTGCTGCCAGCAAACATCTATAGTTTCGACAGGGATACCTTTTAACCATGTGATTGTCCATTGTCCCATCCAATTAAGAGTGTGATTAACAGAATGAATTCAAAATATTTTTTCATATTTTGTATTTCATTTCCTTTTTCTTCTTTGTCATTGATAAGATAAAAAGCCATTGTCCTGGTTTGGTGGCCAGCTGTTGACAATGCCACTCACTGATAGTAGTTTAACTGAACAAGCTGGCTCGTGATGAGACCCCTTGTCTTGTAATTTCAAGCCATTACCCTGTTTTGGTTTGCAGTATTGGTAATGTCAGATAAACTATTTCTCTATGAACGTGGTAAGCAGGCTTGTAATAAGACCTCTTATCTTAAATATCTTATATTTTAGAATTACACTCTGAATAATCATAAACTTTAGTGAATGGGGTGAACAATCTTCTTCTTAAGAGTAATGGATGACAGAGTAAGAGTTGAAGATGCTGAGATTGGATTGATTCCTATCTTAGTATGGATAACCTTTAGAGACCAATTTAAAAAACAGAAAATGGTTTACAATATTTCTATGCTTTGAGAGGAGTTGACAAAATTTGAATTGTGATTTCAGAATACAAAGATATCTAATTTCCTAGAAATTATCCTTTTTGGTTAAAAGTTCTATCATTTTAAAAGCAAATGTTCATTCTCGTTCTATGGGGACAACTTTTCAAACACAGCAAAAGGTCAATGGGAGACATCTCACAACCTTATTTCTTAAAATCCTACAAACTATAAAATCCTACTGAAATGAAAGGAGAAGGGGTTACCTCCTCAGTGAAAGAATTTCTTCAAGACAAGGCCATTAACAGGGAGAGAATCTCTCAAACCTGATAAATCTTGCAATATAAAGGTTGAATGGCCTATCTTCTCACAGATCTGAAATGGTCCAAGCCACAACTTCTGGAACTTGGAGTGTTTACCCTTGTCTTCATGGGCTTTGTCCCATTTCAGAACTAAATCACCGACTTGGAATTGTTTTGAACCGGATGAGACTGAATCAAAAGCTGCTTTGATGACTTGCTGATGTTTGGCATGGATAACCTTGGCTTTTTCTCTTTCCTCTTCTAATTTTAGGATCTGGTCATGTCTAAACTGAATAGAAGAGGAAGGAGTTTCCTCAATAAACTGCACTAGGGCTAAAGAAGGAAGAATAAGATTTGTGGGTAAGATTGCTTCTTTTCCATAGACAAGATTAAATGGAGAAGTTCCAATAGAAGCTTTCTGTGTTATCCTATCAGCCCATAATGCGAACACTAAGGATTTGTGCCAATTCCTCTGATTTTGTTCGATAGTTCGCTTAATGATTTTAATCAGATTCTTATTAGTAGATTCTGCTAAACCATTTCCTTGGGGATAATAATTAGCAGAATATTTTAACTTAAATCCTCTTTTAATAGCGAAATCAAACATAGCATTGCCTGAAAAGTAAGATGCATTATCAAAAACAAGAGCATTTGGGACACCAAACCTGGTAATAATGAATTGGTCTATGAATTCAATGATTGCTTCAGAATTTGCTGTCTTTAAAGGGATTGCCTCAACCCACTTTGTAAAGTAATCGGTAGCAGTAAGGATATACTTATGCTGTTTGGAAGATGCTGGAGTAATCTCCCCAATGATATCCAATCCCCATTGCTCAAATGGCTGTTCAATGTTGATTGGTTGCAGGGGGAAAGCTGATTTACGTTGTCTTCCGCTAGCAGTTTGACAATTTAGACATTTCCTTACGTACTCGTGAGCATCTTTAAACAAAGTAGGCCAATAGTAACCAGCATGAATAATTTTGTGAGCTGTTGTGTCAGCTCCGAAATGTCCTCCTGCTGGTCCGTCATGTAGCTCCTGCAAAACCTTTTGGGCTTCAGGTTTTTCAAGGCATCTTAACAAGATAGAATCATAATTCTGTCTAAAAAGCACGTCATCAATGATTGTAAAATTCTTCGCTTTTAATCTAATGGCCCTTTTGTTTTTGTAAGACAAATTCGGAGGTGCATAACCATTCTTTAGATAAAAGATTAAATCTGCATATTGAGATCCAGAATCAGTAACACTTATCTGATTAATTTCTTGAGTTTGATCTGTATCGCTTGATTCTGGAATGTTGGATGCTCCTGCCAATATCCTGCAAAAACCTTGGCCCCTAACAATCTTTGCTGGCTTAATTTCTAGGTCATACTCTTGAAGCGCTGTGACCCAATTTGCCCTTTTTTCACCCAGCTCTTTTTGGATTAATAGTTGCCTAACTGCCGGGAAAGGAACTATTATTTTTGTATGGGTTTTTAAAAGAAAGGGTCTATAATGTTTGACCGCTTTAAATACAGCAAAGGCTTGTTTTTCTACATCGGAGTAATTTAATTCGGCACCCTGAAGATTTGAACTGAAGAATGATATGGGTGCTTCTAAATTGTGAGCATTTGGCTGCGTGAGAACTGCAGCATAAGACACATCGGACGCAATGGTATACAATGTAAAATGATTAGAAAAATTTGGAGTATTCAAGGCTGGGGCATTGATTATTGATTGCTTGATAACATCAAAAGCTTGCTTTTCTTCTGATCCCCACTTGAAGACTGAATTCTTCTTGATCATTGTCTGAAGTGGTAATACAATTTGAGAAAAATCTGGAACAAATCGTTTAACAAAATTAATCTGGCCTAAAAATGACTGCATCGACTTTTTATTGTGTGGGAAAGGGATTTCAGAAATTTCCTTGATCCGATCAGGATCAATATAAATGCCATCTTTGGATACAATAAAGCCTAAGAGTTTTCCTTGATCAAGAGCAAAGAAAGACTTCTTTGGGTTCAGAGAAATACCATATCTTTTGCATCGCTGAAAGATTTGATTTAAGTCATGCAAATGATTATATCTCTTTTTAGAATATACAGTAATATCGTCTAGATAGACGACTACTGTTCGATTAATCAACCCTCTAAAGGCTATATCCATAGCTCTCTGGAATGTCGCTCCTGCATTTATGAGTCCAAAAGGCATTTTCTGATATGCATATGTTCCCCATTTTGTTCTGAATGTGGTTTTAAGTTGGTCATCAGGATGAACCAGAACTTGGTTATATCCTGAGAATCCATCAAGAAAGGACATCAATTCAGAGCCTGCTACTGATTGGAGGATTTGCTCCATAGTAGGTAATGGGAAGTTATCTTTCAAGCTCGCTTTGTTCAGGTTCCTGAAATCAATACAAATTCGAATGTCGCCATTTTTCTTTCTGACTGGCACCATATTAGAGACCCAGTTTGAGTGTCGGACCGGAAAAATAATCTTGGCTTTCAAGAGCTTGTTAAGTTCCGACTTTATCTGGCTCTCCAAATTTGGATGTATTTTTCTTAACTTTTGCTGAATCGGTTTCTGATCAGGAAGCATAGGAATGGTATGCTGGATAATAGATGTATCATATGTCTTCAAATCATCATACTTCCAAGCAAAGACCTGTTTGTTTTTTCTTAACAGTTTAATAAATGCTTCCTTTTCTTCCAAGGAAAGTCCTAATCCTAAATTGATGTTTTGAGGAGCATGATCAGTACCTAGATTTATCAATTCAAACCTAAGGGTAGAACTTTGAAGCTTTGCATTAATTACAGGTTTAAACCTGTCTTTGATATCATAAAGATCTTCGAGCTTTACCACTGGTTTAGGAATTGAATTTTCTTGAGGTGTTTCTTTCATCTGTAGATCATGGTCATTTTCCTCAATAATTTGATTGTCATAGGACTTTTCGGAAGTTAGAAATTGCAAGATATCTTCATCGTGGTTAAATACTCTCCAATTAGTGACATTGTCGGGAATTGAAGGCCTAAAAAGTAATTCTACGGAAAATCTATCAAGGCTGTAGTCTTCAGAAGGTAGAAGCTTAGAAGCTACATTGGCTAGTAGGTCGGCTGCCGAGTTTTGTGACCTAGGAATGGAAGAAATGTTAAATGCTGAAAAGTGTGAGGTAAGATCCTGTACTAGCGATTGATAATGCTTGAGGTGACTTGAAAGACAATGAATTGCATTCCTCACCTGTTTGACAATGATTTCCGAATCGCCGAATACTTTTAGATATTGCACTTTAAGGCCGATTGCTTTATATAATCCCTGGACTAAAGCTTCATATTCGGCTGTGTTGTTAGTGCAGTCAAATTCTAACCTACAAGACAGCATTGTCTTTTCTCCTTGTGGACTAACCAAAATGCAACCTGCTCCTGAGCCCTCGCTGGACTTAGAGCCATCAAAATATAAAGACCAAAATAAAGGAGTATTAACAAAAATATTTACATTTTCCTCAGCATCATTAAAACATCTGGACTTATCAGTTTGTGAAAAATTTTCAATCTGAGATGTAAAATGATTGACTGAAAAAGGAGATGGTTGGGCAACAAAGTTGCCAAAGAATGACTCTGACGAATAGTTCCCCAAAATGTTGTTGTTGAACGCTACAGGTTGGTTTTCTTGCTCAAATTCAGTAACTGTGTGGGTCATATGCTTCTCTCGATCGATCCTTATTTGATTTGGCTTTCCCTTGTAGGGAAGCCACATATGTGACCAATCTGTGGAAATATACCCATGCAGTTTTTCGGACCAATCTCTGCTCAAAATTAAACCGTAGAATTCAGGTATGTCAGCAATTAAGATATCAATCCTCTGTACAATCCTGGGATCGGCAGACAACCTGATGGTTACGGAATTAATTTCTCCCACAACCTGCACTTTGGTCCTGTCCAACTGTACAATATGAATAGCAGACTTCTGGGGTTCAATGTTCAGTTTAGAGCAAACTGAAGCTGGCATTATATTAGATGATGCCCCTGAATCAATTAAACAGTTGTGCAGGTTTCTGTTATAAATCTCATAGGTCAGCAGGAAGGGTGGAGTATGAGAATTCGATCTATCTCCAATTAGAACTGAATCGGTAGCTTCAACCATACCTGAAGGAGGTTGGCCTGAATCGTTGGCAGCTCTTGCACTGGGAAGGGGAGTAGAGGGAACAACATTCAATTCTTTAAGAAGTAATTTTTGCTGATGCTTTAATTTACTAAGCTCAAACATAGTTATGTTTGCCTTAGTTTTCTTCATGTCATCAACAATGTTATATTCCATTGAATCGGATACCACTAATGTCTTGGATGTTGAAGGAGAATTAGAAGTTGAAGGCTGGTTTTGGGGAACTACTACAGGCGACTTCTTTGGGGGAACTTTTTCCTTTGTTGTGGTAGCACCTGCACTCCTTTTCTTTGAAGTTGCCTGGGCAGGTTCAGAAGTACTTTTACTTCTTGTAGTAACCGGAAAGGCTTCTTCTTCATTCTCGGTATCAGAGTTTGGGAGTATAAAATCCCACATTCCGTGGCATTCAGCTACTTCTTCTTCATCATCGGTTTGTGAGGTTGTTTCCTCTTCCTCTTCTTCTTGCTCTGAATCTGCGTTAGATATAACATTGGGTGGCTTTGTTTCAGTTTTCTTAAAAGTCCTAAATGGTCTTTTGTTTGAGGTTTCGGCCACCTGCTTCTTTATTTCAACCATTTCGTTAGACAACGTTTTAAGGACTTTTTGTAAACCCTCCATGTCGTACGGGTCCTTTGGGGTTTTCTTCTTGGAATCCTCTTTAAATGAGACTTTTTTAGCTTTTCTATCTTCCAAAGCAGCTTTCTTCTCTAGAGCGTTGATGCGCTTTTCAACAGCAAGTGCTTCTCTCATGTTTTCAGCTAAGGTAGGTTTCCCAGCCCTGTCCACAAAAATAGCTATGTTGGCAGGTAGGGCGGTAATATACCATTCGCTTCGAATTTGTTCACTTGGTTTAGAAGCTGTAGGGATTTTATTCAGGAGTTTATTAAATCTGGCATTAAACTCCTTTATTGGTTCCCTATGCTCTATTCTCAGATTGGAGAGGTCGTTTATTAAAGTAGCTAAGGACCTATCATCTCCATATTTGGTAAGAAACTGCTCTTGGCATGTGTTCCAACTGGTAATTGAACCAGAGGGTAAGGAAAAATACCAGGATCCTGCTGATCCTTGTAAGGTGTAGGGGAAGAGTCTTACAACAACATCTTGCTCTGTCACTCCTTTTAAGTTAACTGCTAACATAAAATTATTAATGTGTTCTTCAGCCTGGGTCCCGTCATCTGGGTTAAATTTAGGCAGCCATTTTTCAGGAGCATCTGGTAGATCATGCAATGGTGCAGGCATGTTGACTGCACCTGGCCTAGTCCATGGGTCTGCCATTATAATAGCGACAGTGGTTGACACTACTGTTGGGATTCCAGATGTATGGGAAGGGATTAATGATGAGGAGTGAACAGGTTGGGATATTGAGGCTTCTAATCCCTGGTGAACGACAATTTGTAATGGGGGAGTGGATGGTTGACCTTGCAGAGGGGAAGATGCAATGGAGGACGTGGATGAAAGCTCTTCACTATCAGATCCTTCAGTAATTTTCTTCGCCTTTTTCCTTTTGGGTAAAGGGAACTCAGTGGGTTCAATACCGAGTTTTTCGCTCTGAAGTCTGGTGAGAGGATGAGTCAGATTGAACTGCGAAGTCGCACTGCTTTGTGATACCTCAGATTTCTGTGGTGAAATCGAGAAGCTCTGAAGTTTATGGATTAGAGACTGGACTTCAGGTGATTCAAGACTTAATTGTTCTGGGGTATGATGGGTTTGAGCAGTGGTAGTTGATTCCCCTTCTCCTTGTTTGGATACCGGCGAACCAGTGTGCAAATGGGAAGGTCGAGGGGATTCGGAGGGAGAATTACTCTTAGAATGGCTTATAGGTTTGGACTTATGTGCCATTCACAGTTGATGGCCCTCCTTCTAGCGCCAATTATGTTGATGCCTCGAAAATCGCTGCAACAACATAGGGGAAACCACCCGGTCCGGACCTTGATACAGCTCCTTTTCCGTTTGGAATAGTGGCTCCGACTGGGGATAATGGGACCAGTTTCCCAAAAATTATAGGTAAATGGGATGGATGAGTGACTTATAGAATATGCTGGTGATAAGCGAATAACTAAAACTATCGGCAAAAATATAATAACTATAATCTATCCCGGGGTTTTATCGATTTCTAAAGTGTAGCGTTTGATGATCTGAGCTTTTAGACAGGCATATAGATGACTCTGTCTCTAAACATAGATATTAAATTATTCAAGATTGTTGTGCATAAATAGTTACACAAAGCGATAACAGCGAAATTACTACACTTTATCATTTATATCATTGTTACATGCATGATTAAAGGAAAAGGCAAATCGCAAAACATCCAATAGTGGGCTGAGATAGAGATTTGCTGTTACAGCGCATACATGTATTCAACAATAGCAAGAATATATGACATAACAATTCATATAAAAGGAATGACTTCAGACGTAGATAAAAGTACCATATGAGCTGCGGGACATTCCCAAATATCAATCGCTATTAGCAGTTCTTCCTCCAACACAGAAATCGTCCTCAACAAAGGCAATAGTGCACAATTGCATTAAAAAATTTGATGTCAAATTCAGAACAACTGGTCCAATTTCATAAAAGAATAGCGACTGAAGCACAGTAGTGCAAACTTCAGCCTATTAAGTCTGTTACAAAATTTTACGACCCTTTCCAAAACAATGAAAGGGTCTATAAATACTAATCTAATTTAAATATCTACTAAACAGAAATCCTACTAAGCTGGTATCAATAACTCTTGATCCTGTTTTGGCTGGCGATCTGGCAAGCGGGAGGGTGACTCATTAAGTCGGCTGCTTTCCTTTGAATCTGAGCTGATTTATTGCAAGCATTGGCTCAACTTCCGGGGGTTTGTTGAGGCGCGAACTGAGCTGTGCAGCGTAGGTGGCATCTTGGATATCGGGAATTATACACCCGATTGCGTCTGTAAGGCACTTTAGGGCAGATCTCTGTGTATGTGGCTTGATTAAAAAGAGCCAATATGCATCTGAGGTTAAGCTTTTAACTCCAGCGATTAATCTTCCTTTTTCCTCTAATTCAGGGTAGCATGTTTGCTCTAATGTATTTGTAGTTGTCATCTTTCCCGGTTTACATTGAGAAATCATATTGACCAGGTAAAGAGTGTTATTGACTAGATCCACTAGATTGCTGGCGGTTGATTTACATCTTGAAGCCGCCCTTTCTGCTTTCATCACTTGAGTGTGCCATTCTGTGAAAAGTATATCTTTATGTGTTTCTATGATCCTGGGCAAATTTGCTGCTTTTCCTAAATCAGTATCCTGCCAGTCAAGATATGCAGTAATGGCTTCGTCCGCTTGATCTAGTTCAGTCCTGGCCTTTTCTACCTGCTGATTTATTGCTGTAGTTAGCTCACATAGTGGCTCAGCTTGAGCGATCTGTTGACATAAGAGTCTGACCTGAGATATCAACGCATTGTTTATCAATAATGCCTCTGATTTAAACTCTTTTACCTGCGACGCGCCCTTCATCTTTTCCAGCTGCGATGACATTTGAGCAATTTGCTCATCTTTGGTCTTTATCATTTGCTCATTCGCTACTCTCAAATTTTCCAATGCCTCCGACAATTCTTTTTGTTTCTGGATCGCACCCTGATCAATCCTTTGCCTTTCCGCTTGCAATTGCTGAGTCAACTGATTGTTCTCTTGCTGTTGCGCCAGCAACTGTTCTTCTGCTTGTGCTGCCCTTTGCTTTGTTTCAACCAATTCTGCCTGTAACGCAAAGATTTCTTGGTCCTTATTCTTCAATAGAAGGCTCACCTCCGATGCTTTGTCAATTGTTGCCGCCGAATAAGCGCCCGCATACTGTGATAGCTTTGTTAAGTCATCGGAGGGATCCAATTCCTCCTTCCATACTACATTACCCGTGACCGTTTGTTCTGGGAAGATAGAAGGTTGATCAATCCTTCGTCTCTTCCTTGATCGCTTTACAACTGCCCTGTGTCTTGGGCTGTAGAAAACATCCAATGGCGGAATATCTTCTATCTGTAGAATAATCTGGTCAGAGGGGTCTTTTGGAATAACTTCAACTTCCTTAGAACTTGGTGGGCCGCTGGTTCCACTTAGAACCTGAGGAGAGGTAACATCCTGTGTATCAGTTGTTTTGGAGGTGTCCATTTCTTTTGAACCTTCCTTTCCACTGATAATAAAGTCAAATTGTTTCCACTGTTGAAGCAATTCAGGATCAAAGGTGGTTTGTTTCTGTTTTTTGGCATGGGACTCGCTCCGTTCTTTTTCCTGCTCTTTCCTCTGCTGCTCCTCTTTTTCTTTGCTCTGTTTTTCTTCTTTTTCCTTTTTCAGCCTATCTTCCAGTTCTTTTTCCTGTTTCTCTTCTGGTTCCCTCTTCTGCTTTTCCTCTAGTTCTTTCTTCTTTCACCCTTCTTATTCCATTCGTGTTCTCTGCTGTTTCTCGGCTTGTTCTTTCTTTAGCCTCTCCACCTGTTCTTTTCTCTGTCTTTCTGCCTGTTGCTTCTTCTGCCTCTCCTCCTGTTCCTTGAACTGTTCCTGAATAGGTCCGCTTGATGATGTCGCTGGGGTTGTTGCCAGTAAATCCAGAGGTAGAGTTTGCAACCTCTGTTCTCTGAGTTTATTGAACTTAGTTAATCCCTCATCATTATATCACATCCTAGCAAGTTCTTTAGCATGACCTATTGATTCGGAGGCAACGACAGGTCATCAAACATATCTTCCTGATGCTCAAACCTTGTTAATTTGGCCTGTTCTAATGCAGTGTAAGCAGTCTTTTTTGGGTCGTATGGTCTGTTTGGGATCGTGGCCAGAGTTAAAGACTGAAGCTTCGTGGCTTCCTTTTCTGCATGTTTAAGATCATGCAGAGTATAAACACCACATCTGAAGGGAAAAGATGGCCATCCCTTCTTCTTTTCTCTTTTTAGAGTCTGTGTAGTACTCTCAGCCATGATTTGATATGCAATTTCCCTTGCTAGCAGCTTATCTCGAACATATAGAGGAAGAACATGTGGGTTGGCTTCACTGCCGAAAACTCTGATATAGGTGAAATTTTCTTCTCCAAACCAACTTGCTACTGCTGGTAAATCAAAGGAAGCTTGATAGGAAATTTTTGAAATGGATTTATCAAAAGTGGAATAGTAAATGGGTACCATAAAACCATTACAGATTTGATACAGGTGGTGTTTATAAGAAGACTTCCACAATTTTTGATGATATATATGAATGGGTGAAGGGTCCTGTGCAGTCCACCTCCACCCGAGAACAGCAAATTCCGAATTGAAACAAAGGGTGTCTAAGGTATAAGCACTATAGTAGAACGGGGGCATTTTCCTTTCTGAAACAACAGTCTGAGATCTAAAATCACGAACAACTACTACTAATTTATCCGAAAGAATAGTAGCCCAATCCATAATCCAACTGTTTACTGCTGCCTCCATTAAAGGAACCATTTCAATGGTAAAATTGGAAGAATCATGCAATCCCCACAGCCTACACATCATAATCCCCACATAACAATAAGGAGAAGCCAAAGAATCGACCGAGTACTTACCGGAGGATTCGTGCTTGTGCTTGTTGGGATTTTTCCTCCAATCCTTGATAGGTTCAGATTCGATCTCATTCTCGCTTGCAAACTTCTCCAGGAAGGCCTTGTTATATATTTTCTCTAGCTCGGTCAAATGATACATTTGCCTTAGGTCATCTGGCTTGAATGATCCGAAAATCCTCCCATCTCTGGTATTAAAAGTTCTGTCCAAGATGGGGATTTCTTCAATCGCCCATCGCACAACGTCTGTATAGGGAACAATCTGATCTCTGTCCGCTATCCTGTGAAGCAAAGAGTCGGCCAAATCTTTGAGAGTTGCATCAAATTTCTTGAGTAAGTCCACACTAGCTTCTGTCACTGTCTTTTTTGGTTGCTCAGCTTCAATTAGGTTATAAGTGCCTTGCCAAGTAACTCTGGTGAGCCCCGTGCATGTAGTATCGGATATTAGGCCCTTCTTCTTGTTTGCGGCCGCTTGTCCTGCAATTGGTGTTGCGAAAGCACTTGCAGTCTTCTTGGACTTCTTTCCCATCTTCTTAGGCCTAGCTTCTATGAATGAATTCTGCAAAAAGAGGCAATTGGGTGTAATACACAGAGATAGCGATGAAAAACTCTTAAGTGATACAACACATATGAATAGATACGTAACTAAAGGATTTAGCTTTTAAAATGGGCGCGGATACAATCCGTAAAAAGATTTTAGGACATGATCTTATTAATTATCCGTTTTCAATCTGTCATTGCTTAAATGCCCATTATATCGTTATTTGGGTGAACGATTCACTTAAGCATGCAATGGATGTTTTGGCGGTTGAGCATAGATGAAGGATTGCGTAAGCGGTCAAGATTTTATTACAAATGAATTGTGCCATCCCATCACTTAACGGCTCTTCGTTGAAAACCGCGCTTTATCGGATTGCAATCGGGGGTTTGATTAGCGCGCTTTAATGGTGTGTATTGGATATCACCGATCGCCGAATGCGATATCGCATCGGCGAAAAGCTTTGAGCGCAATAAGACTTGGGTGAGATTGTCGCCGATACCCGATTCCCGATTGCGCATCGCATCGGGACAAGTCTTTGGGAACATCACAACTGTTGTAGCGTGTCGCCGATCGCCGAATTCACCGAATTCGTATCGCGTTGGGACTATTGGCATGGGCCATTATAACATGTACATGGAATATCGCCGATCTTTGGGGTGCTTAATTATAATTCATGTGTCATTGCGATATGCGATCTTGTGATCGCTTTATCGCAATGACAAATCATTAGATGATTTATTTTTAAGGGTTTGTCCAAAAAGTTTTATAAAGTGCATTTATTCATTTATTGGACTTTTTTGGATTATAATAGCATTGATACCAAATTAAATTCTAAAGGGACCCATTTCATACGTTAATATTTATAAGTAAAGATGATATGAAATGGGGGGTTGTTGTAGAGCACAACAATTGGCGATTCGCTGGAAGAACCAGTTATCTCTTTCAAAAAATAGAAACATTTAAGCTTTTTCAGAAAATAGAGTTTCAATCAATGGGGAAATTTCTAATATAACTAGATTTCAATATATTCTGAGAAAAATGAAACTATTTTGTTGACTTCCTCTTTTCTAAGAAAATAAAAACATTCTAAGCTTTGAAATAGGTCTTTATTGGTTTGTAATGATAAAATAGAATACCTTTCCAAATCAGCCTTTTATAGTAAACTCATCTGTCATAGGTAGAGCCTCTGCTGCCAGCAAACATCTATAGTCTCAACAGGGATACCTTTCAACCATGTGATTGTCCATTGTCCCATCCAATTAAGAGTGTGATTAACAGAATGAATTCAAAATATTTTTTCATATTTTGTATTTCATTTCCTTTTTCTTCTTTGTCATTGATAAGATAAAAAGCCATTGTCCTGGTTTGGTGGCCAGCTGTTGACAATGCCACTCACTGATAGTAGTTTAACTGAACAAGTTGGCTCGTGATGAGACCCCTTGTCTTGTAATTTCAAGCCATTACCCTGTTTTGGTTTGCAGTATTGGTAATGCCAGATAAACTATTTCTCTATGAACGTGGTAAGCAGGCTTATAATAAGACCTCTTATCTTAAATATCTTATATTTTAGAATTACACTCTGAATAATCATAAACTTTAGTGAATGGGGTGAACAATCTTCTTCTTAAGAGTAATGGATGACAGAGTAAGAGTTGAAGATGCTGAGATTGGATTGATTCCTATCTTAGTATGGATAACCTTTAGAGACCAATTTAAAAAACAGAAAATAGTTTACAATATTTCTATGCTTTGAGAGGAGTTGACAAAATTTAAATTGTGATTTCAGAATACAAAGATATCTAATTTCCTAGAAATTATCCTTTTTGGTTAAAAGTTCTATCGTTTTAAAAGCAAATGTTCATTCTCATTCTATGGGGACAACTTTTCAAACACAACAAAAGGTCAATGGGAGAGATCTCACAACCTTATTTCTTAAAATCCTACAAACTATAAAATCCTACTGAAATGAAAGGAGAAGGGGTTACCTTCTCAGTGAAAGAATTTCTTCAAGACAAGGCCATTATCAGGGAGAGAATCTCTCAAACCTGATAAATCTTGCAATATAAAGGTTGAATGGCCTATCTTCTCACAGATCTGAAATGGTCCAAGCCACAACTTCTGGAACTTGGAGTGTTTACCCTTGTCTTCATGGGCTTTGTCCCATTTTAGAACTAAATCACCGACTTGGAATTGTTTTGAACCGGATGAGACTGAATCAAAAGCTGCTTTGATGACTTGCTGATGTTTGGCATGGATAACCTTGGCTTTTTCTCTTTCCTCTTCTAATTTTAGGATCTGGTCATGTCTAAACTTAATAGAAGAGGAAGGAGTTTCCTCAATAAATTGCACTAGGGCTAAAGAAGGAAGAATAAGATTTGTAGGTAAGATTGCTTCTTTTCCATCCTCTTTCCCATGCCACCAGTCTGATCCAAATTGGATTCTCTAGGGAAGAGTTATGCCAAATCTCCCATAGTGACCTAATTATAGACTAGTTCAGTAGAGCGAACTTGTATGACGTGCCAAGAGTCATTGTTTCGACCTTTGTCTCTGAAAAATATATACAAGAAACTAACGTTCATCCTCTTTCTGTACCTTCTAAAGAAATTTCAATCCGATACTTAGAGAGAAAGTTATGACGATTTTCCCCAGGTCACCTATTTGGAATGTAATTCAGGTGCCTGCGAAAAGGCCAACTTCGTCAGATCATATCTTCGTAAATATAGTGTGAAAAGCTCTAAAATTAGTACCCAAGGTTCAGTGAAATTTCATCTCAAATGGGTTTTTTTTTAGCTTATGAAACATCACAGAAAAAATTTATAGCGAAAATTCCATGATGACCTATTTGGAGCAGCGAAACCCTAGAATCCAAAGATTTGATAGCAAATGTTATGAAACCAGCTCACGAAAAGATAGAAAAGATAGTTGAATGCCTTAGAATTTAGCCTCTTCGAGGAGGCAACCTCTTTTACATTACACAAATGCACAATTCTTGGATGATTCAAATGACAAAACCTCCTTTCTATATATAGGGATCTAAGGAGTCATAATATAACCCATCCGACCTAACAATAATAATATAAAGCCACAAAAATAACAATAGAGGGATTCTATGGGGCACAGTAATAACAATATGGGGACAATAGGGGCACAACAATATTAATAAGGGAAACAACTACAATACTAATGGGGTAATCACTAGTATTATAGCAACCTAACATATCCTCAACGGGATGATTTTCTAGAGGTTTTTGTTGATAAGAAACCTCTCTTCCTTTTTCATTGGCATTTTCTTTGGGAACCTCAAAATTACCCAATGACATGACAAGGGCTTAGGAATGTTCATCATATTCTTGTGTTGGCTTGTCATGATGACTGGAGAGCCACTCCATAGTCAATTCAACATTATTTGTTTCAACACGCCTCAATTCTTCCTATACCCTAGACTTTAGAAATCCCATGTCAACCATCATAGAAATTACAACCTCATTAGGTAGATGACCCATGCTTCTAGGAATAACATTTTTGCTTCCTTTAACATCACCTATGGTAGTGTATTCATGGGTAATAATCGAAACAACATAGGTAATCAATTATGGAATGTAGTGAAAAAACATTGGATTACTCCATATAGATAGAAAAACATTGAGAACTTGATCGTGTAGGGTGTGAATGAAAACCTTTCGATCCCTTACAACAATGATTGAGCATCCAACAACTAGTTGCACTAATAACTATGATTTAGAGGGCATAGTTAATAGCAAAGAGAAATTCACAAGGTACCCCAAAAGCTTATAATGGTTTCATAATGTTTTCAATACCTTAGTCATGTACTGTTTCCATTTCTCATTGGGACTTAATGGTATTATCCACGTTAAACGACCTATTGCTTCAAGAGTAGTCAAAATACTTTCAATTGTACCATGATCATAGAAACAATTCACCATTGTTGTATTACACAATTCCTTTCAGTTGTCATATACAAATTCTTTCATGTCATCCACAACTTTCCCTAAGTAGTGGCACTTTGAAGAAAGTGATGACTCAAATTTATACAATCTACAACTCTCATCCACATCGAGATTGTCATGAAAATTTTTGGCAAGAGAAACCACCACATTCTTGGTTGCTCCACTAAGAAATCATGTATCATCACCATGTCAAATGGGCACTACCAAAACCTTGAAAAGATTCACATAGAATGATTGGATTGCATACAAAACCTTATTCATAGTCTCAAATTATATGAGATCAAGTGAATTCCTTTTAATCTCTTGGGCTTGAGATGCCAATATCTTATACATCTGCATGTCACCCAAGTCAACCAAGACACATTCATGAAATCCATTTGATACAATGGTCACATGTTCTATGGTGATGAATTAGTTTTTTTATAACATAAATTTATTCAAGTTAAATGGACAAATGAGAAGCATGTCGATTCCTCACAGACATTGGGTTCATTTACCGAACAACTAAAACTACATTAGTTTCACTACTAGCCTCTGTACCTGCTGCATTTGGTGCCAAATTTCGAGTTGCAAGTCCTTATTCAACCTATTTTTTTGCATGTACTTTTGAATCACTAACAAGATGTACTTGCCCAACTATTTCATTTGACACCTTCCTTACATCCTCCATGATATGCATCCCAATAAACAGTTTTTGGCATCATTGTTGTTGTGCTTTTTAGTGGATGTGACGAAAAGGAAAAAAACACCATCTAGAATTGAGAGGCATCTCAAAATTATCATGCGTTGTGCTACCTCAATATATTTTAGGGTTGTTCCATCCAAAAACTCCATGAATTCAATTTTAGGTTTCATGTGTTCTCTCGGAGCAGTACAAACAACCCTTGCAAGAGCAGATGAGTGCTGGCATGAAAAATTATTAAATTAAACAACAATATCCTGGCCACCTGTAAATCATAATGGTAATATGGGTAAACCAAATAGTTGCACCATGACCTCTATACACTTTTATCAAAAAAATTCCCCATACATATGTGTGTTACAAAGAATATTATCTAAGAGACATGTATCATTTCTTATACAATCTAGAAAATGGAGTCTATGTTTGAAGACATAGTTTCAGTGGAAGTATCAACATCCCAACTTAGATGTTTCCCTTGATGATTCATCTCCATCCATTGAATTGACTAATTTATGTTTTAAATCAGTCTCCATGGGAACAGTCATACAAGAGATAGCATATTTTTGCAATAGGAAACACACCATTTCCAGATCTATGTTTTGTAACAATATTTAATATTTCAATCAATACATCCACCCTAGGGACTCTTAGAGAAGCATAATGTCATATCATCTCATTCATGGCAGATGATAAGACCCAGGAGTGTTATCTACAATACCTAGTAAGTAGGTTTTTCATGTAAAAATTTCACGAAACATCTTAGAGAACCATGATCATTAATAGCTCGAAGACCAAGGTTATTAAGGTACAAAGCATCCAAGAATTGTGGTATATAAGCTACTAAATTTGTGGAAGGGAGGACACTAACGACGATGGAATCCCAAAAAGAACTAAGTAGGCCATCAACATCTAGAAAATAATAACAAGTTTGATATTTGTGAATAATATCACTCATGACTATAGATGCAAGTGAAAAGACCCCACCACCAAAGTCCTTTGATCTCCTAAATATAGTGCACAGGAAAAATGGAAAAGAACTTTCTTCAAATCCATATAGGTAACAAATTTGTGTAGGTAACAAACATCACTCATACCCACTTTCTTGCTAGGCATAAATTCTAAGGATCCATGAGTTCCAAAATGCAACACATCATTAGCCTTAAATATTTTATCGAAAAATGAGTAATAACAAGAAAATCCATGGTGTGGACTAGCTAATTTTGCAAAAATAAGCATCATTGGAATGCTTTCATATATGAAAG
Organism: Pinus tabuliformis; assembly: GCA_031772625.1. Taxonomy (NCBI): domain Eukaryota; kingdom Viridiplantae; phylum Streptophyta; class Pinopsida; order Pinales; family Pinaceae; genus Pinus; species Pinus tabuliformis. Next base: position 354,288,351 of record CM062805.1, on the reverse strand, counting down.
TTGGTTGCACTCCAATGAAAACCTTACAAAACTATTTTCCATAAACAAGCGAGTTCCCCCCATCAAAATTAAGGTTCCCTAGAGGTGAGCCCCAGTTTTCTTCCAAAGCCTTAGAATAAGGTGTTAGTTTTCGTTACTCTCTCACATTCATTTTATAAGAAATATTAAGATCTGGGTTAATGAACTTAGATTCTTTTCCGTGAATTGTCACTTCAATCAGTGCTTCAGAAGTATCTGGAAAATTTTCTAAATTATATCAATCTTTCTTTAGTTACTATAATACAATGAGAATTGAAGAAAATACATTGACATACTCTGCAATGCCAACATTTCCTTTGTAAAGAGGGAAGCTAAATATAGATATGGCTATTTTATTGTGCTCCTGTAAACATGAAAGTAATAATATATTGCATCAATTAATGTTGTTCTTATACCTAACTTCAATTATCTCAATCAGGCTATAACATTCAAAACAAATTGAAATGGAATTTCGACATGATCACCTTTGTTATTCAATTTTCCTTAGCCCACTTTATATCCCTTGTACAAATTTGTTCAAAGCACTTATGAAGTGCATGGGACTTGCCTACACATAAATATAAAGAAGCTAGAAAAAATAAATTTTAGCCACATCAAAAGAACCCTACAATGGCTGAAGAGAAACTTTGATCCTACATGTGTATGATACCATGAACCCAGTTTTCGTATTCTAACATTGATGTAATGGTAATATTAGAATTGAAGAAAATACATTGACATAGGCTGCAGTGCCAACATTTCCTCTGTCAGGAGGGAAGCTAAATATAGATATGGCTATTTTATTGTCCTCCTGCAAACATGTAAGTAATAATATATTGCATCAATTATTTACTTTACCTTAGCCCACTTCATATCCCTTGTACAAAGCTGTTCAAAACACTTATGAAGTGCATGGGACTTGCCTACACATCAATATAAAGAAGCTAGGAAAAGAAAATTACAGCCACATTCAAAGAACCCTACAATGGCTCAAGAGAAACTTTGATCGTACATGTGTATGGTACCATGAACCCAGTTTTCATGTTCTAACATTGATGTAAGGGTAATAGGAGTTTCACAACAAGGTTAATAATTTTAGACATATTATATTGTTAACATATTATCTAATTGATGAACTTGTTGAAACAATGTTCAAAATAGCAATGAAACCTACCTACTCTTAAATCAGAGCCCGAGAAAATAATCAGCTCTAAACAACCATCAAGATCAGGAAGAAAAACCTGTCATGGAACTTGAATTAGATGCAATCCCAAAGTGTTAATAAGCCATTCCTCTCTAGTTTGGAACACTATTGGCAAGGCCAAAATGTAGGGAACACCAAGCTTCGATAAAGATTGTAAAGAGTGAGGATGGTCATGACTAGTAGGTCCACCCATAGGTACAAATGCAGTCAAGAAAACCTCAACATATACAATATATTTCTTTGTTATTGGATCATACAAGAAACAATCCATAGGGGTGGAAAAATCTAATCCACTTGAAAATATTGGAACAACCTTTGCACCTCTAGCTTTGAATTCCATCACAACATCCACATAATAACCATAATCACCAAGAAGCATGTGGCTTCTTTGGAAGGCGATACCAATCACTGGTGCATTTAGGTTTTTGAGTCTCTCATTTTCATCCTTTCTAGTGTCATTCCAATTCAAATACTCTTTAACATCATCATACATGCAAGGAGCCAAAATATTCCTTTGTCCAAACAGATGACTGGATCAACAAACTACAATTATGTTTTATTTAGAGCGAGCACATATAACCCAACAATCATCTTAAATAAGTTTGCAATATTATCTAGGGTTCCACCCAAGCAAATTTGCAAATTCATGATATATGATCTAACATCCTGAGCCTTGTTGCTTGGAAAATAATAGACTTTGGGTAGGGTCCTAATAAGCTAAATCATGCTTTCCTCAAAGCCTGATGACTTATTATTTCTTTTAAACATTTGAAAGAAAGGGCTTTTGGATTGGCTCAAATAAGACATACTAAAATAATCCAGTTTATTTAGTCTCATTAACTTTGGCATTGAAGGGAAAGCCAAGACAACATCCAATCCTTCTCTTTCTATTTCCACTATAGCCTTTACATTTTGAGAAATTTCCTCGAAAAATATCATAGATCCGATGAATATATTCGCATTAGAGAGATCTTTGTATAACATTTTGTAGGTATTTTGGTCCCTTATCTCCTCTATAAGGTACCCAACTATCTCAAATACAACATCTTTTCTTTTTTGTTTAAGATTCTAGACTATGCACTTACAGAAGCCTGGTATTGAGCTTCTAGAACCACATAGCCTATTTCCAAACTAGGAAGAATTTGATTTATTTGTGGACTAATTCATTTCACCTCTGGCATCCCTGGTGTCTATAAACCATTTCCAATAATTAGAGAGTTCCCCTAATATGAATTTCAAACCAAATGAAAACTATTGAGAATTCTAGTATGATATGGGAAATATGAGAATTGAGTTTGGATATTATGTTAGTCTAAGAGCTAATTGCTTACTTAATTCTTGAGATATTAGTCTTTCTAGGATTAATATAATCCCTCAAGCATTTTTATACCTCCTATTTATTATAAAAAAAAGATTGCAATCTATTTTCTAACTTATAAGAAACTATAAACTCATATTAGTCCTCAATAATTCTACTTTGTAGAAAATTTGTACCCACAAACATGCATGAAACAATTACTTTTTACATTGCTTATAAAGGACAAATGCAGTCTATAGAATTTGATCAGCCTAAATTCCCTTAGCTCCTAAAGTCCCAAATCAAGTATGTAGAATGAGATCTTTACAGAACATGTTGCAGGTATTTTTCTCCCTTAGCTTCTCTAGAAGGTATCCAACTATTTCATATACAACACCTTTTATTTTATACTTAATATTCTAGACTTTTTCATTTACATAAGAATATTATTAAGCGTTAAGAACCACATAGAGTATTTTCATATTAGGTAGACTCTGATTTCTTTCTGGACCATTTTGTCTCACCTCTGGTGTCCCTTGTGTGTAAACCATTTCCAATAATTGTAGAGGTCACCTGAAATGAATTAAAACCCAAATGAAAACTATTGAGAATTCCGATATCAAATGGGAAATATGAGAATTTTGTTTGGATATTTTGTTAGTCGAAGAGTTCATTGCTTACTTAAGTCTTCAATTATTAGTTTTTCTAGGATTGATATAATCCCTGAGGCATTTTTATACCTCCTATTTGCTCTAAAAAATATTTTCAGTCCATTTTCTAGCTTATAAGAAACTATAAACTCATATTAGTCAACAATACTTCTACTTTGCAGAAAATTTGTACGCAGAAACCTACATGAAACAATTACCTTTTATGGTTCCTATAAAGGACAAATGCAGTCTTTAGAAGTTGAGCACCCTAAAGTCCCAATCAAAATATATTTGAGAAGTCAGTTTAGCCCAAGGAAGATAGCCTTGGACAATTTTCATAACTCAAGTTAAAGGATGGAACACATTTTATCCTCTACAACCCTATCCACAAAAAATAAATACAAAAGCAGTTGCAATTATAATTCTCTACTCTATAACCAAAATGAACTAGGAAATTTCATGACTGAGTTGTTCGAAAATAGAAATGAGGTCTTCTTATTCAGTTCTTCTCTTGTTTTTCAAGTGTGTGTATCCATGAGATAATTTGAATTCATGTCCAATTGACATAAATGACTGAGCTGGTTTAAGCAATCGATATTTGGTCTGATGGAGTTTAGTGAAGTAGAGTGATCTAGAATACCTATCTTTGTGATTTCGACATCTATTCATTAGCATCAATATGGGAGTCTATTTATTGAAGAAAAGAATCATGTTCCAATCCTATAACACATAAAAAAGGAGTTATCCATTCATGGATGATTATCTTACATCGTAAAATGAGATTCTACTAATCTCCGAAAGTTGTGAACTGATACATAAATATAAATCCTTATCATGATTATATACCTGTAGTGTCCAATGCATGGAGACACATCACATTGTTGCTTGTAGTGTTTGATAGAAGAGTCAAATTGTGCTAAAAACTTATGGATTTGTTGGTTGTGACAGTGGTGCAATGAATCTCCATTATTTCTTGTGGTCATTGAGAATAGCATTTAGAAGAAGAGATCTAACCAGATCATGGTTGTAGTTGTATGTATGTCCCTCCTTGGAATCAAACCAAATATTTACTCAATAGATAAATAAAAAATATATCTCTTGGGTGGTGGGTATAACATAGCATATGTCTGTAGGTTCAACTTAACCCTCATCCTAACATTTCTTTTAGACTATTGGGTCTTCTCCATTTGAGAAACAATGTTGAAAATAAACATTCATTTTTGCGTATCCATGCTTGCATGAGGTCGAAGTTTAAGCAAGATTCAAATTTAAAGAATAAAGTTAAGAGTGAGTTGTATTCCAAGTGGGATCCTTGTTCTCTGTATGTAAATACCCTTGTGTTGGTAGTTTCCATTAAGTTCAAGCTAACTGAACTCCTACAAAAATGTATATAATCTTTGCAATTGATGGTTCCTCCAATCTAAAATTGATCTAGCCAAATCCCAAAGAAGTCATAAGCCATGATAAAAAATTATAAGTAGACTTAGGCACACTTATACAAACTATGGAATGATTCTCATCGAAATAAACTCATAATCACAACCTAAATTCCATCAATGGTACGTAGACACAAATAAAATATGTGGAAGGTTAACGGCTTTATAACACATATCTAAAGTCATGACATTGGTCTTTGCATCAAGAGAGGGGCTTTACTAAATCATGTAGCACACAATTTGATAACACCTCAACTATTTTGATAATATATTAGTAACATAGTGGAATAAATAGATATGAGGATGGTTAATAGGAGGATATCTAGCCTATGAGCTAACTAATAACAGAAAATAATAATATTGTAATAGTCAAGAATCAAGTGAACTTTAAGTAGCATTAGGTGGACTTGGCTACATAAATTGGTATTAGAGCATGAAGACTCTTCTGTGTAGTAAGGTTTAATGTATTCGAAGCAACCAATTGGGTTTTGAAGAAAAATAGATGAACGATTGGGGTAGACTTTATAATCGTAAATTACAAAAATAGTTATAGTGAGAAGAAATTAGAGCTCAAGGTTTGTGAAGACATTGAACTGAAAGGTTGGTATAGAAACATTCGAACAAGAACTTGTTTAGAACATGAAGATTATCTTTAGGAAAAGACAAAATCATAGTATACTAGCACCCAAAATCAATGCAAGATAGTGAATCAAGGTAAGAAACCCATTCCCTGCACCATAGAAAAGGTAACAACAAGTGGACGAGAAAGGATTTATGGTAGAAAATCCATGGTGTGGACTTTCTGATTTTGGGAAAACAAGCCTCATTAGATTTCCTTCATATCTGAAATTCCTTGCACCCCAATGAAAACATTTCCAAACCATTTTCCATGTACAAGCAGGTTCTCCCCATAATAATTAAGGCTCCATAGAGACGTGCACCGATTTTCTTCCAAAGCCTTAGCATAAGGTGTGAGCTGTTGGTACTCTCCCACTTTCATTTTGTAATAAATATTAACATTTGGGTTGATGTACTTGGTTTCTTTGTCATGCATTTTGTCTTCAATCAGTGCTTCAGAAGTATCTAGAAAACCTTTGATATTATATCCATATTTCTTTAGTTCCTGTAATACACTGAAAGTTGAAGAAAATACATTGAGGTAGGTTGAAACACTGACATTTCCTTTGTCAGGTGTGAAGCTAAATATAGATATGGTTATTTTCTTGTCCTCCTATAGACATGCAAGTAATAATATATTTCATCAATGAATACTATCATTATACCTAACTTAAATTATCTCAATCAAGTTCTAACATGAAAAAAAATTGAAATGGCATTTTGATATGATCACCTTTTTTATTTAATTCACCAAGTTCACTTCATATCCCTTGTACAAAGTTGTTCAAAACACTTATGAAGTGCATGGGACTTGCCTACACATCAATATAAGGAATTTAGAAACAAATTTTTACATCCACTTCAAAAGAACCTTGCAATGACTAAATAAATTGTTTGATCCTACATATGTGTATGGTACATCAATGTAATGATAATATGAGTTTCACAACAAGGTTAAAAATATTAGATAGATTATATAGTCAACATATTATTTTATTATCTTATTGATGAACTTCCTAAAACAATGTTCCAAAAAACAATGAAGCCTACCCATTCTTAAATCACACCATGAGAAAACAATCGACTCCAAACCACCATCAAGCTCAAGACGAGAAACCTACCATAAAACATGAATTAGATGCAATCCAAAAGTGTTGATAACCCATTCCTCTTTAGTCTAGAACACTAGTGGCAAGGCCAAAATGTAGTCAACATCAAGCCTGGACAAATCTTTTAAATCACAAGGATGATCCTTTCTAGCAGGTCCACCCACAAGTGCAAACGCAATCTAGGAAACCACAACACCTACAAGAGATTTATTTGTTATTGTATCATACAAGAAATGGTCCATATGGGTGGAAAAATCTAATCCACCTAAAAATATTATTACAACCTTTTCACCTCTGGCTTCCAATTGCATCACAACAACCACAAAATAATCATTGTCACCAATAATAATGTTCCTTCTTTGCAAGGAGATACCAATGACTCGTGAATTTGGGTTTTTGAGTCTCTCATTTGCATCATTTTTAGTGTCATACCAATTCAAATACTCTTTAAAATAATCATACATGCAAGCAAACAGATGGTGCGATATTCCTATGTCCAAATAGATGACTGGATCAAAAAACTCCCATTGCATTTTATTAAGAGCATGCACATACAACCAAACAATCATCTTAAAGAAATCTTCAAGATTCTCTATTGATCCACCTTACCAAAATTTCAAACTCATGATATAGGCTCTAGCATCCCAAGCCTTGTTGCTTGGAAAATAATTCAAGACTTTGCTTAGGGTCTTAATAAGCTTAAGCATGCTTTCCTCAAATCCCCATGAATTGTTATTTCCTTTAAAGCTTTTCAAGAAAGGGCTTTTGGATTGTCACAACTAAGACATGCTAAAATAACCTAGTTCATTTAGTCCCATTATGTCTCGAATTGAAGGGAAAACCAAAACAACATCTTGTCCTTCTCTTTCTGTGTCCACTACAACCTTTACCTTTTGAGAAACTTCTTTGACAAATATCAGAGAGTCAATGAATATATTCGCATCAAAGAGATCCTTTCATAACATGTTGTATGTATTTTGGTCTGTTATCTCCTCTAAAAGGTACCCAGGTACCTCAAATACAACATATTTGCTTTTTTGGTTGTGATTCCAAACAGTTGCACTTACAAACTCCTGGTATTGACCTTCAAGAACCACATAGAATATTTTCACAGTCGGTAGACTATGATTTGTTTCTATACTAATTCATCTCAAATATGGCATCCCTTGTGTGTATAAACCATTTACAACAATTACATAGGTCACCTAATATTCATTTCAACCCAAATGAAAACTATTGAGAATTCTGATATGAAATGGGAAATATGTGAATTTAGTTTTGAGATTGTGTTAGTATAAGAGTTGATTGCTTACTTAAGTCTTGAATTATTAGTTTTTGTAGGATGGGTATAATGCCTCAGGAAATTCTATTCCTCCTATTTACTGTAAACAAATTTTGCAATCTATTTTCTAACTTACAAGTAACTATAAACTCATATTACTTTACAATAATTATACTTTCGCATAAAATTTGTACCCACAAACTGGCATGAAACAATGACTTTTTACAGTTCTTATAAAGGACAAATGTAGTTTGTAGTATTTGAGCACCCTAAAATCCCTTAGGTCCTAAAGTCCCAAATGTTATATGTAGAATGAGATCTTTACAGAACATGTTATAGGTATTTTGGTCCCTTAGATCCTCTAGAAGGTACCCAACACTCTCAAATACAACATCTTTTCTTTTCTGGTTAAGATTCCAATTCTACATTTGCATAAAATTTGTACCCACAAAACAGCATGAAACAATGACTTTTTACATTGCTTATAAAGGAGAAATGCAGTTTGTAGTATTCGAGCACCCTAAAGTCCCTTAGGTCCTAATGTCCAAAATCTTGTATGTAGAATGAGATCTTTACAATACATGTTGTAGGTATTTTTGTCCCTTAGCTCCTCTAGAAGGTACCCAACTCTCTCAAATACAACATCTTCTCCTTTCTGGTTAAGGTTCTAGATTGTTGCACTTACAGAAGCCTGGTATTAAGCTTAAAGAACAACATAGACTATTTTCACATTTGGTAGACTATGTTTTCTTTTTGAAATAATTCATCTCACTGATTGTGTCCCTTATGTGTATAAACTATTTCCAACAATTGCATAGGTTACCTAATATGAATTTGAACCCAAATAAAAACTATTGAGATTTCTGATATGAAATGGGAAATATCAGAATTATGTTTGGAGATTCTATTAGTCTAATATTTGATTTCTCACTTAAGTCTTGAATTATTAATTTTTTGAGGATTGATATAATCCCTAAGGCTTTTGTGTACCTCATATTTACTCCAAAAAACATTTGCAATCTATTTTTTAACCTACAAGTAGCTATAAATTCATATTAGTCCATAAGAAATCTTCTTTGCATAAAAATTTTACCCACAGACCTACATGAAATAGTTACTTTCCACAGTGCTTATAAAGGAAAAATGTAGTATGTATAATTTGTTCACCCTAAAGTCCCAATGAAAATATGGTACAGAAGTCATATTAGCCCAAGGGAAATGGCCCTAGACAGTTTTCATAACTCATGCTATAGAGGATTGAACACATTCTATATTATAAATCTCGGAAGCCGCCAAAAGGATATACAAAATCATTTGTAATTATAATTCTCTATTCTATCCCATCAACACCAAAATGAAATCGGATATTTCATGACTAAGTTGTTCAAAATTAGAAATGAGGTCTTCTTATTGAGGTCTTTTTTTCTTTTGAAAGTGTGTGTATGTATGAGATGATTTGAATTCATGTCCAATTGACATAAATAATGAGTGAATTGGTTTAATCAATCGACATTTGGTCTGATTGAGTTTAGTGGAGTAGAGTGATTTGGAATTATTTGGAAATCTATTCATTAGCATCAATATGGGAGTCTATTTATTTGCGAAAAAAATCGTGCTCCAAACCTATAACACATCAAAAAGGAGTTATCCATGAATGGATGTTGATCTTGCATGGAAAAAAGAGAGTTTGTTGATCTTGGAAAGTTGTGAACTGATACATGAATAAAAATCCTTGTTATGATTATAGACCTGTGGTGTCCAGTACATAGAGACAAACCACACTGTAACTTGTAGTATTTGATAGAAGAGTCAAGTTGTGTTAAAAACATATCGATCTGTAGGTTGTGATAGAGGTGAACTGAATCTCCATTCCTTTTTGTGGTCATTGACAATAGCATTTAGAAGAAGAGATCTACCTCGATCATGGTTTTGGTTGTATGGTTGTCTCTCCTTCGAATCAAACCAAATATTTACTCAATAGACATACGAAATATATATCACTTGGGTGCTAGATATAAGAAAACCTATTTCTATAGTTCCAAATTAACCCTCAATCAAACATTTCTTTTAGAAAACCAAGTTTTCTCCAATTGAAAAACAAGGTCAAAAATCAACATTCATTTTGGCATATTGATACCAATATGTAGTAGAAGTTTAAGCGAGGTTCAAATTTAAAGAATAAAGTTAAGTGAGTTATATTCTAGGTGGGATCCTTGTTCTCGCTATGTAAATACACTTCATGTTGGTAGTTGTCAATAAGTTCAAGCTAATTGAACTCCTACATAAATGTACATAATCTTTGAGATTCATGGTTCCTTCAAGCTAAAATTAATCTAGCTAAATTCCGAAGAATTTATAAGCCATGAGAAAAATATTATAATGAGACTTAGGCACAATTATACAAATTACGTAATGATTGTCATAAAAAAAAATCATAATCATGTCCTAAATTCCATCAATCGTACTTAGAAACAGAGAAAATATGTGGAAGGTTAATGGATTTATAACATAGATCGAAAGGCCTGGAATTGTTATTTTCATCAAGAGAGGGGATTTATTGAATCTTGTGTTGGTATTATGATACAAGTGTTGTCCTTGATGGTAGCTCACTCACAGGTTTGTTCAGATTTGATAAAGGGAAACTCACATTGTAGCAGGTCAATTCAGAGGTAATGTGGAATTGGAAGAGAATAACAGGAAGTTGGAACAAAGGTCTACTGATCAGAATCAATAAGTTTAAGGAAAAGGATGTCTTAAGATAGTTTAAGATGTATACACAAGTTCACCTTGTCAAAGAAGCGTATACATGCAGGTCCACAGAACAAAAGGAGCGTATACGTATGCACACACTTTGACAAGAGGAAAAGCGCGTATGGGTTGGAAAATCAAGGAAATTGAAGATTAAAGAATACCAAGGGTCAATACCATGGTATTAGCCCACAATATTGATAGTAGTAACAACTATTCGATCCCATCCAAGAATGCCACAGGTTATAAATGTTGTTTTGGTCTGAGGCATTGAGAAACACCAAAAACTACATAAGGAGGGGAAGATCAAAGAGCCAAGTGTGCAAGTAAAAGGGTTTCTCAAGAATACTTCTATCTAAAGTACATTTTATGTTGCAGGGGCTATAATTATGAAATAATCTGAAATATTATGTGCACCTTGAATTCAATGCTCAATCAGGATCAAGAGACCTGAAATGAATTACATTGAATGATATGATATTGGTTGGGCTAGATCTGATTGCTTACACAAGTTTTGTTCTTTAAATGCCATGATTTGGGTATGTCTGAAATCTAGAATAGCAACAAAGTTGTAAGTTAGTATTTGCAGATATATATGTTGGTTTGCCTTGGTGAAGGCGTGTATATACGGTGGTTCAAAGCTTCCAAGTTGCATGTACAAAATAAAAGCCTGCTATTCAGAAATGACTGATCTATCTGATCAATGCTACTGGTTTACTATTGTTTGTCAATGATGTCTAAATGCATAAGGAGATTTTGTTTGATTGATTGATTGATTAAGTGAGAAGGGTAGTCTTTGTTGTTGACTTTCTAGATCTCTGTAATGTGGCAGTATATGTTCATAATATTACTGGTTCGTACAAATTTGATTGAGAAGTTTTATGTTTAAGTAGTTTTGGAGGTATATACAAGTTTGGTTAAAGGATGTAGCGTATACATGCATGTTGGGTTCATTAAAGTAGTGTATGCATTCTAAGGTATGATTCTTGAGGTTGCAGCTGGTTCTGAATGATGATGCAGGTTTCCCGGTTCAGCACAGTGTTCTGGTGAGACTGATATTACTGTTCAGATTGACTGACTGTTGGTTGATGTAGTTATTATTATAGATTTTGAGCTTCTATTGGGTGTAGGATCCCACGAAGGCATGTTTTGGGGCTTAAAGCTGAAGTTTTGACTATGTCCAACATAAAGACTCCACAATTTGTGGGCGTGGAGCATGAAGTTGTAATTAGGTATAGGGTTGTCCGCCATTACTTTTGTAATGTAGTGTCAGCTTGAGAGTTCTACCCATGGTCTATGGACCATGGGATTGTATAAGTGATACTCTATGTGTAAAGAGAATAGAAGAAGAAGAATATAAGAAATGATGAAGCATTGAGTCTAAGTGTAAAGTCGAGTCTTTGGGTAGTAGAGTAGGAGAAGGCTATGTAGCTGAGTGTGTAGAGGCCTAGTAGTTCGCGGTTGAGAGTGCAGAGCAGGTTGGGTTTGTAACCGATTGAAGATTTAATAAAGAGAAGTGTTACATTATTTCTGTGTATTCTTTTCCTGTTTTATGCATTGAAGTATATTGGGTGTGAATTGTAGGTTTACTATTTATTTTCTGCGTGAACTTATATCAATGTGTTGAATAAGTGAATATAAGATAAAGTATATTTTTACGCAAAGATAACTAACTGTTATAAGAAGATAAGTAAGATTTGTTGTGTAACTTGGGGAAATAGCACACATCGTTGTGTTAGTAGCGCAAAAGCTCCTCAGCCCCTAGTTAGGGCTGCGCAAAGTCAAGTATAACAGGACATAAAGGCCCCGCGAGTTAGGAATGTGTGCAAAGTGGCCTGTGCGAAGGTATTCACAGTTGGACTAAATCGACCCTTCAGACATCTCAAGGGTATGGAAACTTGGTTCCAACATCCCTCCATACTACTTCGGGTGAGACCTCAGTCCATGCTCCGCGGGCTGTTGCTGAAAGGGCTAGTAGTACAGGGATTTGTTTGGCTAAATAACTCTAAACCTAGGTCAGGCCCCCTCAAGCCAACAAATGGTTCCATTGTCAGGAACGGAATCTACATAGAGATGTTGATGTCACATCATTGGAATCCAACTAAGTAAGAAATTGAAGATTGTTTGGACAGGAGAATTCACGAGTTCACAGCGCAGGAGAACAGGAATCTATGACTATCAAAGGAAGGGTGGTTAGACTGCTACCTGTACATAGAGATCCATGAAATTTTCTTCACATCTTTCCCTACTGAGTTGTACGAGTGGATCATGAAGCTAGCAGATAGCCAAGGAAGGTGGAAGCTTAACAATCGTATTGTGTGGACCCCATAGTTGGTGCGCATATTATAAGCATTGAAGGATAAGATCACTTGCGTTGTTGATCACTGGCTCGATCAGATTATAGGAGGATTCATTATTAAGTTCATGGTAGATACTTCAGTCAGCTTTAGCGAGGCAAAGCGATGCTTTCTCAAAGGACCGTGAGGTAAGTACATAAAGCATCTAAATACTTGGATTAAAATTTTATTGTTTGAAAAGAGGGTTATGCAATTACCTTGATGTCCGGAGCCACGCGAAGTGGAAAAACCTATAGAAACAAAGGAAGTAAGGGACCAAAGAATAGACCTTTGATTTCACCTCTGCCAGGAGATAAGGAATAGCTCGCAAAGGTCTTGCTGCGAAGTGTGATCAATTTGATATGGCAGAGGATTTCATGCATACCACCCCCACCCACACCACCACTAGCTTCACTGCCTTCACTTCCATCTTCACCAGTGCCACCTCCGCCACCACCATGAGTCGAAATGGCAAGTGCGATAAACTTTCCTGTGTTCAAGGGAGTAGGAAATGAAGATCCGAACCAGTTTTGGTTTGTTATAAGAGCTGTATGATAAGCACAGGGAGTGACAGATGATAATATAAGGAAAGCGACATTGGTCAGCACTCTGTAGGATCACGCGCTGACTTGGTATATTAAGAATTCTAATGACATTTAAAATGCAAGGATCGCGGACATCCAAATTGTGATGAACAAAGAATTTAGCAGGTTGAAGTCAGAGGCGCAGTCGATCATTGGATTCAAAGAGATCACAATGCTACTAGGTGAGACACATTGGGAGTTGGATCAGAGACTAAAGTGCACAATTCGCGAAGCTAATATGACTTTGACAGATGGACAGCACAATGAATGGTTAGTAGCATCGCTAACGATGCATTTAAGGAACACACTGTCACAACAGAGGTAACAACTCAGGCAGAGGCCTTGGAGAAGGCGATGAGGCTGCATGAGACCCCGATACAAGATCCTAACTTGAGAGTTCAACAGATCCATGCACAGTTGCAAACACTATGGCTTGAAATGTAGAGTCTGAAACAGGACAAGACAGCTCACCTGGAAGTGCACGAAGAGGTATGTTGCTTAAAATGCAAGGGTCAGGGTCATGACAAGTACCACTACCCAGTATTCGCAAATTACCTTGCAGGAGGAGGACCGATGTTGTTAAGAATAGAGGTACAAGCAGGACCTAGTGCGGTGCCTGCTTTCTAGTGCAAGATTTGTCAAATAGGAGGAAAGCATGCTACATACAACTTCCATTTGTTACAGAATTACACAAAAAAATTACAACAATTGTTCTATAACTTTTGTAGATCGGTTGGACACGACGAGTGCACTTGTAGAAGCTATGAGGTGATGATGGATAGAACTCCCACCTATAGGACACATGCTGAAACATGACCCCTTGACCAGAACGTAGGAGTGGCGCGAAACACATTTCATGGGTGTGGATGAGGCTGAGGTCGAGGAGGACCTGGAAGAGGTCACGGGCAATTGATATACTACAATTGCGGAGGGTCGAGACATTATTCTCGTGATTGTACGAATCCAATGCATCCATCATGTCTGTATTGTACCTTATTTGATCACGAGACGAAGGATTGTCCAATGTTGATAGCTAGGCTTCATGACACGGGAGTGCTACAACCTCCCTCAACTTAGAACCTACAGATGATGAGGTCTGCACTACACGAGGAAGATCGAAATGTGAACATTGTGCTCCAAAGTGGAATTACAAAGGGAGATGATAAAGGAAAACAACCCAAAGACAATACTAGGGTTCATAAGGCTCTGAAAAAAGAAGCAGAATTTGATTTGGAGCATGCTAATGAAACCTTCATGGAAGCTAAGAAGAGCTTCGCTGATGCCTCCACTTTAGGAAGAAAAGATAGATCAGAGGCAGAAATGGACCCATCTATGCATACGATGTTCCTAGAAACATGCATGAAGATACTACGTGACAGTAAGGTTGTAAAGGGATTGCAAGAAATCATTAACAAATGCACTGCAACTGCGCTAGGAGAGCCGCACGTAGTCTGGAAGATTGGAAAACATGCGACAAGGACGGGAAGAAAAATGAGGTTGACCATGAAGATTGGAGAATATTAGATGGACCAAGTAATTTTGGATTTAGGATCTGACGCGAACGTTATGCCGAAGTAAACATGGGAGCACATGGGAAGGCCTATGCTGTAATGGTCTCCTATCCAGCTGTAAATGGCGAACCAACAAAAGATAGTACCTATGGGGATATTGCAGGGCATCACTGTGGATATTGAAGGGGCAAGCATTCTAGCAAACTTTGAATTGACAGATATTGTTGATGACAACAATCCCTACCCCATGCTCTTAGGAATCGTTTGGGCCACTGGCATGAATGGGATGATCAATTTGAAGAAGCGCAAGATGATATTTGAGAAAAAGTTTCTGCGCATAGTCGTACCCTTGGACCCTGTAGAAGGATCGCTCTACAAAGAGCTAGTGTGCGACTATGAAGTGACGATGATTTAGACAACATCTACAAGATAACTACGCGAGAGAAAAACTAGGTAAATCCCACCGTGGATGGATGAATCCCATGGGATCGTGAAAGCTCCTATATATTGGATTCTAATGAGGAGATAAAGTGATGGTAGAACCGGTTTCACGAGGTGACCACGCTGAACTGTAATATGATGACAAGATCATTGCACTGTGTATCAGTGGAAGTGAGGGATCTACCTACTTATGATGGATTAGGTGAGGTAGATGCTTTCTTAGACAGATTTGAAGTGGACGTGCCAGAAAAGCAACATTTCTAGGCTTTGAAGTGGGTACTGTGCACTACAGCCCTGAGGTGGTGTAGTATGCACCAAGGAAGATTTGAGGACTGGTGCGAATGCAGGAGAATGATGCATATGCATTTTGGGAATCCTAGGATGTGACTAACAGATAAATACAATGTACAGGATGCTCCACGTGCATCTATCTAGGTGGGTATAGGCATATGGTAAACAACCTACGTGGATGCACCTAGACATTGCATTGGGGAACATGGTCAATAAGCAAGGCAATTGCATGAATGGCCCCTCAAGTTGGAATGACCGACTGTGGAAAGAACGAGTGTGCAGAAGGTTACCCACGTAGAAGCATTGAATGAAGTGTGCAGAGCACTGAAGAGGATATATAATGCATAGCGAAGTAATTGGGAACTCCGTGTACCAGCTGTTTTGTGGGCTTATAGGATAACATGCAAGAAAATTATGGGACAGATGTCTTCTAGGCTGGCATATTGAGCAAACACTATAATACTGATGGAGTATATTATGCCTAGTCCTCCCATAGCAGCACCCCTGGATATGATGGTTCCCGGAGCCTTGGAAGAAGGGATCGCAGAGCTCAACGACGAAGAATGCTTGGGACCTGATGAAGAGATCCAACAAGGTAATATTAGGCTCCAAGAACTCATGAACAAAAGCAATAAGTTAGAGAAAAGTTCTCTGATGGAAGCGGAAGTCAAGAAGCTTGAGGAAGGAATAAAGAAGGATTTTATCGATAAGGAAACTTTGCTAATAAAACAGGATGTGTACGATTATGTTGACAAATTTGGGGACTACCTTGATGCCTTAGATTGGACCATATATTACTAGAGGGATCACTAATGGGGGCACGATGTAGATGGTGGAGTGCGTGACGCAGACAGTAAAGTTAAAAGGCATATTTTTTCCAGGGAAAGTGATTGATGATCAGTTGAAGCCGTATGCAGGTGGAATGGCCACCTGACTAGCTTTGGGAAGCATAGTCTTAGTGCTCCAGGCAATTTAAAGAAGGCGTGGGACTATAAACTACTCTTCCTGAGACCAACACGATGTCAGGGCTACGCGTAGGAGAGAAGTGTCATGGGGTCCGTGACAACGCAAGTGTAGCTGTGCTGCTATGTGGGTTGGATGGAAAGTGACTATTATAGTCACTATTCATGATGTGATGCTTGGTTTGAGACCAAATGGACCAGGCAGCAAGCATTTAAGGCGAGCTTTATCGGAAATATTTGGGAGAATCCGCTGCCAAGGGAGCATTAATGGACCGGATTTGAGGGGAACGGTCGAAATTGATTTCAAAAGGCACTATAAATTGCAAAGGGTTGCCGACCAAGAAAAACATAGTCATTTGAGAATTGAGCTATTGTGCACCCAGAGTATCCTGAACTGAGACCTATTTAACTTATGGAGAGTGTTGTTTGAGCACCCAGTTGAGAGATTTTTGGACAAAAAAAATGGAAACGTTTGAAGAAGCCAAGGAAATTTGAGAAATGACCGCCAAAGAGGCTACACAAGCCATGACAGTATAGGATGCCCTTGAGATCACCAGGATAGTTGTAGAAATCCCTAAATCACCATGCAAACAGAGGCCCAAGAAGTATAAGTAGCCTATGATACCGGTGTGCATGTCCCCTCGAAGCCCACTGAGAACTAAATTGACCATGGAGGAAAAAGGGAAAGTGGTTAATTTGGAAACCGATGAGGAGGAGGAAGACCTTGAGGACATCCTGATTGAAGAGGATGAGGATGAAGACACGACGAAAGAAAGTGAGGGCACTCACCCTCCAACCAGGCTGCCCACGTATGTTCCTCTATGAAAGGGGAAGGCGAAGCTACCTAATGACCTAGATGAGAGAAAGAACTCTTGGCAGACTCTGCTCCTACCAGACGATATCATTTTTGAAAGAGTGCAGCTGGGACAAGTGCTGGGTTTGAGGTTCAAAGATTGGGGTCTCACCGACCACGATAAATTCCCTCACTTGGCAATCTCGTAGCTAATGAAATTGAAGCAAAACACCATGGAAGGAGTCATAGAGTTGGTGCCTCGCAAGTGGTTACGCGGAGTCGAAAAGGTAGGGTTGTTGAACTTGCTCTAGGTGTCGCATTTCCATCGCACCCTGGTGACTATCTTCATCATCAAGTAGCTTCTCTAGCTAGTGCATGATGGGTGTTTATGGCTAGAGGAGGCCATCCCCATCACGGACCACCTAATCCATAGAATTACCCAACTCCCTTGCAAAGGAGAAGACCCAGTAGAAATTTCCGAGGGTAAAAGCAGTGACTTGGCCATTGCGGAGTCCATGAAAAACAAATATAATTTGGAGAAGAAAAAGAGGGGCTACGCGATCTCTAGTATCAAAAATAAGGCAGTCAGAGTTGCAACTCAGATACTGGCAGGTAAGGTCATGCGGAAGTGCCGCACAGATGAGGTGCCCATGCCAGTGGTTGGACTTGCCGAGCAATGTGCAGAGGGGATCCAGTTTAACTGGTCCAAATTCTTGTGCAAGGAGTTCTTGGAAAATTGCCGCAAGGCACAAGAACATGGGAAAGCCTTCCACTCTGCATGGCTTCTGTTGTCCATAGTGCTGGTCGCTGGGGAGTTGCCTGAGGACAATGAATTCCCCACAATTGCGAGGGATCTCCCAGAGGCTGTGAAATACACTTCGTTGTGAGCCACTAAAGACGCAAACCAGATATGAGATAGTAAGATATTTTGGGTGTTCATGGACATGAACATCAGAATGGGGATTAACTGCAAGCTGCGGTTATGCCCACTATCTACAATAGGCTACAAAGCTTCACGAGGTTCAACACAGACTTCCACCATGTCTAAATTAGGACACACAAGGAGCCCGCAAAGAAGTGGAATCATCTCCCGTACCTGGCCACAGATGATGTTATCTTTAGCATACTTGAGGCATGGCCACTGGAGTGGCATGCTCCAACCATCTCTGAGATGGAACCAGAAATGTCTGTTGCACAGCAGAAGGAGGAAACAAAACTGCAGATGGCGTAGTTGGCAGAGAGGAGAAGAGAAGTGGCAGCAACAACATAGGCGCAGGAGGTCCGGGACGCTATGAAGGCCACAACAGAAGCACATAAGGTAGTAGAGAAGGAGCATGAGGGCTGGAAGTCACCTTCACTTGAGGTGGAAGAAGAAATGGAGACATAGACAGAGGAGGGTGGCGTAGACCCAAAAATAGCATCTGCACAATTAAAGCACCAGTGCCCGAGAGAGTAGGTGGGGCCGCGAAAGAAGTCAGAAGCACCTAAGACTTATTTCGACCCGATCACCGTCATTGAGGGAGATATAGGGGAGAAAGTGCATGAAGTCACTGCAGAGGCCCTCCAATAGTTGGCAGAGGAGAATCATATTGTGTTGGGAGCCCTCCAGATGTAGATACAGGAGTTACAGGTGCGCACTCCCTAGGTTTGTACTCTCTCAACCAGCATCGTAGTAGGAACAACCGAGGCTGAGGAAATGCTGTGTGCCCGCACGACCAACATAATAGTGTTGCCAAAGGGGCCACAAGTTACAAAAAATGAGGCTGACAGGCCTATGGTTAATGCATTGAAAGGGGTAGGAATTAACATGGATGCTCTCCCTTGGAAGACATTCTATGTCCTGCAGGATGGAGTGACTGTAGAACTACGGGCAAGGGAGGGTCGTGCGCTACAATTATTGAGTGAAGAAAGAATCAACATGGAGAAACTGAGGCTGCAATGGGATGAGGTGGTGGCACAAAACCGACAGATGGCATAGGCGGTTGAGGAAGCCTGCCAGATGGTCCTTGAGTTGGCCATCCCAACAGAGGCACTAGCAGAGGCCCGCATCCAGTGGTTAGCAACAGAAGTGCACGAGGCACGAGAGGAAATGACCAAGGTTCAGCTAGAGTTGAACCTCGAGATAGCAGAGATGTGGTTGAAGGCACAACCTTTAACTCCTCTAGAGGTAAGGGAACAATGTGCCAGCGCCATTTTATCAGTGATGGAGGAGATCAACAATCCAGTAAAGGACTCCACCAAAATGTTGGAAGAATCATTCAAGGTCCTCACCACTCTGCAGGAGGACTTGAACATACAGTTCTTAGAGATAGAGGCACGTGAGCAACAACAACAGTATGACAATGTTAAAAGGACCATGTAGATGGTGGCCCTTACATAGAGGATCACGTGGATGCAATAGGCCAAAGTGCTTAAGGAGTAGGTAGACACAGCGTGACATAAAGAAGAAGTTTTCGAGGTGTGTTTCGAGCCTTGGATCGATGAGGCCTTCATAATCACAACAACAATTGAATGCCATTTCACGTAGATCCAGGGGACGCAAGAGCATATACAAGGAAGCAGTTCAGATACCGTGGTCTCTGGACAACACGTCGAGGAGATACACCAAGCAGCCACTTAGTGCGCTGCCGACCTTGCAGCAGTCTGAGTAGATTTGGGAGGTCTCCACATGAAGCTCTCCACACTGATAGAGTGACTCAAGGGTGAGCCATGATGTTTGTGTTGGGAGCCTGTTGGGCACAGGATCCCCGCAAGCCATGTTTTGGGGATTAAAGCCCATCTTTTGACTAAGTCCGATGTAAAGACTTACTGATTTGTGGGTGTAGAGTGTGAAGTTTTAATTAGGTCATAGGCCTATCCACCCTTACTTTTGTAATGTAGTGTTAGCTTGGGAGTTCTACCCATGGTTCACGGACCATGGGATTGTATAAATAGGGTGAGGCTCTAAGTGTAAAGAGAAGAGAAGAAGAAGAATAAAAGAAATGATGAAGCATTGAGTCTAAGTTTAGAGGAGAGTCTTTGGGTAGTAGAGTAGGAGAAGCTCTGCACCTGAGTGGGCAGAGGCCTAGCAGTCCACAGCTGATTGCGTGGACCCCTATAGTTGAGTGCGCAGGGCAGGTTGGGTCTATAACTGATCGAAACATTAATAAAGAGAAGTGTTACATTATTTATGTTTATTCTTTTCCTGTTTTATGCATCGAAGTATATTAGGTATGAATTGCCAGTTTATTGTTTATTTTTTGCGTGAACTTATATGAATTTGTTGAATAAGTGAATATAAGATAAAGTATCTGTTTACATGAAGATAACTAACCATTATAAGAAGATAAGTAAGATTTGATTTTAGGTGTAACTTGTTGAAATAGCACACATCATTTTGTTAGCAGTGCGGAAGCTCCTCAGCCCCTGGTTAGGGTTGCGCGAAGTTGAGTATAACAGGGCATGAAGGTCTCACAGGTCAGGAAATTGCACGAAGTGACTTACACAATGGTATTCACAGTTGCACTAAATTGACCCCTCAGACATCTCAAGGGTGCGGAAACTTCATTCCATCATCCCCCCATATTGCTTTGAGTGAGACCTCATTCTGTGCTCCATGGGATATTGCCAAAAGGGCCAGTAGTACAGGGATTTGTTTGGCTAAATAACTCTGAACCTGTGGCAGGCCCCATCAATCCAACAAATTCAAAGTTTCTAATGGGTACAGTGTGAAAATTTTATGAAATGAGGCCTTCTTATTGTGTTGTTGTGTACCAAGAGCATCTAGTCTGAAAATTCATGAAATGTGGTCCCTGAAGGAAGAGAGAAGTTCATGGCCTTCTGTAGGTTGGTGCCAAAGTACTAGTAAACATATCAGCTCATACAAGAGCTAGGGGGTTGTAGCTCCCTTCCATTAGAATCTATAGAATGAGATAAGGTTGTAGCCTTCTTCAGGTGGATGCCTGCATACTAGTATGAGTCTGCACCAGTAGAAGATTGTAAACATATTTTTTTATATTAAAATTAAGACAGAGATGAGAGCATCAGGTAGCTTTTCGCTCGCATTGGGTTTCCACCTTAAATCTTGGTGTTCATGTGTGTTTCCTATGTGTGATGTTTTATTATGTTATTATTGCACATAGTTACTGTATAATAAACTATTGATGTACTGATTAAAGATCAACACATGATGAATTAACTAAATCATAAATTCTTTGGGTATACGATGGTTTATTTAATCTCAGTTACCTGTACATGCAAGTTCACATCATTGGAGTAGAATATATAAATCTAATTGGGAAATGAAAATATTATTGAATTGTAAGTACTGATTCACCTCCCCTCTCAATATTATTTCCAGCTTCTTGTATCACGGATTCTGATAAGACCTCAATTGTTTTGATAATAAATTAGTAACCCATTAGAAGCAATGGATATGTGGATTTTTAATAGGAGGATATATGGCCTATGATCTCACTAGTACCAGAAAATAATAATATTGTAATAGTCAAGAATCAAGTGAACTTTAAGTGGCATTAGTTGAGCTTCGCTACACAAAGTGGTATTAGAGCATGAATACTCTTTTGTGTTGTAAAGTTTGAGGTATTCAAAGCAACCAATTTTGTTCTCAAAGAAAAATATATCAACGACTGGCGTAGACATTTATAATAAAAAATTACAAAAAAATATATAGTGAGAAGAAATTAGAGCTGAAGGTTAATGAAGTCTTTGAACTAAAAGGTT
Organism: Pinus tabuliformis; assembly: GCA_031772625.1. Classification (NCBI taxonomy): domain Eukaryota; kingdom Viridiplantae; phylum Streptophyta; class Pinopsida; order Pinales; family Pinaceae; genus Pinus; species Pinus tabuliformis. Next base: position 354,266,349 of record CM062805.1, on the reverse strand, counting down.
GTTGTAGCAACATTGGAACAAGAACTTGTTGAGAAGGTTAAGTTTATATTTTGGAAAATACAAATATCATGGTATGTTTTCACCCAAAAAAAAAATGCAAGATAGTGAATAAAAATAGGAAAATCATTCCCTAAAGCATACCATGGTAACAACAAGTGGAAGAGAAAGGTTTTGTGGCAGCAAAGCCACGATGTCGACTTGCTAATTTTGTGAAAATAATCCTCATTGGATTGCCTTCATATCTAAAAGTTTGATGCACTCCAATGAAAACATTGCCAAACATTTTTCCATATACAAGAAGCTTCTCCCCATCAGAATTAAGGTTCCCTAGAGGCGTGCCCTAGTTTTCATTCGAAGTCTCAGCATAAGGTGTGAGCTATTGTGACTTCTCACATTCATTTTTTAAGAAATATTAAGATTTGGGCTTATGAACTTGGCTTCTTTTTCATGAATTCTGTCTTCACACGGTGCTTTAGAGGTATCTGGAAAACCTTCTACACTATATCCATTTTTATTTAGTTCCTGTAATACACTAAAATTTGAAGAGAATACATTGAGGTATGTTGCAGTCTTGACACTACCTTTGTCAGGTGGGAAGCTAAATATAGATATGGTTATTTTCTTGTCCTCCTGTAGACATGCAAGTAATCATATATTGCATCAATGAATATTTTCATTTTACATAACTCTCAATTATTTGAATCAGGTTGTAACCTGCATAACAAATTGAAATGGAATTTTGACATGATCACCTTTGTTATTTACTTTACCTTAGCCCACTTGATAGCCCTTGTACAAATATGTTCAAAGCACTTATGAAGTGCGTGGGACTTTCCTACACATCAATATAAAGAAGTTAGAAACAAATTTTGACATCGACTTCAAAAGAACCCTACAATAGCTTAAGATAAACTTTGATCCTACTTATGTGTATTGTACCATTACCCATGTTTTTGTATTTTGAAATTGATGTAATGATAATACGAGTTTCATAACAAGGTTAGCAATTATTTATAGATTATATTCTTAAGAAATTATCTAATTGATGAACTTGTTGAAGCATTATTAAAAAAAATAATGAAACCTACCCATTCGTAAATCACAGCCAAGAATTCAGCGCCAAACCATCTTTTGGGAGGTATATTATTAATTCAAGGAATGGAAAATGATATAATCTTTATAGTCGGAAAATAAATAATGGTAAGAAAAGATCTACGACTGAAAAAAAAAATACAAGGCATGTATCTATTGGATTAACCTGCATGCCATAACCTTCACATCTGACTACTTCCTCAAATGTAGGAGCTGCATCTTCGGGAACACCATACCAAGCTTTCAAAGAAACCATATGCAGATAGTTCATACGATGCATATCATGGTGATAAACATTCCAAGAAAACCAACTAAACAACATGGAAATGTAAGCCATTGGTGATGTAACTATGGGCACCTCATCAGGAATATAACAGAGCAATGACCCTTTTGATCATCGAGAAATTAACATATTGTAAGAATTGTTTGAGAGGTCCAAACATGAATATTGAGAGCCCTATTTTTTCTTGTGTTTCCTTCGGTAATGCACTTTTATATATTGTGGCACATATGATGGTGGTATAAATTTATCATTGGGCTCCCCAAAGGCAGTTCTAGGCATATCATTGTTGTACTCTACAGTAACAGGGTAATTAGCAGTTACCCTCCAGAATAACATTTCCCACCACCATAAGAGCAACGTCCCTTCAGAATTGCGGTCTAGACCCTACAAAAAACATCGCCATGGCCTCAAATTATTCCAGTGAATAGGTCTCCAACTCTCTCATATTGATTTTTGCACCACAATCTATAGAGTGCCTACATCTTTCTTGGGACTTCATCCTATATTCTTTTCTAATATTGAATTTCACAATATTGGTCCCTTTGTTCAAGTCATTGGCATCTTTATAAGCATTTGACCCCTGAGAATTTGGTGGTGCTCTTGTAGCAATACAATTGTATCACTATTGTAGTTGTTTCTTTGTAACTACCCCAAAAAATGATTCAGATTTCCAATGACTACCCTCTTCGGTGCCTTTTGGATTGGAGGAATTATCTTACAAATGCCATATTGTCTAGCTTTCTTCTCTATCTTCATAGTGTACAAAATTGCGTCACCGAATTCAGCTTTCATAAGACTGTACTTTGGCCCCACTGGAAATGGCTTCAGCTATGGAAGCCCCTCAACATCCCCCATCTTGTGAACCTAAATCAAAAATAATTGTTACACAAAATATTGTCACTATGACATTCTGCAGTCAGTGTGAGTCTATCACCACTAATACTTTCCTCCTATGCAAGTATTAAACCTCAGCTCTTCATTTCAAGCCTTGAAAAATGAGAGAAAGTCCTTGAAAGTCTCTAAAACTCTGGTTCCGCAGTTTCTCTTAGCATTACCTGTGGTCCCGCACCCACTGGTCATGTCCCCTGTGGACCCTCCTGCTCTGTCTCTATGTAATGGGTGCATACCCCTGTAAAAGTAAAAAAGGCGCAAGTACATTCTTAAAAACTCACTTTGGGTTATTTCTGGAAGCTTCTAGAGGGAATATTGAGGTGGTAAGTCTGCTCCTTTAAGTTGCATCCATCCCATACCTAAAGGATCTAACCCCATGATGTGAGGAGCTTATCCCTTCAAAGGAGGATTCTATCCCTTCATAGGTGGACCTGTAACCTCCTTCCTTTGCACTATAAAATGAGGCATTGGGCTGGTTACTAAGGAGGTTGAAAGATGAATATTTTTGAGGGTAAATGTTGTTGGAATTTAGTCTTCCTAATTGAGCTTGAGAGGAGAGATTACTTACCTTTTTCGATCTCATTGGGAAGAGTGTGAGGCTTTTCAAAGTAGGGGGGATTCTTGCTTGGACCTAGGAGGAGCTTGTACAACATCAAGGCACCAGAGGTTGTAAAGTTCTTCTTTGTTCAAAATTAATACAATCAAGTTTATTTTTCTCAATAAGTTGTCTTTTATGGTTTATTTCATGGATTCGTTGATCACCATGATGAAAATGATTTATTATATTAGCTATGCAGGTGTTATTTGATGTGTGCTTGTTTGTGTTTGCAGGTTCTTAAAAGGAAACTCATTCGGACGGTCGAAGCATGGCTGCCACAAACTAGCATTGGACTTGAGGAAGGGTCTAAAACACCTCTTGGTATTTATTTGTAAATCGCAATATTTAGAGAAAGGTAGATTTTCTTGTTCTGCTTGTCTCTAGATATCAATTGATACTAGGGAGATCGGTCGTGTTTGCAAGAACGATTTATCCGGCTGACAATAATAATACTATTATCTATTCTATTTTGTATAGCGTGCAGCCCAACAGCTAAAGACATAAAAAAAAATTAAGTGGGTGTTAGTTACATCAAAATTACTCTCACTATCACTATAGGTTTGGAATAGAAGAAACCAATCACACCATCATTTGCTTCTCAACTTGAGCATTAACTTTTAAGACAATAGAGTGCTTTTTTTCTATTAACATTTAAAACCCTTTTATGTTACTTTTAAAATCTTTTTTCCTCTTCCCCTCCAAAGAGCGTATAAAACTATTTGATATTGTAAATATTTTAAACTTATATTGTATATTATATACAACTATTATAATTTTAACGCTATAGTTGGATTTACAGACCCTTTTAAGGGGGTCATTGAATCCTTCTACCAAGATTTTAACATTGCATATGGATTTAGAGACCCCGTTAAAGGGGTATCTAAATTTTAACATTGTAGATGGATTCAGAGATCCCTTTGTCTCCAAATTTTAACGCTACAAATAGATTAAGAGACCACAGGGTCTTTGAATCCACTTATAGTGCTAAAATTTACTGAAATGCAAAACTTCAATATGAAAATTGTAAATTTTCATTTCTAGAGTGACACAATTAAAACTGACTAGCATAAGTGACTAATTCATATATTTGTTGTACTTGTTAGTTCAATATATTTTTATTCTTGAACTCTAGTAGTCATTAGCATTAATCATTTTTTATTTTTTCACTTATTTTCTAGCAATATGTTTTAGTCTTGGATTAAATTAGTCATTTAGGTTAGTCAATTTTATTTGGGTCATTTATTATCAAGTCATATATTTTAACCCTACACTAAATTAGTTGTTTAAGTTAGTCATTATTACTTGGGTCACCTAAAATTGCTTAAATTTAGTAGTAATTCACTTGAAGTAATTGTGGTGAGTAAATCGCTTAGTCACATAATCACTAATCTCTCATTTTGTACTAGTGATCATAACTACATTTCATCCATAGAGAAAGAACCGAGGTAAGGTTTTTAAATGACATATTTGGGCTATGTTCACTACTACCTTGGTATTGAAGTAACAAAGCATCTGATGTTTATATTCCACTCTTAGAAGAAGTATATTGGAGATTTTTTTAACAACTTTGGAATGTCTAAGTTAAATCCTTTAATTACTATAATGGAACAAAATTTAAAGCTCAAATCCATTGAAGGAAAATAATTTGAGGACGCAACAAAGTAAAGACATGTCGTAGGAAGTCTCATGTACCTTATTACTACTAGACCAGACATTTCATTGCTTATTGGAATCCTCTCCTGCTTTATGCAAAATACTTGTGAGGGTCACTGGTCTACTGTAGAAAACGTTTTAAAGTATTTCAAGGGAATTCAAGACTTTTGACTCTAGTATACAGATGTGGGTGACTTCATCATGATTGGATACTTTGATTCAAACTTTGATGGAGGTAAAGAAACCAAATTATGTACTTCAGGTTATGTTATGTGTCTTGGATTAGGAGTTGACTACTGAAGGTCACACAAATACTTAGTTCTAGAAGATCCCACAGTTGAGCTAGAATATTTGGCAACAGTTGAAGTAGCAAAGGAAATTGTGTGGCTCAACAAAAATTTGGAATATTTGTAAGAGAAATAAGTACATCCAAATCCTCTTTTGATTTAAAACACATTTTCAATAAATTTGGACAAGAACCCAAAGTTTCATGATCAAATGAAGCTCATTAGTACAAAATTCCATCTGATTCGACATCATGTTGAGGCCAAAACAATCCACCTATGACATTGTTCCACAAATGAACAAATTGTAGACATATTCACCAAAGTGCTTTGAAGGGAAAAGTTTGAAAGATTTAAAATGATGCTTGGACTCACCAACATCGCTTCAGATTTAGCGGTGGAATGTTGACACCTAATCTTTGGGACTAGGAAAACTTATGTAAATATTGGAAATAGAAAAAAACAGAGGAAGTTAGAAGATGAAGAGACATTGGGAGACAAAACCATATAGTCTCCCTCTCCTTGTATATATTCATATTATATCCTAATGTAAAACACAATTTGATTCATATTTACAAACGTAGTCTAACAGGAAAGACAATTAGAATAATCATATTAGGTAAATGAGAGCAATAAATATATGATGGGATGATAACAAGCACAATCCTTGGACATTTGTTTTCCTTTTTATCACATGTGAAGCATCAAGGGGCTGAAAAACCATGACTAAATAAATCTGACTGAAGATAAGTGTAATGTGTAGCACATGGGATGAAAGGATGAGGGTAGAATGCAAGCATGTAGACAGGCACCCATCAGAATTAGTTGAATTTTCTAGAGTTGACATGGTAGGATAATGCATGAGTCAGGTGAGAAAAAATAATCACATATGAATATTAAGATAGGTTGGGCCAAGCTATCATTTGGGAAAGGTATGTAATACAGAACATTGACCCATTTGAAATGGAAGCATGGAACATTCTTACATTTGCAATGATTGATAGTAAATGCGACAAGAGAGTTGGCTAAGGCAATAAGTATTTCACCAAGTACCATTTGGATTATAAGTGCTAACATGATATGAAGAGTTGTTGAGGGAGTTGGAGGGGCAATGCATAAGTTTATCTAGGTTTAGATAGTGTTCGATCATCCAATGTCTACCATGATTGGGTTGGTCATTACACAAGTCATGATACAATTTTATTACATGACAAAGTGTAGGGAGATAATTTTTTGTTATTTATAGGAAAATATAAGCATGCTAACATAAGAAAAATAAATACACAAGCTTCTTCTTAAATAAATAATTTATATTCATTAATTATTCTCTCATATACATCCACAGAGCTATGACTATTCTCTATTATTTCTTCACATTACAATGGCCCAACCATAGGTATATAAATACCAAATTTTTTAAATATGGAATCATGAAAACTCTCCATTTCCTTTCCTCATGTAAACTAAGACATCGCGCTTTAACTAAAATTTTTAACTTTCCTTTAACTTAACTCAACATTTTTCTTTTTCTTGACTTAAATTTTCTAGACAAATCATTAACCTTCTAACTTTGGCTCACTTCAATTCTAATATTAGAGTCGAATTTCCTTCCTTAAGTCAACTATTCATGTATTGCATGCATATGGGAGTAATTAGTACTTCGAAACTCCCCCTGAATTATGACCATATGACTCAACCTTAACTTAATTGTGACTCAAATATGCATGTTATGGTTGCAATAAAAAACAGACTAAAAAAAACCTTTTACAATGCAGTGTTTTCTTTTTCATTTCTTCCATATTCTATAGCATTGAAACTACTGATTTTCAGTTGCACTTTCTTGATGTAAGCTCCATGTTTCTTCACTTGTTTCTACTACAATTTTTGTTCAACTTCTTTTCTATTTCTTCGAAAAACCAACTTAGGCATTCAGATCATATATTCTATAGATTTCCCTTGAAAGATTCATTCACTCATGGACTACTACGACAACTCTTCATCTTCAAAATATGAACTTTTCCATGATTCTTCCACTTCATATTCCGGATCTTCTTTTTCCTAGATTTCTTGATAGTAGAATTTTATCTCTTCTTGACACCATTATTGAAAGGTGGTTTCGGTGATTTCTTCTTTGTTTTTAGAAACTTCCATGCCCTTTCCTACATATTTTTATTCATCTTCTCTTTTAGCTATAACTATAACTAGATTGTTGTCTTGCCTACTTGCACACTCAAAATTAATGTTAAAAACATCTTATTATGCTCTGTAGTGAGAGATATCTCTGCCTCTTCTTTCTTCTCTGCGTCTTCAACTGCATTGAGGCTATCTTCCACTATTATGTTGTTAGTGGATATTCTCATCAAAAACTTATGAATCACATTATCGTCTTCTTAATCATCAATTGCTAGTAGAACCTAAAGTGCTTGATGAGGAATTCTAAATATTGCTTCATAATGTGCTGCTACAGTGTTCGCTTCAACCTTCAATTATTCATCAAGCATGGTACTTTCTATATTTCCACAGTGAGTCCATGCTTAAAAAAAGAGACCAAAATTTCATCAACGTAATTTTCATCCACTCTGTGGTGAGATATCTTTGCATCCATGTTCTCATTAACAATTTCAACTTCACCAAATTCATCATTTGTTGCTAGATTCATGAAAGATGCACTTTTAGCTCTGAAAAGCATTACCTCATATGAAAATGTGTCTTTGTTATTAACAAACTTAAATTCCTCAAACTCTGATTCAAAAGGTCACGATCAACTACAATCATACCAACTAAATCACATATGTTATTAACTTATTTATTGGAAGCTTCCCCATCATTAACAAGGTCTATTATTGGACTCACCTATTCACAACTCACTTTGCAGTCACCATCCACATGTGCCTTGTCACAGTGGGATTCAACATCATCTTCACCATCCATGTTACAATCGAGTTCTCAAGAATCTATATGCTCTTTCTCTAATTCACATATAGATGCTTCAACTTCTCACTCTGTAATATTTTATGTGTCTTCTTCATCCATATGCATGTCTACATGATGGGCTTCACTTTTATAGTCTTTATGACCATCATCCTGATTTTAGTGGGATTATCCAAGCTCTATTTTCCACTTAGATTCTTTCTCATTTACTCTCAGACATGAATTTTATTTTCTATTGATTCTTCAACAGACTATAACAAAATTTGTTGCTTTATGCCACTTTCCTTTAAACCAAATTCTACTTCAAGGGTCTTCCATGCTTCCTAGGAAGATGCAGCTTTTTCTACCTTGCATAAGGACTTACCATCCAATGCATGTTTTATAAAAACCAATACTAATGCATCACATACTTCATAATATGGGTTATTATGCTGATACTCAATCAACTCTTTACATCGAAGACAAATTTTCATTTCAACAGTTCCCCAAAATTATTTTTTTTACCTATAAATTTTGGAAGTGTTACCAGATGTATCTTGATCCATTCATCCTCTAATTGTTGGACTCCATATAGTTGTCTTTTAGATGCCTTGACTGTGTTGAAAACCTTTATGAGCACTTTTAAAATCTTTAGCTCTTCCTTTCGATTTCTGTTCTTAGTTTTCTTCAGTCTTTCTTTGTGACCCATGACTATCATATTTATTTTGTATTATGTCTTATTTCATTAATTTTCTAGCCTTGTACAAATGAATGTCACATATACTTGATTTAATTTAAACATAAATATTTTAAAATTCATTGTAACAATGGCTCCCCACAACTACTAGAAATTGTGTTAAGCTCTTCTATGTAGATTCTTATCGAGGTTCATGGCTATAGGTTATGCTGGAGACTCCTCCTTTGGTTAGTGGTTGTACCTCTTTCCTCTTGATATGGTGATGGCCTTGTAGGGTACTCACCCTAATCTTCTGGAAGTTGGGTTCAAAAACTCTCAATGAGCTCTAGTTTATACTTATGGACCAATGGTTGCAAAATTAAATTTTCGGGCTAGTCATAATAGCCAAGGGTCTTAGTAGAAGTAGCTCATGACCTTCTTAACTCCTATTGTTCTTTGACACCTTGCTAAACCTTGTTCTGATACCACTTGTTATTTAGAGGAAGAGATAAACATGCCAATAGAAGAAAAATAAGTACAAAATCTTCTGCTTGAATAAATAATTTGTCTTGATTAATTATTCTCTCATATACATCCACTGACTTGTTCCTATCCTCTCTTCTTACATCACATTAAAATCACCAAACGATGAGTATATAGGCACTAAATTTCTAAATATAGAATCATGCAAACTCTATATTTTTTTCCACACACAAACTATAAATTAATTCTTTAACTAAAATTTTCTCACTTCATTTTAACATAAATCAACATTTTTCTTTTCTTAACTTAGCTTTTCATGAAAACGAATTAACTTTTTAACTATGACTCACATGGCTTCCAATATTAGACATAACTTTATTTAGTTCACTTAACTTAACTCTTCACATATTGCTTGCATATGAGAGTACTTACTATTTCCATCAGGTGAAATGATTTTGATCTATGACAAAGTTGTGATCAATGGTAGTAAATCAAATAGGAAATTTGGGGATAGGTTTGTATGGATTGTGTACTCTTATAATTTTGAATTTTTTATGCAAGACTAGAGTTCACTTGGTTGTAACACATTTGAATATTTGACAACTGTTCGGCTAGTTGGGTTGTTCACTCTAAGAGGTTAATTTCATTCATATCATTTGCATATTGGTTATGCTAAGGCACAATTGTATGGAATGATTATCTACATACTTCTATAAGTGTAAGCTTATGAATTTTAATAATCATGAAATATTAAAAATGAGGTGTAATATGGAATCATGTAGTTTCATATTGAGAAAATCGATGAGATTAAATGAGTCATGCTGCACCACAAACCTATAGTTACGGGCCATCTGGGTGCGCTAATTCAACCTCCGATGTGGGTGACTATAGGAGCCTCACAATGACTTTTTAGGTTAAATTAACATTTCCGCTAGAGGTACTCTTTCAACCTCCTTCATAATTTATTTATTTATATCTCTATTAGGTGTGGAAGATAAATCACATAGTAATTAATTCTGAGTTTGAAATGATATCAATTACTAATATTACTTAAATCAATTTTAATACCTAACAATAAATTGATATAAAAAAAATATTGTACTGCATTTTGTATAATTTTTTTTTACAATATTAGTAGAATGTTTTTTTACAATAAGAAAAAAATTAAATACTAAAATATTATCTAAGCAATAATTAAATTATTTTTATTTGTATATTTGATATATTTGTTTAATATTGAAAAGAAAATTGAGATGTGAGTATAAGACATATGCAATAATCAAATTTCCGACTTTTCATTTAGAAAGAAAAAATGAAGGTTTAAAATGCATATATTGGTGAATTTGTATTTTAATATTTTTGGATTTCATTAGGTATAGTTTTGAAATTAATATATACATATATAAAAGTAGAACACAACTAAGAATATTCTTTTTTTATCATTATATTGTATCTAATTTCCTGCAAATTATATCAAAGTTTTAGTTGAAGTAATTTATATTTTTTCAAATACTTAAAAAATAAAAGGGTTTAGCTCCTAGAGTGTAGCTTAATTGTCAATCACCTCATTATGAAGTATTATGTAAAACAATGAGATTCAAAGTTAAAATCCCCATGAGTTAGGCCAACCAAAAAAAAGTAATTTTATCTATTTATTTATTATATTTTTAGAATGTGGTATGTATATTCTAATTGTTTTGAAATCAAATTATCTTTAATTTATTACCTTTACGTAATTTTTTATTTGAAAATATAAATTAAATTAAATACTTAAAAGATAGTTAAAAATATTCTAACTTTTCAAAATGTTATATTTTAATTTCATAATTAATTAAAATGTTAATATGATTAGCATATTGTAATTTTATATTTAAGTAAAAAGGATTAATGAGAACGGAAAAATATTGTTGGACAATTGGTGGTGGTTGTGTTAGTATTGGAATTCATGTTCTCATTGATAACAATAAGACTAGCATGAATGCTTGTCATAGAAGATCCATGCAGTAATGGCTCACTAGGACTCATATGGTATCTATAGGGTTTATGTAGAGAATCATCACAGTAGCAGACTTATTGGAAAGGGAATAAAATTATGACTATTGTGTTGGTCTAGATGGAATTACCATGGTAGCTATAGGCTTTATGTAGAGAATCCTCATAGTAGCATGCTTACCGAAGAAGCCATAAAATGATGACCTTGGTGGATGGGATTTCATCTTTCCTTGGACAAGAAGAAGATTCAAAGAGAAATGAGTGAAAAAGTGTTTACAACCATATTAGAGGTAGAAAATGGGCTCAAAGACTACATCGAATCGTATCCATTGAAAAGTGCTCTCGAAGAGCTTTTAAACGATATCTGGAAGTCCAAAAATGGTGATCCAAACTTAAACAGGAATAAAACAACTTATAGACATAATCATAAACATGGAGATGCAACAGAAAAGCACTTCCTTTCATTAATAGAAAATATTGAATTATGCTTACAAACATAATGGTAATAAGATAGCTTGAGCGATGGTAGCTTATCTTTGATAAGAGATGTGGTAGTTATATGCCTCTTAATGATGTTAAAATCAGGATGAATGGCCTATTTATTATTGGAAAACATGAAATATTCCTAAACGACCAAAATCCTAACCCTAGGAGATGTAACAAAATGACTTTGTTGGCCCTGTTGGGGTTAGTTGGGTAGCCAACATCCTATGGCTGTAACTTGGTCATCTTATCTATTTTTGGCGTGTATGATACCTTGTTCGAAAGGTATCGCCTAGTACTAAAGGTTTCACCACAGGCCCCTGCTAGCAGCTATGAGGTTACCGCGAACCCTAAAAAAACATTGTGTAGGGGATCAAAACTGCTCTAGAAGTTCAGGACCTGAAAAAATACTAAAAATAGTAAATGCTAAAATCAACAAGGAAACAATTGAAACTAACTAGGGGGTCTAGGTGGAATGGGCAGGTGGCCACCAATATCAACTTGGATCATTCCTCCCCGCTTAGGAGGTAATGGTCCCCATTACATGCAGAGCCTCCATGAGGTGAGGAAATTTTTGTTGAACCTAGTCCCTTGTGAACCACTTGCCCTAGTGAAGGAGTTGAAATTCTTTGACAAGTCGATATAAATTTATTCTCTGTTGGTGAGCTTTCTTGGTCATTGTGTCCATGATCTGATTAGTTGTGGCATGTTCCATGCAATTCATCTTGATCATTGTTGGTGCGAGATGTTTTGCAATGCTATATGTGTCTGACAATGGTGGAAAGTATGTTTGAAGACGATCTACATTGAACACTAGGTGAAAACCAAGGAATGGTGGGATGTTGATCTCGAAGGTGTTGTCACCAATGACCTTGTTGATGATGTATGGCCCATATCAGAGCGGGTGAAGCTTTCAGTGTGTTCCAACAAGGTACTCCTTCTGCAAATGCAACCAAACCTTGTTGCCAACCTGGAACTTGTGCAGCACTCTATGCTAATCATGGAGGTTCTTGGAAATAACATTAGCTCTAGCTAATATATCATGGACCTGTTGGTGGATGTGTTGAATTCATTCAATGAAGTTGTTAGCCATTTCAGCTTTAGCCAAAATGTAAGCAAATTCTATCTGAGTGGCTGCAAATGGTATGTCCACATCAATGAGGCATAATGGCTAAAATCGCACCCCTACCTGAAAGGGGTTATGGCATGTTGAGTCATGGAGAGCTCTGTTGTAGCTGTATTGGACATAGGGGAGACTTTCATCCCACGTGCATGGATGCTTCAAGTTGTACATGCACAGAATGTGTACGATCATCGTATTGACAACCTTTTTTAGGCCATCAATTTGGGGATGTAAACTCATGGACTTAGTGAGTTTTGTATCCAGCATCCACCAAAGACTTAACCAAAATGCACTTAGGAATATGTTGTCCCAATTTGAGATAATGGACTGTGGTATCCCAAAGTGTACCCACACTCTCTCAAATAAGAGCTTAGCAATGGCCTTTGTTGTGATAATCTTCTTGTATGTTTCCATGATGGCCATCTTAGATAACCTATCAATGACCAGGAAAACACAATCATTGTCATGCTTAATAGAAGGAAGGCCCAACATGTAATCCATGGAGATAGATTCACAAGTCTGGCTAGGAGTAGGTAGAGGAGGATACAATCCTTACTTCTTGATGCTTCATTTGGCAATAGCGTGGGTTGTGCAGGATCTAATGTACTTCCCAACATCTTGACAAATTTTTGGCCAATAAATTTACTTTTTCAATACCACCATTGTTTTCTCTACTCTGAAATTTCCAAGAACCCAACTATAGTGCACCTCCCAAATTATCTTGTCACATTCAATTGAAGGAAGATAGATGTGTCCCAGGTGGCATAACAATACATCCTAAACGTGAAAATTTTCACATGGTGAAAATTTGAAACTGGCTTCCCTTCCAGGAGTGTCTAGTATACGTTGTCGAATTCTAGATCGCTCTTGTAAAGATGCGACCACCCCAATGTGTTGTTCCCACAGGAGTCTAGCACAATGATTAGTGCCATGACTAGTGGTCAGCTGATGCAATCTAAAAAATTATTGGTGTTACCCTCCTTATACTTAATTTTGAAATGGAATTGTTGCAGGTAGGTGGAATATTTTCGATGGTGATCGTTCTGCAACTTCCCTTGTGTTTGTATGAACTATATAGGTCGATGGTCTATGTGGATTAACATTCCCTTCCCTAGAATGTAATTCTTCCATTGAGGATAGGCGTGCATAATGGAATATATTTCTTTTTCCTATGTGGGGTACTTTGGGACTGTGTCTAAATCTGTCTCACTGTGGTAATACACTCAATGCCCATGCTGATTAAGAACTCCACCAATAGCAAAGTCGGAGGCACCTATCTCAATCTCAAATGGTTTTTATAGGTCTGTTAATGTGAGCACTGGGGTAGAACAGGGGTGATTCTTTATTCGTAAAATGCTTTTTGTTCAGCTTCCAAGAAAAAAACCTTTTCTTTCGCTTTACCATTGGTGACATGACTTAAAGGCCAAGTGATATGAGAGAACTCCAACACGAACCTATGGTAGCAATTGGGAAGACCCAAAAAGTTGGAGAGCTCTATTAGAGTGGTTGGGGCTAGCCAGTCCTCAATGACTTGTATGTTGGATGGGTCCACATGTACACCCTTCTCATCAATGATGTATTCGAGCCAAAGGTACATTTCCCCAAGTTTGCACACATCTTGTGTTTTCTCAGGGTTTTAAGGACCTATCAAATATGGTGGAGGTACTCTTCCCAACTCTAGCTGAAGATTAATATTTCATCTAAATACACCAACACGAATGCATTGGTGAAGGGTCCCAAGATGCCTTCCATCAGTCTCATGAAAGTTGAAGGGGCGTTCGTAAATCCGAATAGAATGACCAACCATTCAAAAAGGCCCTCCTTGTATTTGAAGGTAGTCTCCCACAAATCAGAGTGTTCAATAAGCACCTATTGATAACCTAAATTCAAGTCAATTTTCTTGAAATATTTGGCCCCTTTGAGCTAGTCCAGAAGATCATGAATCCACGGGATTGGGTACCTATTCAGTAAAGTGATCACGTTCAGCACCTGATAGTCAATATAGAGCCTTGAGGTCCCATCCTTCTTCTGTACCGATATAATCAGCTCCCATAAGGTGATGAGATTGGATTGATGTACCGTTTCTGCAAAACAGAGCGTCGATATATCATTCCATTGGGCAGCGACGCGCTCGGGGTTAGATCAGTGGAGTGCTTAACCTGACAGTGCAGAGGTACCCTTGTGGGTGAGGTGATAACATCCTTGTAATCCTCCACAACCTTGTCCATCTATTATTTCTCTTCAGAGGAGCCCTGCCTGGAAGCCATGGCCACAACCTTCTTCCTGCCATGGGGGAAAATCATTGGGAAAACAAATTTCTTGGTCTAGTAAATGATATTACTACATTTCTTTGCAGTGATCAAAGAGATGGTGGAAGGTTCGGTTACCTCTAGTATCCTATACAACTTATTAGCCATTGTAATAATCACAAAGTGAGGTCCAGAATCATATACATAACGTTGCTTCGATAGGTATGGTTTTCCTAACGGTACATCACAAGCTTCAGGAGGAGCAACATTGCACAGTACCTCATCTGTGAAGAGCTTGATCACTACAAGAAAAAGGACATTGGTGAGGGGCGAAAAATGTCACCATAAGCTCATTGGTGAAGGTCAAAAGAGAATTCATCACCAAAAATGATTTATAATGACAGATAACGATCGTCACCATTTCATATGAGCAATGGTGATGGACCATAACCTCCATCACCAACAACTTAACGTCACCAAAGGTATAGGTGTTGTAGTGACATTAAAGTTCATCGCCAATAATGATTTAAAATGACAAATAGTGACCGTCACCATTTCATATGAGCAATGGTGACGGACCATAGCCTTGGTCAGCAAAGGTGGGATTGCCAAAAGTATAGGTGTTATGGTGACATTCAAGGCCCATCACGAATATTGATTATAACGACGGATAGTGACCATCACCATTTCATATGAATAACAATGATCTATTATGATGGATCTTTAACGGTTGTCACTATTGGTGCATATATATGGTGACGTTCATTGACCATCACCAAAAGTCACATTGCTAGAAGTATAGGTGTTGTGGTGACATTCAAAGTCCATCATGAATAATCACTATAATGACAGACAACGACCGTCACCATTTCATATCAAAAACAACGATTTATGGTTACAGATTTTTGAGGTTCGTCACTATTGATGCATATATATGGTGGCATTCATTGACTGTCACCATTTCATGTTTTTGGTGAGGGTCAAAAAATGTCACCAAATCTCATTAGTGATGGTCAAAAGAGACTTCGTCACCAAAAATTGATCGTCACCATTCCATATGGATGTCAGGGCATGATGGAATCGAACCACCAACCTCTTGCTTATAAAGCAAATGCTCTACCATTGAGATAGCACCCTTTAAAAAAATATACTTTTAAAAATTAGACCTTGAAACTTCATAAATTGTAAATTCTACAAATTTCAATAAATTAAAGTCTTGGCAATATCTTACTAAATAACCAAAGCAGCATCGAAGCTACAGGTCCCTACCTAATGGTTATTGAAGTTATGAAAAGTGGGTGGAGGGAAAAATAGTTATGTATAAGAGAATCAATATGTTGAGTTGAATACTCAATTAGAAGTGAAACTCTTAAGACATTTATAACCTATAAGTTACCTATAACTAGAAAATGCACCAAATATTGCAAAGCAAATGTCATAAGTGGATAACATATGGAAGAAGAGGAAGCAGGGACTTAGAACCCTTGTACATCTTGGAATTCCTTAGCACTTGGCACATCTTATCTTGTTTGACATGTCTTTGTACTATCTGGAACATGTTAGCATGCCCTAGCATTCCCTAACACACCTTGGCAGTCATGACCTCACAACTAGCATTACATTTTTCCATGACTTGGTAACCATACATTGCATAGAACACCTTGGCACTCCCTAGTTGTCATGCCCTATGTTATCCTCCATAATGTCCCAGGCTGATGAGGAGATCGACAGAGGTAACACCAGACCAAGATTTTAGTCTGGTAGATATCCCTACCAAACAAGAGAGGACTCTCTTTATGAATTCACAGCTAAGAGATGACTGGAATGTAAAGGATCTTTGGCTAGATAGCTAGGCTCAAGTGGGTTTTTGGAAAATTTAGGGACTTGGAACTCTGTCCACTAGTGTCTTATCTAGTAGGGATTTTGTCAAGGGGGCAGGGACTTGGAACTCTTTCTACAATAAAGCACCTAACATGAATGACATAAGAACCCTATAATAGAGTACCTCCTACCTAGAAGATTGTCCCCTGCTCAAAATATAGAACCCTTATCTACTGTGCACTATTCTTGAAGATAAATCTGTGCATAAAATAGTACTAATAAAAAAACCTAAATTAAGAAAAGTGAGCATCTAAGTCAAACATTAAAATTATACTAAATATGGCTCTATATAAGTTTTGGAAACACTAGACATACATGCTTGCATACAACAACCATAAGATGCTAAAATTGATGCACTTCTTTCATCATTGCTATACCCCCACAACAAAACTGGAACCTGTAGCATTTACCCCAAGTCTGTATGCATCTGCTAAAGGTGTAGATTGAAAGGATCTGTTGAGATGAAATACTATTGAAGGAGAAACACCTTCAAAACAACAGATAAAGTCTACTATGAATTCAACCCATTTGAACATAGACCAAGGCTACTATTGCATACACTTCTCCACTGAATGGAAACGGCAATGTATTACAGTGTTGCTGAAGAAAAAACACCTTTAGTGCAACACGGATAAAACTCTAATAGATATTGTCACTATGGCCTTGGTTGTATATCATCTCATCAATATAGGTAACAACTTCGATAATTGAAAAACCAAAAGGTGAGCTGCATAGATCATTTGAAATGAAAGATTTGGGCATACTTTATTATTGTTTAGGAGTGTTGGTATAGAAAATGCAAGGTACCCTGTTGTGTCTTTATGTCACAGGCCAATGATGCGAAGAAATACATAAAATATTAAATTGCATGGTATAATTCGATTGCAGGTTCTTTTGAAACTAGAGTGGAATTATCCTTGTGAAGGTTCTAATCTAGTGGGTATAGCTTTAAATAAGAATCTAATAGTTATGGGGTTGGAATTGTTTCACAATTCATGAAAAGTCCCAAATTTGTTCACTAGAAAGAAGCAGAGTGAGTTGTCAAGTTTATGGAAGGGAACACCCTATTTGCAAGAAGATAACTTGAAATTAGTCGAGCATATTATTTCTCGTCTTCTTGTACATGTGTGCTTTGAAAAGATAACCACATCCAAAGACTCAATAACATCTCTGGTAAATTTTATAGATGTGAAGCACTTCAATGCACTTTATTACATTGTTCAATGAATGAATTTCTTTTGAGGTTGTTGAATTCTGCAATAAGACATGGAAGTGTTAAGATAATATGTCTAATGACAAGTTAATATTTTGATAGTTTATAATAACAAGGGAGCATGAACCACACCAATAAGAATAAGCATACCAGTGAACCAACATGATCTCTTCCTGCTTTTTCTATTTCTTCTAATGCTTTCCTTTGGTGCTCGAGATATGCCTTCAACAAAGTCACAAGTGGAAATTTTTCTACAAGTCCAAACGCAAAGACAAACCATTAAGAATCCATTTTCCTTTGACTGTGCAATATTTCCACAACATCTGCAAGAAACAATACCAAACATGCCATGCAAGACCACAATCAACCAATTAGAAGCCCATAAAGTCTTGAAAAAACTTTTATTAACCACTACTCTGTAAGAAATTTCAAAATAATTTACAGCACAAGAATCAACAACTTCAAGAAACCTTTCTGATGAAGGCATATTAAGCATAATAATCATCTATATCTGAAGAATTAAATCATCTGCCAACTAGTAAACAGACCTTTCTGCTGAAGGCATATTAAGCATAATAATCATCTATGTCTGAAGAATTAAATCATTAGCCAACTAGTAAACAAACCTTTCTGCTGAAGGCATACTAACCATAATAATCATCTGTCAGAAGGATGAAATCATCAGAGAAGGAGTATTTCTACATAAAAATACACATCAACTTGTAAACAATTAAACAACGACATACACCTTTGCAAGTAAACTCAGCCTCACACTTGACAAGGAGTAGATTAATATTAATTTGATATCAGGAATTAGATGCATTGTTTGAAAAAATGTTTATGCAGATTTGCACAACTAGCCTTGAGTCATTGACATACCTTTAATAGTATCCTTTAATCCATCTATAAAGACTGAAACTTCAATGACCTCTATCAATCTGTTGCTTAATATCAATAACTTTCAAAATTTTGTGACTTATCCTTTCGGATTTCAGATATCTTATCTTCATTTTTTACTTGAGATATTCTTCTTTTGACACTCTGTCACACACTCTGTTACATTGACAATTCCTGCTCTGTGAAATCTATTTATAAAAGTACCATGTGCCATAACAATTTATTTGACTGCAAGGAGCTCAACTTGTTTGTTCCAAAGTGACACGTTGAGGATGTGAAGCTATTGTACATACATTTTGAAGTCACATGGAGACAGGGAATTCATTTTGGATTGAGTAATTCAATTATTATTGTTATAGTTTAACCACACAGTCTAGACATAGTTTGGCACCTATTTTCTTAATTTTTTCCCTTTCATATCATGTAGTTTCATTTACGTTTTTGTAGGTTTTCTGCTCAAAAATTTACATCAATGTTATATCGTAGTGCCTTCACCATCGAATATCACTTGGTAAACTGAAAGATTGAAAAATGAGCAACTAAATTTTTATAAGTAAATCTCTAACTATAATAAGGGGAATATAATTCAAAAAAATAGAGACATGATAAGAAAAAATATGTAGGGTTGAACTCTTAGATACCTCTCACCTACATATGTGACTCATTTGTTAGTCGAGTGAAAGGTGTTGAGTTGATGGGAACAGAGAACTGTTCGATCCCCTTCGTGAGAGTTAATGCCCACTATCATTGGCGGTTTCCCTGTTACATGTAATTGGACATTATTAATGGTGAGAGAATCTTTGGAGGGATTGCTTGATTTTCATTTTGGCTTTGCATACATGGAAAAGTAGGGTGAAGATTCTTATGCAGATTTCAGGTTTGGAAATTTGCTTTAAGTTGTATTCTTCTTAGTTTCATTTTCTCAGCATGGCAGATGAAAAACATTACAGGGGTTGTTCTGAGAAATGTCTAAGAACCCATTATAACAAGCATAGTTCATCATTTTTCAAGGTCATAACAAGGTGAATCAAGGTATTTCTAGTCAAGACACAAGACTAGAAGTATCTTCTGAGCTACAAAACTCAACATGCATTACATATTTTAGTCTGGGGTTGGATTTGTTTTATGGTGAAAAGCTAGGAGGATTAGAGCGTGCTTCTTAAGCAAGATTGGATGTGGGGGGGGGGCGCTCGATACTATGCCTAAAAAGTCGAAACTTGGTTTTGACCCAATGGAGGAACAAACATATTTGCAATAGATTCAAGCTCCCTTTAGAGTTGTGAAGGAATTCAGACATTTTGGAAGGGTAAGTAATTCTATAGGTCAATTTTATCTCCTTGGCAAAAAATTTCAGTTTCAAAGATAGAAGAGTGGTTAAAATGCTGGCAGAAACTGATATTCATGAAAATACTAAGATTGTGTGTAGATACTGAGATTTCCCAAGGAAAATGGATTTTAAACTAGAAGTTGGACTTCTGAACAATGAAAAGTCCCATTTCATTGGGTTAACTGTCATACAATTTTGTGGGAAGATTGCAGAGAGAGCAAAAAGTATGAATGGTGGTGTCAACAGATTCTAATTTGGAGGCTACTTCAAAGTTTGGAGAAGGTAGAAGAAAAAGGGCAGGAAAATATCAAGACTGTTGATTCAAATGTTGTTGCGACTTCCAGCTTTGGAAGGTGATAAGTGCTAGTCTGAGGTATGTGGTCCTAAAGTGGTTGAAGGAACACATGATTTTCCTGTGACTTTTCAAGGTAGGTCCCCTTTTATCAATTCCTCATGCTATCAAATAGTACTAAAAGAATCCCCTTCCATTATTGGGTGTTCCAAAATTGTTTGTAACATTAAGGAAGGTTTAGGGGACTTTAAGGCCCCCCACTGGAATTTGGGTCCATCTTTTGCTTCAGGAAATTGTGGCATTATCTTCATGCCAGTTATCCATTCTTTAGACCATGCAATCCAGTATTCAGAAGCTTCATCAGATGATGTAGGGATTCATTCTTTGTCCTATTTTGATCGTCAGCCAGTTAAAGTGGCCTCACGAAATAAAGGTGATGAGATGTTCAAGTCATCTTACCATCCAAGATCAAAGAAAGAATGTTGTGGGTGATTTTGGGGTTTGGAAGGGGGTTTAGCACTTAATCAGGATCACCACGAAGTTTCTGTTCGGAAGAAACTCTAATAGCTTTAAAGCAAAGTCATGGTTTCAAAAAAAGAGGAGGGAAAGGGCACAGTTGACAATTAGTGGGGCCCTCGCAGCAAGAAAAACCCCATTTCTAAATGATTTTTCAGTCATTTCTTTGAAGTTAAAAAGTTGATTGATGTAGAACCAATTAAATAAGCACCTACGTGGAGAAATAACTAAATATTCAGAAGTGGAATTTCAAAAAGGCTAGATAAATCCTTTGTTGCTACTCAGTTGATGTTAGATTCAGATAGTGAGATCATAAATTGTGTAGGGAATCTCGCCTTATATTGTTGGAAATTGAATCAGAGAGGAAGAAGCCTCCATCCCCCTTTAAGTTTAATCACTTACTGGCTAAATAAAAAGGATTCCAAGGCTGTGGTCATCAAGAATTGAAGACATTACCATAGTAACAGTGAGGACATAGACATGAAGTAGTTCATAGACAATCTGAAAAAGGTAAAAGGTGAAGCTGCAGATTGAGCTCAAAGCTTTGTTAAAAAATATTTAAATGATATCGAAAAATGAATTAAAAACTTCTGATAATAAAAAAGCAAGGCTATTTTTGAAAGATGAAATCAATCCTCTCAAAGAGCTGGAAGGGAAAACAAACCACCTTGCCAAAGAGGAAAAATAAACTAAGCTAAAAAGGAGAACCATCTTGTTCTCTAAAAGTGATAGGAATACTAATTTTTTTTACAAGTACACAAGTCATATAGGAAACATTAACATTATTTGGGAAAACAATAAGCCAGATAGCTCTAGGGTTAATAAGTCTTTTTAGGAGATAACTGAAGTGAGAAAGAAACATTTTAAAAGTCTAATGGAAGAAAATATTTGTGAAATCATGAAAATTATCAGGCTATTTCCTAGCATCATCATTGATGAAATGAACATAGAATTGGAAGCAGAGGTGTCCAAAGAGGAGATCAAATCAGTTTTAAACTCCAAAAAACTAAAAATTGTATACCCAATGGATGGACAATTGAATTTCTGAAGAAGAATTTATGCTCCTTTATAATAGGAAAATCTATGTTGTTGTGGGAACAATATATGAAAGAATACATACAATTAAAACTTACAAGATTCCCACTATAGAAATGATGCTAGAACTTGAAAAGGCATAAGACAAAATGAATTGGATCTTTCTTAGACTGTTGCCGATTCGACTAGGAATAAACTTGCAGATTGTAGAATGGTTAATGGGATGCCTTAATTTAGTTCGTCTTACAGTTCTAATCAAAGGGTCCCCAAAAATTTTCTTTAATGCATATTGAGGTTTGTGTCAAGGGTGCTCTCTATCACCATTTCTTTTTCTATTAGTGATTGAAGGTGTATGTTGATCACGGATGCAAGGAGAAGAGGGATAGAGAAAGGAGTAAAAATTTCTGACTCTAAATATTCTCATCTATTGCTTGTCAATGATATCATCACATCTGGGCAAGAATCACTAAGGAAGTTAAAAGGTATAACACTCATTACTGTAAAACTACAGGTATGGAAATCACTATGAGAAATTATACAATGTTGTTCAATGCTTTGGTTGAGGAAGAAAAATCCTAAATAATGAATTTGTTTCCTATGAATTTTATGGAATTAGATGAAGGAAACATATAATTGGGATCTTAAAGTATGTCGATTATATTTATTATGATTGAACTTGGTTGTAGAGCAAAATTAAAGCTCTAATCTCGTTATGGTGCAATTGATGGTTCTCTAGGGGAGGGAGATTAGTGCTGGTCAAGGATGTGCTGTAAATTATTCTTGTGCATTCGATATCTATTGTCCATATCCATAAAGGCATCATAAACACAATAATATATATATAGATATATATATATATATATATATATATATATATATATATATATAGATATATATATATATATATATATATATATATAATATATATATATATCTTAACAAAAAAAATTGAAAACATAAGGAAAATTAAAGGAATTTATTTACTTAAATGGAGCCAAGTGGTAAATTTTAAAGAAGCTGGAGGGTGGGGCATAAAAAAATATAAATCTCTTCAATCTAGCTTTAGCTGCTAAAAGTCTGCAAAGGTTAGCCTACAATGAAGGTCTATAGGAGAAAAAATTTATGAAAACCAAACATTTGAGAATGATTTCTATAGAAGAAAAGGAACATTTTAATGGAAATTCTGTTGTTTGGAAAGATTTGGTGAAATAATTCCCATTAATTAGAAAATGGACAACATCGAGGATTCAAAGGAACAAGTTAAGAATAGTGGAAGACCCCTAGATTGGCTGTAAAGGTAATTTCAAACTGTGTAAGCTAATAAGAGATATCCATCTCTTAGGGATTTATTCCAGGGAAAATGCGGCAACAAATGATGGCAGGAATGTTTGATCTCATGGCTTGAATTTAGCATGGGATTTGAATTTGTTAGGGGTAAAAACTCAGGCACAAAACCATATCTTAAATTCTAGTGCCATTAATGATTAATCTTTCTAAACAAGATGAGCTAATTTAAGTGGTCAAAAAATGAGGGATCTGTTGCCAAACTAGAGTACAAGGTAAAGATGGATGAAGGAATGATGAAGGAAAGATCCCCATGGTGGAACTTAGTTTGAAAGTTAGAAATTCCTCTTAAAGCTAAAATCTTTCGTTGGTTAGCTTTAGACAACAAAATTTTAACTTGGGATAAGGGGGTCCTAGAAGATGTCTTTTGTGTAAGACAAGTGAGAAGTCCATGGATGACTTGTTTCTTTCCTATTTTTAAGCTCGCCTATGGATTGCCTGTAATATATTATTTATTGAGAACCATGAATAGAGTATAATGCTAGTCCAGATGGGCATAGAGACATTGGCAATGATAAGAAAGCTGACAAGCGACTATTTGGTCCTAGATAAAATCAACATGGTAGCCCGATGCCAATATATAATGGGAGTGGGGGTTTTTCACCTTCATTCAGTAGTATTTCCAGGAGCAATTAATCATCTATTAGATTATGAAAAGATGCATGAAGTAGCCATCTGAGGTCTTAGGTTGGACCTTCCACTGACTTTCAATTCTCCCATTGAGAAACCATACCATTGTTGCCTTTTATGATTGGTTCATTGATCAAAGCATGATTCTAGACGTGTTTCCATGGGAGAAATAAATGGGAGTAGTGGACTCTTACTGAATGTTTTTATCCTTGGATTGTATATAAATTTGTAAAAGTTTTTAGAGCGTTACAATCTTTTGTGATTTGGCTTATTTAATTATCTAGAAAGATAATGATCTTCCAAGATCTACAATTGATACCAGTACAAGTTGCCGATAAAATTAGGTATACATGCAGCGGAAATTGATCTTCCTCAAAAGAGTAACTAGCCAGAATTCTAAATGAAATAAAAATATAGCCATGCCCACGCTTGGGTGTTTTTTGATGGAGCACGTCAGAGAGTTCCAGGTTTGTGTGGGTTGGCGTCATTCTATTTGTGGATCAACATCACTATTTCAAGCTAAAGTTAGCAGTAGGACCTAGCACAAACAACCAAACAAAAATTTATGCTATGTGGCTACTCTAGAAAAAAAAACATATAGGGTGTGAAAAAGTTACAAGTGTTTTGAGACTCGAAGTTGATGGTCAATTGCTCTAATAATAAGTGCACAACAGATAATTTGTTACTTGAACTATCATAAATTAGTTCTTGGAGGTTAAGAGGAGATTTGATGTTCTATCCTTCGCACATATCTATAAAGGATTTAATGCTATCGCTGATCAATTATCAAAAAAATCTTTGTTACTAGAGGAAGGGTCCGTTACTGAACAAGAGTTCAGGGGAGGGATATAATTATCAGCTTCTAAAAGCTTGTTGCTCTGATGTAGGGTTCAAAACCCATAGCATTTTTTTTAGGTGTCTTTCTTTTTCTAATGTAGTACTCGTTGTATCCTCTTGGCTGAATGTAGAAAGAAAAATTGTCTTTTTGTGAAGGCTTCCTTTAAGTAGGCTAGGCAGATTGTTTATAAATAGCCATGGAATAGAATCAAGTCTAGCTGCTACATGTAGGACAATTTTAAAGACTTATGTTTGAAGCCTGAAAAGGTAAAATGATGTATATTCCAATTTCACACTTAAAATATCGAATCTAAGATAAGACAACTTTATTAATGTCCAGCAAAAGACCACAAAAGTAGATCAATGGGACTAAAATAGTACATCCACTGTAACTACATCATGGAATTGCCTAAACAAATCCTATATACACGATATAAGCAATAGAAACAGAGGTAAGTGCTTCTGGAAATCCATGCATTGATTAAACCAAAAAAATTGTAGAGATCACTAAGATTTTCCCAATGGTTCTTTAGCATGACTTTAAAATTTTCATCAATTTTCTCATAATATTACCAAGAAAGATGCATTGTGAAAAATTAGAAGACCATTCAATCTTCTTCAAATAGGATTGTCTAGCTAGCTAGAAGGGGACTTATTGAACTTTATGAGGCTTGATTGAACGTCATTGAAATTAGAACATGTTTATAACTTTTCAACATGTAAACTCAAAAAATACTCCCTATGTTTTTCTCTAAACAAAACCTATCATGCAAAATTTCAGAGTGTAACTTTTTAACATGTAAGATAAGAAAATAATTCCCATGCTTTTCTCTAAACAAAACCTATAATTTGAAAATTTCTCACTGGAAATTACAAAAATGGTCACTCATAAAGTGAATAGAAATTCTATAATAGCTACCCTCAAGAGCTTTTACAAATATGGTCACTATAGGCTAGCCATCTAAATCCATCCTCACTAGACAATGGGTTCAACAAGCACCCTTAATTTGATACATCATAGAACATAATATTATAGTAGATCATCCTGATTCCTGGCAAACAAACTACACAAGTCTGGTCTATATCTACAGATTAGGTCAACCACAACTGAACGAACACCAACAAAATTTTCAGAGAGCAATCATCCAGCAACAGATAAAATGATACTATAAGATGCTGAAACTAAATAAATCTTAGAAAAAAAACATTCCCAACATTGTCTAACTGCATTAAAACAATATAAAATGGTTTAATCAAGAGCTGACAATAGTAGGCAGGTACTGAAAAGGAATCATAATGGCGATAGATCCAAGCCCATAATACAGGTAAGCCAATGTCTAAAACTTATGGTGGCTAGTCTGCACTCATGTAAATTGAAAAAAAAGTCATGACTCAAACTCTGGAACAACTCAGCAAAGCCAAAGATTAATAGCATGACCCAGACTCACATAAAAATTGCCAAAAGTGCACAACGAGAGTGTTAAACACACATGGCAGCAGCATAATCTGAAAGATAAAACATGAGAATACATTTTTACTAACAAGTGATATACATTTATAGGACATGGTTTGACCGTTGGGTTCCACATCCCAAGGTCTCTTGGACTTCTATTTGTCTATTCGGCTTCCACACTAACCCATTGAGGATTAGGTGTCCAACATTCACCCCCTTCATCCAAAGGGTTATGTATGAGTCCAAGAAGAGAGCTGTAATACAAAATGTGCAAAAATGCATGGCAACACTAGGCTGAATGTGCTCTTTGAAATGTTGGTATAAAGGGCAGTGGTTTAAGGATGACCACCAACACTTGAATGCTTAGTGCAGTTCCCAAAACTCTTCCAACACTGGCAAGAAGCTGAAGTCTTATACTAGAGGAAGTGCTCCTATTGTTTTGAAGAGGGAAACCTTCAACGATGAAAGGGATGTCTCACCTTGCATAAAAGGGAGAGCTCCAACCTGAAAAGCGAAGTCTCAACTTGTGATGGTTTAAGGATGACCAACAACTCTAGAACACTTAATGCAATTCCTAGAAATCTTCCAAAACTGGCAAGAAGATGAAGTCTTCTACTAGAGGAAGTGTTCTCAATTTTGTTCCTGGTATTCTTCTGAAACTGGCAAGAAGCTAAAGTCTTCTGCTAGAGGAAGTGTCCCAGATTACCAAGTGAAGTCATGCTCAGGGGCATCTTTGTCTCTGGCTACAACTCTGAAAATGGTGTGGCAAGTTGTGGCTTAGGCTTTCTTGATGTGGCTTTCAAGCTTGTAGATGACCATCATTCCCCCCCTGCCAGATACAAGGAGAGATGATGGAGAAAACTCAAGTGCAAGACTATTCAATACTTTAGAACAAATTCTAACATGTGATTGGAATATCTTTTGTCTATTGATGCCCATTGCTAAGAAGCGATCCATCCAAGATGAATCTTTGTTCTTACAGGATGCTTGTTTCTGAAGCATCTGTGTGAAGAACGGGTGGTTTTATTATAGTGCTTAGATGGATGAAGATCAAAACAATGATCTTTCAAATGGCCAACTCAGTCACAGTGTTGGCATTTAACAATCTGTTGTTGTTGTTGTTTCTGTGGAATAGGGGAAAAATCTGGTACAACTGGAGGTGAACTATCATCAAGGAATCCAACACTCTAAAACTGAATGGGCTTTGAGTAGTCTGGAATATGAAAGGACAAGTCCTTCTCATATCCTAGACCAATTCTGTGCTTGTTATGGACAAGTTGTTCCCAAGGTGTGATGATGGGCTTGGGAAGTGCATACTCAGTTTCTGCTTCTGCATGTACAATTGTTGCTTTATTGGGTACTAAATCTGAACGAACTATAACATTATTGACTTGCTTTTGATGGGTTGCAGTCTCAATGTTCTGAACATAAACATGTTCAGAATGACTCCTCTATTTTAATTCTTCTTGCCGTAGCTGAGATTCGAGCAGCAAAAAATCAATTTTCTCTTGTGCATTTTGTACACATGCCTAAATGTTTGTGAGAGAAACTTTGCTGACTTCTAATGTATCATGAGTAGTAGAGAATATTAGAGTTTGAGGAACTCTAATACTTCATTGATTCTGGCCATTTTCTCTTTAATGTCAGAATTACACATTAAAAACTGATCACAACTACTACTCAATCCAGAAAAGTAATACCCACTCATAGTACACAAAAATATCCTTTATAAATGTGCAAAAAATGATCAGTGTGCAACCAACAAGCACCAATTACAATCCATTACATAAAAATAAGAGTTTACTCATGACGAGCACTATGTTCTGACAATACAGCCAACTAAACTTTTCTCCACAAAAGATTACTTTTATTTGTCAAAACAATCATTTCCTTTATACAGCCCACCAAACTCTTATGCAGTAGTCGAAGTAACAAGGAATCAATGCATATATATATAGACAAAAACTATAATGAGTTTTAAATACAATGCCACAACTGGGGCAGCAACAACTGCAAACTTGCTTGGATCCTTCAAATACTCCTTCACTTTCAAAGCATAAATGACGACTGACAACTATAGCACCATGTCATGGATAGGACCATAATGTTCATATATAAATACTTTGACTAGGGTACGAATCAATATTCTCTGATCTTGCCACTTTCTTCAAAGAAAACAATAGTCCACTTCAACATTTGAGATACCAGATTTGAGTAACAGAGGTGCCACGCTTC
Source organism: Pinus tabuliformis (assembly GCA_031772625.1). Classification (NCBI taxonomy): domain Eukaryota; kingdom Viridiplantae; phylum Streptophyta; class Pinopsida; order Pinales; family Pinaceae; genus Pinus; species Pinus tabuliformis. Next base: position 354,237,972 of record CM062805.1, on the reverse strand, counting down.
AACTAGTTCATGATTCGCTATAGGACAAGTCGACGTCCCTTTATCAATAATCCCCTTGGCTGATATCACACCAACAGTAAGTCACACTTACCACAATCAAAAAATAGACTCAGATACTCTACCTAGTGAAAAGAATATACAACCACACACACAGCCTCTAAATGGCATCCAAACTGAGACAAACTCACTCTGGTATGGTAGAAATTGACCCAGAATACCAACACACCAACTAGTAGCAATATATTAGCTAACTCGTCCCCTTTCTCTTCAGAAAACTTTTGATTTTTATGTCTGCTGCCCAATAATAAAATTGAAATAACTTGGCTCACTAAGAGGGTAAAAATCGAACCACTGGTGTATAGAAACTCGTTCCCATAACTTCTATGAGACCGATCTTGAGTGAATCAGAACATTTGAATCTCGAATAGCCTTTTTTTTCCTTAGCATGCACCTTTGTGATTACCTCTTAATGAACACAAAAAGGAGATAAATATTCAAACAAACACTTTACTCTTGTTGGAGTATGGACTTAAGTCTGGTAACCCATCTCTTCTCTACTTGGACTTCAGGGAACCACACCCAGCACACAAACACGTTGTTTCTTAGCCCAGAACTCGCACCTCTAGTTGAATAAATCCATGGCCATCAAGGGGAGTCTCTTTCAGATTCTAACCATGGCAAAATCGACCCCTTGACTGAAGATGAAGGGCCAGCAAACATCAAACTCATTTCTGCTACACACACAGAGATTTGACCTCACATTCTCCTTCAGAACTCATTCCTTTCAGCAGTATGGAGCTTGGTCACTAAAATCCTCTTTTTTTTGGAACAAGAGAACCTGATATATTTAGTAGCCATATAAAACATAAATCTCCAATCAGCTCCAACAATCTATTTTCAATAGAATGGAGTGACTTCTAGCAAGAAAATTACAGTGACTACTTGTTTCAGCCATAAACTTCAGATCTGATATGAAAATACAAACTCAAAAAATACATAGGAGCACTCAGAAAATATGACAACTTCTTGAGTTGTTTTCACGGGCAACAGCTTCTGAAACTACGCATCTTTGTCCAGTGTTCAATTTAATGTAGTCAGCATTCATCTAGCCTTGAAATGCAATGCTTACCTGCAAGTCATAATCCCAAAGTGTATACAAATGTTGAGGGTGTAATATTTTTCGATTGAATTTGGGTGACAACTTCACCATCTATAAATCGGAGGAGACCAAGGCCCAATGTCTCGAGTAAATTCCCTCATCACACAGAAGATTCACACCACACCAGGAGATTAAGTATCTAATAACAAAGACTAGATGCACAAGTCGATAATTCAAAGTTCACATTGACCGCATCATTTTAATTCTCCCTAGCTTTCTTTACCATGGATATTTCAGTGTACTCATTCTTCAAACAATGTACACACTTGTATTATTGGACCAGTTACACATAAATGATGGGCCAGCACAGACTTGAACACATACTAGGAGATTATCAACGTATGTCATATAATTCAACTTCAATGCACATACCAGGAGATTATTCGATACATGGAGAAGAGATAATGTTATTAAACACGCAGGAAATAAACCATAGAGCTCTAGAAAAACATAACCTTCAATTATTCTTTGGAGATGCCTTATGCAATCTGCAACATTCATGGGCTTCAAAAATAAAGTTGGGGTTTCATGGCATTCATTCAAATAGTCAAAAGTTGTATCCCTTCTATAATACTTTCACATCGTTCGAATAGTCAAAAGCTTCACAACGTCGGCGCTCATGACCTTGGGAAGGCGTAACTTCTTAGGATTGTACACTCAGAGCCTATGACAAATGAATGGTCGAGCTACCAGCAAAGCGTTAAGCCTGTAGGAGATGAGGAACAAGCACATTTACCATGAAACAGACATGTGAACAGTGAAACAGATACTGTATTTTGGTAATCTATCAGAGAAATGATAAGGGTTTGCACAGAGATGAATGCATCATTCAATGCACATAACTCATGCTCCAGTATTCATAGAGGATAGAGCATGCAATATTCCTCTCTGTGGTCACAAGGATAGGTCTGCTCAAGAAAGAGGGATGGCAGAACTGAGAGACGTTACCTCCATCATAACCCACAAGGAAGAGAGAATTTACTGTGATTTCACTGAGAGAGAGGAGTGTTAATTGGTTTGACGGGTGACACGATGGTACCACATTAATAGTTCTTCTAATTCATGGGTAGAGCAAAGTGGGCAGGTCTGTTGGATGGCAGCGAAACTGATAGGTAGAGAAAGGCCACAACAACAATGGCAGGAAACACAGTGTTGGTATTTCTTAAGTGGGCAGAGAGTAACTACAGTGAAATTTCCAATGTTCCTATTACATAAATAAAGTAGAGGCATAGAGAGGTAGATAGAGAATCCATAGACTTGTTAGAACAGTTTATTTTCTGCACAGGAAGGCCATAAAACAAATGGCTTAAAGTAATTATGCAGTGTAGGAATACGCCTTCGGCTCCGATACCATGTTAAACACACATGGCAACAACATAATCTGAAAGATAAAACATGAGACTACATTTTTATTAACAAGTGATATGCATTTATAGTACATGGTTTGACCGTTGGGTTCCACATCCCAAGGTCTCTTGAACTTCTATTTGTCTATTTGGCTTCCACACTAACCCATTGAGGATTAGGTGTCGAACATTATAACTCAAACTAGGTACAAGCTTCAAAAACTCAACATAAAACTCTGCAAATAAGAAACTAAAATTTACTTTTCATTACATAAATGTCTGCCAAAATCTATCATAATGACCAAACATAGTCAAAGTCAGTCACGTAGGCTAGTAATTTGGTAAAACTCACCAAATATTTGAAATTTTAACCACATTTAACCGAGTTTGTCCCAAAGGATCAGACCAGACTTGTTTTGCAGCAGAACCAAGTAGATTTTCAAAGTAATTGGTGCTTGTGAATTTCACAATCACATACAGATTTTTCAGTTTAAAAATGGATAATAATAAGCTCAACAGAAACAATATCTAAAACAAAGGAAAACCAAGCACATGAGAAAGTCAACTCCAAGCTTAATAGGATCAATAAAGTAGACTAAGATATTCACAATGGATAGAGAATGCATAAGAGACACTATTCCATAAAGTATTATTAATCAACACAAGACCCAAACCATTAGCAAACTATCCTACCCACTGTACATATGACGGATCTGATACAAAAGATATTATCTGAGAAAGAATCAACATTATCCAATTATAGCCCTTGCTGAAACTAGCACAACTAAAACCTTCTCCAATGTTGTGGCCATCATATCAAATATTGGTCCAGGATCTCCACCCTAATAGTCAAATGCCCAATCTATCAGTCAATTCAGTAGAACAACCACTGAGGCTTACACTAAAAAATAATGATGAAATATATATAAAAATGCCCTACCCTTACTATATGCCACACCCCCTCTTGATATCTAGATTAAGAGGGCCAACAAAGAATATTCAGATTCATAAACCACATCATTAATATAGATTCATTAGGGGACATAAGAAAAACGGTTGGGGAATTCAACTATCTTAAGAACCTGAAACAATAAAGTTGGTTTCACAAAGGCCAAAGCAAGGGGGAACCAACCATTCAACTAGCACCAAGATCTAATGCATCCACTAGAAAAACATAGCAATCAATCCATTTACTTTGTCACTTGCAATAAACACGTGACCTTGACAACCAGCAACGGACCTTCCATATCATCCCTCAATTTGAACCTATCACTTTGAAATATTTTCTCTCCCTTGGTATTAAGACTTCCATAGAATTTGTAACAAAGTGCCATCTCTTATGACACATAAGTGTCGACAATTTGTAGAACTCAATGTTTCCATTTTATAAATTATTTTGAGAAACACAATTATTTGGTGGCAATCTGCACCACATAATAGAGTTCCTGCAGTTTATATGCCAAGTTTGAGATGTAAGTACTTTGCGAATGTCACCCAATGCTTTCACTTCACCTATCCCTTTTTCACATGCCATTCTGGTGGCGTGGACCAAATATATGGACACTAGTGGATGGCTTAATAATGGTCAAGTTTAATTGTTCTACATTTTGACTTTTTTTGTTGGAATTCGACTATAGAATTTTAATCAATATTGCGATTTTTCATTGTTTGAAATGCATTTTTCAATGCATAAATGGATTCAACACTCTGAAATAATTAAGTAACTTATATTGTTGCAGTGCCCAACCCCTTATCCCTCCAAGGTTTGGAAATTTCTCACTATTCTTGCAAAATTGTTTGTTTTTGCATTTCATGAAACAATTTGATTATTTTCTCTCTTTTTTTATTGTGGGTTTCAACTTATATTTTGGTATGGCATTGAAAATACAAGATAAATTAAATCTAATAATAATACACCAACAAAACAACAATTTTCATAGATATAATGGCCAAGTATTTGTTATAAACCAATGCATTACAAGTTTTCCTCTTTTTGTTTGTATGGATCTAGAAATATGGCTATTTTAGATTACTGTTATTGGTCCAAATCACACCCAAACTTAAACTAAAGTTGTGTTCCTCTATTCTCTGCCACTTTCCATCTCTAAAACACAAGTATGTACCTCCCATAATAGGTACCTTAGTTCTATTTTCAAATAATGAGAAGTATGGGCTGATTTCCACTATATTTTAGACTTCGATGACCCTAAAAAATATGCTTTCGCCCTTATCTCATGAAATATTAATGATACCAGTTGGTGCAACCATATATTTTCTTCAAAGTGATCCCCTTTTTATGCTAATGAAGGCCCTCTAACTATCTATTATTAATTAGGGACAACTACAGCCTGTAAGAGTGCCCTTCTACCATAGCAACTCGACCCATATAGCAGGTATACACCTTGTTAACACTCAATAAACAACACATAGAGATTCACCCTCTAAAACTTGACTAATACACCTTTCTTAGACGTTCAACTCAACCCACAATTCTTAGTAACAACACTCAATACATCCAAACAAATGTGCCTATTTTAATGAACCTCTGTGCCATTCTTGATGAGATTTTACCCTTGTTAAATCTCTGTAATGAATCCTAGAGATTTCTCAGAGAATTATGCCCTCTAAGCCAATGAGAACAAACCCAGTCTTAATTATTTTTCTCAGATTTTTCCAGCAATTATTGGGGACTAAAGAATTCATAAGTAGTTACATTACTCGAACCTTGTCTCGTGTTTCTACAGAAACCAACTTTTTACTTTAGTCTTTAAGCTTTGGATTTAGTTTAGTGAATTGTTTCTAAATCTAATATGTATGTAATGTTTTTGGGGCCTCTTTTGAGAGGAAAGTGTAGGATTAATGAACTTTCAACAGTCAATGCATCACAAAACTGAAAAGTCTTGATCCAGTTTTCCAAGTCCAAAGTCCTTGAATCATCTTCACCAAGTTGTTTTACCAATATATTTTATGTGCTCCATTCATGCTGGTAATGCAGATTATATTGAGAAATGAATCTTAAGTAGATATTCAACCTGTAAACTTGCAAAAACTTGCATGTAGTCTAATTTATGCTAGGTTGTATGTTCAAGGTACAAAACTGTGAATCGTGGTTGCAAATAAAATAGACTTCTTGCATTAATAAACTCATTGAACTAGATTTCCTTAATAAACTCATTGAACTAGAACAAATGATAGTAAGCTAGTTGGAAATGAGGGAATTCATAGAAATGGTTGCACTCCAAATATGGATTTTGATCCCCTTTACTCTAAATCTAGTTAGTTTCTCTCTTCAATGATGTATTGTTGGCTACAAGGTGATTGTTTAACAAAAGCCACGAGTAATAAGGAAGGCAAATCTGTAGCTTAAAAGTTAGGTAGTTAAACTTGTGGCATTGACAATCATTTCATATATATATCGAAAACCTGAACCTCTTAAATTTTGATAAAATTTGATGTAAAATAGTGTTTTAATTGACAAGAATGAAGATGGGTTGTTAGAGAAAACCTTCATTAAGATTAGCAGTTACTTTAAAAATGCTTCGTTGACTCTTTTTTAGGGTCATTATAGTGGTAACTGTGTGCAGGTATACCAACGAAGGTCTTCCAATGTTTGCTTAAAGAAAATACAAGATTTTGAAGAAAAATTGTGAAAAATTTCTAGATAGACAATGATACATTTGCCTTAAGGTATTCAACTTATGTGGACATATCTTGTTTTCCAAACACCAAAACCTACAAGGCAAGAAGAAATATCTACTTGATTAATTCCTAGTATAAGTGAGAGGTATTTCAAGCCAGGGCAAGTCTAGCAGAAAAAATGATACAATATGATCAAGCTAATGATCCAAAACCTCAAAACCTCATAAGTATTGGGTGATAACATTTAAACAAAGGATGATAGATTTAAAGGTTTGAAAAATAAAATGAGCCTGAAATAAATCCAAGTTAGATGTTCCAAGTTCTACACAAGTAATACTCCAAAAAGAAAAGAGGCCATAAATTCCAATATCATACCTTATTATTATACTCGCTAATATTCTCTTATAGATTCTGCACTCCAACTTGCAAATAACATTGTTTCTTATTCACGCTAATCTTCTCTTATGGATTCTGAACTTCAGCTTGTAAATCATATTGTTGTTTATTTAGGACCAAAATGTTTTGCTGCAACTACTTAATTTTAGGCTCTAATGCCTAAGTTAGAGGCTTCTTTGATTGTCTCTCTGCCTAAATATGAGCTAATTCTCATTCCAGCTCAACTAATTTTTTCCCTGAGTATGAAGAAAAAATTTCAAAATGCATTAAAGACAATATAAAAGATAGCACAAGGATCTCGCAACATACGATGTCCATCTCACCTGTAGTGGCAGAAATTGATGAGAACGTTGAAGAACTTGATGGTAAGCTGGTGATTGGGCCTAAAAATATCCTTCGAAGAGAAATCATGGAACTGACAAGATCAATTGCTTTGTGCTTTGACGTGCTTGCTGAAGCTTTGGAGAGCTGTAACTTATATTAGCATCAGATTGACGTACATTTTAACAGGCTGCATAAACCCGTATACTTATAAAGCAAACTTTTTCACCAACTGTACTATAGAATTTCTCCATTTGTATCAAAATGAGACCAATGACGGTGATTGTTGGTGAGGAGCCTCTTTTGGTAGAAACCCCATGGATATTTTGTATGTTTCCAATACACTTAGATTTCTGTCAGTAACATGTATCTTAGATTTTGAAGTGAAGGTCAACCGAACAAAAATGGGTTCATCTGAGGCTCTGAATAAATCTAAGATGGTTGGTTACATCCATTGAAAATGATCCTAGATGCAACTTAAATGGCCTGTAGGTAATCTTATATTAGTAGAAGAAACAAAAAAAAAAAGATTTATGCCCAGTGGGTGTAGATCTTTCAAACTCCAGTGAAAATAGGGGCTCAATGAGAAGGTAATTATATTAAAATTTTGTGGATAATGGAACCACTGCTAGTAACGATTTTTGCAAACAAAATGGGTCAGCAGTTTTTTAATTTGATTCATAGTAAAAAGATCCTTTGAGATCATTTTGTGACCTATATGCCACAAATCAAAGTGCACTGTGCTCATGGAAGCAAAACAACTAAACAACCTCTGTCACATTCAGAAACAAAATCCGTAAGTCGACTAACAGAAATTAAATATTTATTAATAAAACTTATTTGGGGATACAACCCTTGAAACTTCGAGGAGTAAGCACATACTGGTCATTTTATTTCATTTCTGCCATCTCCATTTTTTAGTGCCAAAAGCCCCATTCTCCCCTACATGTATTCTCATTTTCTAGGAATAAACATAGGCCATCGATATTATTCATTTTATATCATCAATATTTTCGAGGGCAAAGAGCCTCATTCTCTGCACATGTATTCTAATTGACAAGTACTGAAACCTTTCCTTCCCCTCTTCAAACTGGTGCTTGGACCCTAAATTCGTTATTTTATTAACAAATTCCAGAACCCTTCCTTCCCCTCTTCAAATAGGGGCTTGGATCCTTGGAAGCAGTGTAGTGCAGGGGTTCACCGCATGCCAGAAAGCAAAATGTATGCAGTAATTTTCTGTTAAAAACTCAAAATAAGAAGGTATGGTGGCTCTGAGCCAACAGAGAAATGGGAATGTCCAAGGTTTTATTCTTCAAACACCCATGGTATTCCGCTGAAAGAGGGAGGGGGATCTCGGAATCCCAAAAATTTGGAATTGTCTTCTGAATTTTTGAAATAGAATTAACATTTCACATAGATTCTCTATGGCTCCTAGTTTTCCAACACTTCTAGATCGCAGAAGATCGGTAATTTTGTCTTGTTCCTACATGTAGATAAGAAAAATTAAACCCTGACTCCTAAAGAATGCTCCCATTCTCGTGAATACAAGTCCAAATAGGTAGATGCAAACATACATAGAAGCCCTATGCCTGGGTCATTTTCCAACACTTCTAGATCGCAGAAGATTAGTATTTTGTCTTGTCCCTGCATGTAGGTAACAAAAATTAAACCCTCACTCCTAAAGCACGCTCTCATTCTTGTGAATACAAGTTCAGATAGGTAGATGCATACATACATAGAAGACCTATTCTTGGGTCATGTATTGAGTGAAGCAACTGTAGATATGGGAGATGGTATCAGGGTTTGATTTCATAAGCTAGTTGTGGGTAATGGGCCGAACCAAAAACTATGATAGACTACTAAAAATGTTTTTGTGCTTGGGTCATGTATTGAGTGAAGAACTAGGAGATATGGCAGGTGGGATCAGGGTTTGATTTCAGAAGATAGTTGTGGGTAACCAGCTAAATCCAAAACTCTGTTAGACTACTAAAAATGTTTTTTTTCTTAATGGACTATAAATCAATGGTCTAATAGAAAAGTCAGGTTTTAAACATGAAACTATTTTGTTTCCCACCCTTGGACTATTGTGCACAGAGGTAATGGGTGGTTAGTTAGTGGTTTTCAAATGTTTTTCTTCCCACCATTAGACATTGTGCATGGAGGTAACACATGGTTAGGTAATGGTTGTGACATGTTGTATATAGGGAGGAGTATAACTAGATTTTTTCTAATTCGTTGTTAAGTGGTAAATAATTTTTATTTTAATTTTTTTAATTTTTTGAGGAATAATTTCTTCTAGTCATAGATGACAATTAATTTTATTTTAAAATGTGTAGTGTATTCATAAGGCATAGACCAATTAGTTTATGTGTGGTTTAATCCCCGGGTCGAACCTCATGCTTAGGGGCTAAGGAGTGGAAATAACTTTTGCGAAATTAAACTTCCCAAGGGGCATCCAAGCTTGACCAAAGCCTTGCACAATCTTGTTTATGAGGGGTTTAATCCCCATCATAGGGTCAAACCTCATGGGGATGGGTTGAGGAGTGGAAATCACTTTGGGGGAATTAAACATCCCAAGGGGCATCCAAGCTTGGCGAAAGCCTCACACAATCTTGGTGATAAACATCCCATTGTCGGTAGATCAGTCTTCTTCCAACCAATAAGCATGTTGGCCCTAACCTAAGCTCCACCTAGCTACAAAAACAAATGTGTCTAGCATAATTAGTAATATGTGTGGATAAATTTAAGGATTTAATTAAAATCTAATTAGAATAATAATATATTTATGTTGAGGATAATAATTATTTATTTTTTTGTTTATAAAGGGTGTGTATTACATAACATCTTAGATTTTTCACAATTAAGTGATTTGGTTGTGTTTATGTCATGCCTACACTATTGCATAAATCCATTCTCTCAACAAAAAGCCATCGAACTCCACTACAAATGATAGCTTTAGCATTGCATCCTAATTCCAATTACAACCACAATATTGATTGTCCTTCATGTAATCAAAATACAACCCTCCAATGACAAGGACCTTTGCTTCTTCTCCACCAAGTTTCTATGTTTCTCCTTCAACAATAGTCTTCCAACAAAGCAAGGTAGGCCTTGTGTGACATAAATGCTTGTGTCAATGGGGTCAAAGCACAAGGAGAGCACCCAAATTATGTGTGGCCTTCTTTAACATACATATATGCATGGGAAAATTCCATAGATTTCACCACCTTTGATGGATGGTAACTTAGGTAGACCATCAATGCCCAAGTTCCAAGCATCTTGCACTTAAAGGACCAAGAGAATTAAACTTGTGACCTCACCAAAATGGGGAGAGAGATCTCACACCTTACTCATGGCTACTTAAACTAACCCTTGGGACTATTAGACACCTAGCCCATCTTTGGAGAATAATCAATGGAATCGTAAATTAGTGATATTGTGTTGGATCCACACTCACATCTAATGTGGATTATGTCTAACCCTTTGCATTAGAGCCACCCAAGGGTGCTAATTACTTTCCCTCCCCAAAAACACTTAGGATGCAACCCTCATCCATGTATTTGATGAACTTTGTAAACATAATCATTATCAACAAAGGGGAAGCTCCTCACTCCAATTTATTCTTCTCAATGTCTATGTGCCTCATTTTTTGTTCAACCCCACTCTAGTCCTCTCACCTTTACTTTGTGTTATATCCCTCACAACAAAATTTTATTACATAAAAATTGAAGATAAATGCAACATTTGCCCACTTCTATTCCATTTGGCATTTCAACCCTCCATATACTAAACATGGCTCTCCAACCCAAACTTATTTTATATCATCAAAACTATGTTTTGACCCTTGTTCTATTAGATTGATGTTGGTGGCAATAGAAATAAATAGGATTCAAGGATGTTTTGTTGAACTAGAGAATGTGAATTATCAACCAAGATATTACCCAACAACCACGCTTTATAGTTATTATATTTCAAGAATTTGGAATTCATTTGAGGCTAGTTGATTTCTACTTGAGATACTTCCTTCATCACGCCACTCATTTAGTGTTCAAAGGAAACAATTAGCAATATTTTCAGTTGTCATTTTGAGATCTTGGGTTTCATTATCATGGGTTACCATTCACTAGGCCTTATTTTCCTTCCTCTTTTATCTTATATCTAGGAATTAGGGAATGAGGTTTTTATTAGTATGGAACAACTCATATATATAACATTTACATGAATTTCCACTTCAACCTTAGGTTTTAGACTTAGATACAACATTCTAGTGTATCTTTAATGATTTTGGCTTTCGATTTTTTCTTTTCTTTCATCACAAATGACAAAAGGGTAAATAATTTGTCAAAAATATATGAGTGCTTAGTCGTAAAGTTGTCATCTCACAAAAATTAATGAACATCCTTTGGAATGACATGGGATAAAATTTGACTAAAGGAAATTAGGGGTACAATAAGATTGATGTCTAGCACTTACTCAATTTACCAAGTATATTCCCAAACCATCAAGATGACACACTTCTTCGAATAAAATTATGAAACAACATGGAACAATATAGCTTAGAATGTATAACCAAATCATTAAGAGTTAGAATCGAGTGCTTAAGTGATCCAATAAAAATAATCCACATTGGAGATGACATATACACATGGATCATATATATAAAGCTAAATGTGGTAGCTAAAGCAACCTCTTCCTACACCTAGGATCCTAGATGGCCAAGGAAAGGTGTCATCAAAAAAATGATACATTCATGAGTTACATATAGATGCATGTATCTCAATTGGGAAATGATACTTAGCTCTCCACTCTATAAAATGTTGTGTTTTGAAGTACAGGGTTTGCATCTTTGGAACTTGACCTCATCATTGTTTGAGCTTCCATACACACGCCACTATTTTGGGTGGTTCTCTCATTCTATATGTTTTTTGTATGGCATATATAACCATTGATTAGGAATCCCTTATACTTATTCATGAATTTCCCAGGGCCACATGCTAGCCATTTAAGTGTATCAGACACCTTTCCATCTCCTTCCACCTATATAGTTTTAGATTTTTAAATGTAGCTAGAATTCATATATTCAACCTATGAAAAAATATCTAATTTCCAACATGACAATATTCCCATATACTAATTTTTAAGTACACTTATAATATAAATAATAACGTTACTTGTTATTTTAACCAACTAGTAAAATTATGGGTGTGGAGTTTCTGCTATAGAGCTTCATCTTTTTTCGTTTGGATAATTGAGTTGGCAATATCCATTCTGTGCATCCTAATTCAACAATTATGGAAAATAGATATGGTGGTTAATGTGTTTTGATAAAATATGAATAAAACATTTTTAAAGGTAAAATATGTTAATCTATCCATGGATCTATGTTTTTTTAAACTATAAACAAACAAACAAAAAATTACAGGCCAAATATCTTACTTCCTCTATCCGTGGATCAACTTCATTTGTGTGAAATAGAACCCACCTATGGGCTTGTTCCCAACTAATTTCATCCAGTTATGAAGGAATTGGAGCAGATAATGGCTTTCCATCAAGGATAACTTCTTCAACTTCCTCATGCCACACTTCATTCCGACAATGTGTGGATCCAATAACTTCCATCCCTTTCAAGTAAACTCTACAAACTTTATTCATTCCTCCACAGTATAGCTTTCAGTAATGCATCCTTCGGGCCTATTTTTGATATTAACATAACTCTTATATACTTTTATGTTCCTACAAAATGAACAAAATAGAATTAAGTAATGTCAAAAGCTTTAAAAAAAAATTCATCTTGTTGTTGTGCTTGATAAAAAGTAAAGTTTCACGTACCTCTCAAAGGGGTACATCCATCTTTATGCAACTGGGCCACAATATCGAAGCTCATGTACCAAATGTACATTCAAATGCAACATTATATTGAAGAATGAAGGAGTAAAGTACTTTTCAAGAAAGCATAATGTCTCCACAATATCATTTTCCAACTTGTCAAGACTCTCTAGTGAAATTGATTTTGCACAATTTTCCTATAAAAGTGAATGGATAGCTCCCTGAATGTGTGGTCTTGAGGGAAAAGTATGTAATAATTTGATTGAAGGTGAAAATTAAAAAGGCATTGTTGAATTGTGGTAATGGACCTGAGAGAGGAATTGGCATTCACACTTAACCTTGGAAATTATGGGTTCACTTAAGGTAGTATTTTATTTCCTCAAAATCAAGCTACATGCATCGCTCTATTTGGCATCACTGTATTAAAAATGCCTTGTTATACCCCTATCCGAGATAGCTTCAACATATTCATTCTTCTATGGTATATCACTCATCAAAATGGATCTATAATGGTGTGGAAGTAATTCACTATGACTACATATCTCCTCTATATGCAGCTTCTCAAGAAGTTTGTTCAATCCCAAATGTGATTCTTTAAGGCTCATATTTTTCTAAGGTATGGCTTATCTAATTCTTGTGTGTATCCTCTAGACCTACACTCTAGAATCTATTAATGGAAAATATAGGTCGTCGTATATTAGCCATGACATGGTGAATAAGGTATTAGCGATGTATATGTCATATGGACAGTAACACTCAACATAACTCATAACAGTGACTTAAATTCTAGACAATAATCTATTTTAACCTCATAAATTCTAATGTCAGTGACTTTCCTAGATGAGGGAAATAAAATATATGGAGACTAATGCAGTGATAAGAATATGTGTTGACAGTATGAATATTTCACTTCCTACAGTGACATGATCAACACACATATATATATTCACAATTCAAACTCCTTATATTAGGTGAGTCAACTTGTGGAGATGTTGATTTATAGTAGGTTCATTGTGATCCCAAAAATAAACCTCAATTAATGTTTGGTCACAAGCAGTGGAAGCATTTGATTTTTTCAAAGACAATCCTCTTTTAGTTTGAGGGTAATTAGTCTCCCTGAAATATTCTATTCCCAGCATCAAGTAGCAGAATAGGAATTCTGTTGAAGTCATCTCTCAAGAAGAATTAGTCCTCCTGGAAGTTTGGAAGACCTAAACCTATCATAAAAGTAAAAAGAAATAGAATCCTGAGTAGCGACCTTTCGTGGTTCCCTCACAGTTATATGTACATGATACTATTCTATGTATGTCACCTCAATATCACCACTATTTATGGTCCAACATTAAGTATGACATCGGTATTTCTTAGTAGCAATGGTGATATGTTACAATTCCTATAAATTGATGACAACATTACAGTCTTGTTCACAATCAAAGTTGTGAACAAGACATATATGAACTCTAGAAAGCTTGATTGTCATCCTTTCAAAGGTTATGTTCTATAAAAAAGTTACAAGGATCTCTTAGCTAATGAGTTAATAATTGGGCTAATGAGTTATTGAAGCTTCTATCTTTAGCAAAGAACATGTGATTCTAAATTTAACATGGTATCAGAGCCATGTTGAGGACAAGGCGAAGAAGCATTGAATGTAATTATGAAAAGTCTCTGCAGCCAAGTAAACATTTTGGAGATAGAGTTGCTGGGGCCCCTAAAAGACTACACTACACGTGAAGCATCTCTATCAAGTATTCAATCTTTGTGGCCTTGTTGACATAGATATTCACTTGTTCTAAAATTTCAATGCAATTCTGAAGTGGATAGGCCGAAGTGTTAATGATTGTTTTGGGTTTATTTTTTTTCTTTGGTTCGATCTGGTTTACTCGATGGGATATTTCAGACTTCTACACACACACTTCTATGTTCTCTATGGTATGGCTTGACCCCTTATCCAGGGAAGTCTACTGTGCAAAGATAGCTTAATTTCTAGAAGTTGGCCTGTATATAATGCAACACTAATTTACATACATGTATGTTAATACTGCTAACTCCGACAATTGTTTGTCATACACACTAATTTGCATATCTGAGTGCTAACATATGTATTCAATCTCTGTTCCATAACTCATATACTTCTGAATGATCTCGAGCACACTAGTTCCTTTCTTGTGAAGTCCTCTATCATGACAATGTTTCTCTCAAGTGTTTTGATGCTTAACTTCTGATATAAATTTCTGAGGCCAACACTATCTGAGGATTTTTTTTGGAATTCACATACTTGACAAAGTGTTGAAAAGTGTTATGTTGAAAATAGACCTTGAGGATCTAGACACAATATTAGTTATATTAGATCAAATGCAAGAACCAGTTCAGTCCAGTCTATGTATTGTGTACAAATCTATGGTGTATTCCTGAATTAATACAACAGGTCAGATCCCTTATATAGAGACCTATAACACAAGTTTGGTTGACCTGAGTGTATAACTAAGTGGGTATGAGTCAACTAGTTTAGTGATTATGATTCGATCTAAGGATTCAGTCTCTGTATATGTTGGTGCAGAGAATCTGAAGATCATGGCTTATTTGATGTACACATTGACTGCATTCAAATCAAGTTTTGGGACAGATTTCTAGAATTACTGATGTCACAAGGATATTGGTTCTCATGTTCTTCGAGAGTGTAAGGTCCTTATATGGTAGAGGGCTTTGAGATAGAATATGCATAGAATTTATTTTCTTGTAGGAATGAATGTGCTTAATGCCCAGAACATGTGATGAATGGTTAACATTCTGAGGTCCTGACTCCTAAGTCCTGACCGGGCATTTTTCTTCTTTTTGAAGCTTAAGGAGCCAGGATTAAATAGTCCCATTGATTGCATGTTATAAAGCAATGATCTAAGTTCCTTGACAAGAAAATTCATGCATACCCATGGGAGATGATAAAAACCACCATTTTTCCCTTTTAAATGATCCTTATTTATATTTCATATCACTATAGCAGGGACAAGGACATTGCCTTGTTTGCAACGAGTTGAATTACTCACTGATGATACATTGACAAATATTTTTTACCTCAAAGATGTCTTCTTGCAGACATGGCATGTTATATAAGTAGTCTTCTAGTAGGAAAGGATCACAAGGATCCTTGATGAGAAGGTTATTCAATATATGGAAGAATCTTGGAAAGTGTATATTCCAGTAGAATTTTGTGGATGTCATCTGGCATATTATGGAAGCAAGAATCAAAGAAGTTTACTAGTTTATTTGCTGCATCAAGGCATAATTGAAGTATTTTGTCATCTTGAGAAAGGAGCCTCATCATAGACATTTTCTTCAAAGAAAGAGGCAGTTCGTGAAAGAAGTTGACTAGATGACAAAATGAAGGAAAGAGGTATGCACATCTTTAAATAAGATCTCTTCATTAGAAAGTAGAATTCATGTATTCAGAGATATGGTAGGAAGAGTTAGATGCAGAAATATATTTGGAATCATGTGCATGATATGTCTTGGTTAAATACTAGATGAAAGAAGGACTCTTCCATATGGGTACTCGATTTATAGAAGCATGACAGTTGTGCATAAAACCTAGTGGTATTTATAAACATTTGATATGGTCTTTTTTAGGGTCCTATGTTCCATAGTAATCAGGATTTGTTAATCTTTGAAGTCAATTGAGGTCGAAAGTCAAATTTTGGTCTATACTAGCAAAATTTTCGAAGTTATAAAGAAAAGAGTATGAGTCACTGTATAGATATCATTGCTAATCCCACTCCAAAATTGAATATCATTTCCTCATGGTAGGTCATCTCCATATTTCATGAGTCTCTTAGTTAATCATGGTTAGTCAAACCCTATGAATTATACTTTCACCCTCTTTCCTCAAAGATTGAGTCAAAATTCTGCTACTAGGGTTTTTGTTGCACTTTCCCTTTTGTATGGTTCATAGCTTCATTCAAGAGTCAAAGGCATTCCTTTTAAGCTTATACCTCCTTCATCATCCTTCACTGACCATTCTCCATCATTCCCCTCATCAAAATATTTTCATTTCCTTATTTTACCAAAAACCAAAGAAATTTGTTGCGCTTTTACCCTAGGTCTATGTTCTGACCTTTTTCCCACCTTTTTCTCACAATTTTTGATAAATTCCACTTCTAGTATTTTCCTAACACCCATATCTATCCCCATATTTTTTCCATAATTTTTTCTACCTCCCTTCCCTCTCATTACCTTCCCCTAAGTTTCCACTCTTTTGTGTTGTGCTTTTACCTGGTCACCATGTTCTCATCATATCTATTAAAACTCACACCCATTTTCTATGAAATTGTTATATGAGATGCATGGGGATGAAATGAAAACACCCACTCAATTTCAACTCAAAATGATGCACATTTTCAAGAAATGAGGCATCGTCATCTATAACCATTTTGGGATTTCCTCGATATTTGTGACTCTAATTGCGCTGAAATGTTTTGTGGAGGTTCATTATGATGATATTAACCTTTTTTTTTAAATTTCGGCCTATTTGGATTTACCGTTTGTGAGATATTCCCAAAATACAACTGCTACAGGAGAGTTGTTGCGCTTTTGCCTCTATTTTTATCATCATTTTCAAAAGATATTTATCACAAAATGGAGATGAATTTTGGAAAGAAAAAGGAGTTTTTATTTAAGCATGGAACCAAGAACAATAACCTCTTTCAATTTATGCATAGGTGTTATGGTTAAAGAGATATGATTTTGTCTTCCTTACTTCTCCTTTCGCTGCGCTTATGGACGATCAGTTTTGGAATCAAGTTTGAAGAGGCTAAAATGTTGTTTTTTCATGTTTTAAAGGCTCCAGGGTGTACTGGAAATTTCCAATTTTCTTCGCAGGTCTTAAAGAACACTCAAAAACTCATTCAAGTCATCAAAATTTCAAGTCAACTATTTGTTGTGCTTCTTTCAAGATTTGTTACTTTTCTGTGTGACCAACTTCAATCTTGGATTCTGAACAAATGGGAAAGCATTTTTTAAAATGGGAGGAGTTTTTTGTTCATAACATACCCAAAAAAAATCCTCTCTCATTGTTTACACAGAATTTACTGTCTTGGAGTTACAGGTGGCACCTTGAGACCCATTTTTCACAATTTCACTAAGCCAAGATTCCTGACAAGGTTCTGGAACTTTTTGAAATTCGACTTGCTAGACCTCCAACATGGCATGGTTGACCTCAAATCTATTTGGATAATAAATTTTTAGGATTTTTCTATCATATCCCATTATTAGATCTTCAGCTATCACATTTTTCATTAGTCAAAAACCAAACCCTAGATAGTAGGATATGGGAAAATTTTGCAAATATTTTATCCATGAATGCTAGGAACTGTGAAGGCCAAGTGTCAGGGAAACACAAGGGAGAACTCATTTCAAATGCATGGAAATTAATTTTTAGCAAATTCCAGGTGTGATAACGAGGGAGAGAAAAGATATACTAGCCAATGCTAAGGCATCACAAGGGAGAACTAGGTCAAAATGCTTGGAAATGAACAAATAAGAGCACAATATGCCAAGGAGTGTCAACGAATTCTATGTGTCCCAAGGACAAAGTTTGTTAGGATAAGATCAGAATAGTACTTGAAGGAGGCAATCCTATGGTTGTGATAAGGTGTGTACAAAGTAGCTTTAGACAAAGGGAGAATTTGGGTTGGGCAGAGCATTGTTTTGTCAATGACTTGGTTGGGTTCCAAAGTTGGAAAAAAAGTAAGGTTATCTATGAGGGCATGATAGCTAGGGAGTTCCAAGGTGTTCTAGGGAATTCCAGGAACTACTAACTATTATGAGGAAAACTAGTGCCCATTCAGAGCTGCTAGTCCCAATAAGACGGGTAGCTATCTTAGAAACAAACAAACTAAAGTTACCTATGTTTTCCTTTATGAGAGATAGATGAGAGAGAGGCAGAGAGTACCAACCTCAATCTTTCACTAGTCTCCTTGCTTGTTTCATCTCTCCTTTGATAGAGCTTTCACGACTCCTTTCTCACTTGTCCCGCTTCAGAGAACACCTATAGAGTCATAGCATCAAAATACCATCAAAGCATAGAGATCTATAACCATAAACAATGTAGGATTAGATGTACATTAACCATATAAATGCATATACAAATACAAGATTCAGAGATATACAAGCATATGAAGGAAAACTCAAATGGATTTATTGATAGAAGTAGTAGAAGAGAGGATTACAACCAAGCTATCTAATCTAGCATCATCCTCCTAGCATGAAACCCCTCTTCACCTCATACAAAGCAAGATCACCCAACAATACAATGTCTTCAAAGAGAAACCAACAACATTTCCTTACAAAATACAAAATTCCAGCCTCTGGATCTCTAGGATGAGGGATCCATATATAGATGTAAGTAGGAGAGTGAGTCAGCTTCTGTGATTTTGATTAGCATCATTTCACTGATAGTTCTTGGTTCCACTTAGAGATTTCATGATCTCTTACTCATCCCTGGGCGAATTCAGAGAGGCAAGTGTCATATGAGTAGTTTCTAGAAGATTCTTTTAGTTTCCACCTAGTGAACTGCTTCTACCATTTGTCTGCTCTTGCTCATCGCACCCTACAAAAGGGATTTTCAGTATGCATCGCACCCCCTGTGTCTAACAAGTGTGATGCATCACACCCTCAGTATGGAGTAGTCTGTATGGTCCAGTTTTGACCAGTTCTGAGAATTTTTTTAGGGAGAACTTTTGGGAAATAATGTAATCAGTTGAGCTTGTTCCTTTAGGGTATGAAACAACACTTTTAGGTGTTTAGAAGCCCTTGGTTTATGGACATATGTGATTAGGGTTGCAGTGCCCAAATATGTCTATAACACTAACACATGCTAGAAAGTTCCAAGGAATTTTAGGCATGCCAAAACATGCCATGTGCTAAGGCATATGAAGAAGTTCCAGGTGCCAGGGTGTGTCGCCAACACATGCTAGGGAGTGTTAGGGCCAAGAACTAGGGAAACATAAGGTAGCAGTAGTTTCAAATGCATGGAAATGAATGAATAAGAGTGTGACAGATAGTGTTATCTAACGAGTACGAGGTGTGCTAAGTGTCAGGGAGTGTTCGGGAGTGCCAAATAATTCCAAGAAATGTAGGGGATGCTAACATGTGCTACATAGTGCCAAGGGATTATTAGACATACCAGATGTTATGGCATGTCAAGATGTAAAATTTGTTGCTTAGTTGTTTAATTTTATCACAACAGTTGGATGTGAGCCTTGTCTTCGTAACTTGTTAAGTTGGATAAGTTGAAATTATACATGAGTAGCCTAAGATGAGTTATAGGAAGCTCTTAGGTGAACAAGGCATAGTCTAGTTGTAGTAATTGTAACTTGGTCAAGTTGTTGTTATAGCTAAGTTTTTGTTATAGTTGAGGTAGGATTTTGTTGGGTTCCCATGTTGGAAAAAATGTAAGGGTAGTTGTGAGGGACTGATAGCTAAGGAGTGCTAGGGCATGCTAAGGAATGAAAATGCGTGCTAACACATGCTAGACAGTTTTGTGGTCTGATGGTTTGATTTAATTTTATAGTGTTATTTTTATTGTCCACTTTGCATAGCACTATTTTTCCTAGTTCATGTGTTGACTCATAGGAAAACTATATTCTTATGACTTGAGGGAAATGATACACACTAATTACTTCTTAAAAAATTGACTAACTATAACCACTATAATCTTGGACACATAATGAAAAAGACTCCACAACAATGGTCTTAAATCGTTATCTTTTGACAAAAAATATAGTAACAGGTACGTAGCGTCATCAAAAACTCATTGGAATCATCAATGATGACGAACATTTTTTTACTGTCACCAAAAGTAACCAAAAAGAGAATTTTTGAGGGTCAATAAAAGATTGTCACTAGAAATGTCACCAAAGAGAGATTTAGTGATGGGCCTTTAACGACCCTCACCAAAAGTGTCACCAAAGAGAGAATTAGTGACGAGGCTTTAACGACACTCACCAAAAGTGTCACCAAAGAGAGAATTAGTGACGAGCCTTTAACGACACTCACCAAAAGCTTCATTGGAAATGGATTTGGTGACAAACCTTAAAGGACCTTCACTATATAGACTTACAACAATGTTTTTTTAAAGGCCATCACTATATGTGACATTGGCGATGGACCTTAAAGGTCTATCACAGGCATGAAGCGTCATCAAAAACTCATTGGAATGATCAATGATGATGAATATTCTTTGACCATCACCAAAAGTAACCAAAAGGAGCATTGGTGAGGGTCAATAAAAGATCGTCACTAAAAGTGTCACCAAAGAGAGAATTAGTGGTCGACCTCTAACGACCCTCATCAAAAGTGTCACCAAAGAGAGAATTAGTGACGAGTCTTTAACGACCCTCTCCAAAAGTGTCAATTAAAATGGCTTCGGTGACAACCCTTAAAGGACCATCACTATATACATTTACAAAGCCTTTTTAAAGACCGTCACCATATGTGACATTGGTGATGGACCTTAAAGGTCTGTCACAGGTATGACCCTCACCAATGACCTTTTTTCTTCTAGTGGATGTTGTACGAAAGGCAACACTGTTGGCTGACACGAAGATCTCCTCCTTGATGAAGCCACTTGATGGTGTACAGTTCTGGATGTGTTGTAGCCTTTAGGACTAGCCACTTCATGAAATCTGCTGAAATTATGTTCTTTTGGCACCTACCATCGACAATGAACTACAACGCAGAAACCTTCATGCACATCTATGAGTGGAATAGGCACTCCCCCTCCTCTGGATCTTCAGGCTCAATATTTTGGATTTTGGTGGTGGCCACATTGCACTAGGATCTGCATTAATGATCTTCTTTCCTTTGGGAGTTCCCTTATCAGGTTCTTAATCAGAGTCAGAACCTGCATCTGATTCAAAAGCATTTAGCTTGACCACCAATGATTTCTTGCACTCCCACTCACTTGTATTGTGAGTTGAGCTCTTATGGAACTCACACCAATTTCTTGTGTCCTTCTTCATCTTCATGGTTTTGTTCTCTGCTTGCGGCTTTAGCGACCTATCCTTGGTAGCCCTCCCTTGGCCTGGTCATTTTTTCTGTGGTTTGGGGGTGCCTTTTCCTTGCTTTTGATTTTTAGATCCAAAATCCCACTTCTTTTGTTTAAACTTCTACTCAATCTCAATAGTGTACTGATACATTGTGTTGAGAGGAAATGTCCAGGAACTCCATCTCATCCAAATTTACTTGTGTATAAAATTGCAGTACTTGAGCACCAAATACGGCTCAGCATCCTTGACACCCATCTTTGTCCCAAGGGTATCGAAAATTTTTGTGAATTCTGGTAGATCTTGGTCCCTTCCTTGCCATAGCCTGGTCCACTCTATGTATTTATCTTCATAGCTTTCAACAGGGTAATATTATTCCTTGATGGCGTCTTGGAAATAATTCCAAGTTGGTGCGACTGAAAACAATAAGGGTTCACTCTCATCCTTTTGTTCACAGCAGGTTTCCCACCAATCCTTGACATGTGGTGTGGCTTTGACAAGTGCAAAAGTAATATTTTCCCAATTGGAAAAGTCATGAACTAAAGAA
The DNA here is from genome assembly GCA_031772625.1 of Pinus tabuliformis. Lineage (NCBI taxonomy): Eukaryota > Viridiplantae > Streptophyta > Pinopsida > Pinales > Pinaceae > Pinus > Pinus tabuliformis. Next base: position 354,215,703 of record CM062805.1, on the reverse strand, counting down.
TATCCCTATAACAGATTTAACCATTTATCTATGAAATCTACATCTACCAGGCCTTTGAATGTGGGAATATCGAAGTTACCTTATACCTTAAAGGTAGTGGTGCCTCTAGAGTGGCTGTTGGATGAAGATGCATCACCTATGATTAATCGTCGAAGGTTATGGGCAAAGGGATCCATCGTCACATCCTGCTTTCGCTTGAGGGCTTCCTCGGTAAACATTTCGAAAGGATCTCCTACCCCCTCATCTTTGTTTCTTCCTCCATGGGAGGTCATCAAGTTTTGCAAGGTTGATCTTGTAATGGTTCTACCAGATCAAGCCCTAACTCCTTATACCCTGACCTCGTTAGGGACATGCAAAGAAAAACATAGAAAGAGCAGACTAATCTTATACCATTGATCTCAACTTAAATATGAATGCAACAACTTATAGATATAATCATAAACATAGAGATGCAATAGAAAAACACTTCCTTTCATTAATAGAAGAATATTGAACTATGCTTAGAAATAGAATGTAAATAAGATAGCTCAGGCAATGGTAGCTTATCTCTGAGAAGAGATGTGGCATCTACATGCCTCTGAACTATGTTACAATGAGGATAAATGGCCTATTTATTATTAGAAAACATGAGAGAACCCTAAACAACAAAAACCCTAACCCAAGGAGATGTAACACTAAGAGTTTGTGGGGCCCATTGGGGTTAGTTGCAAGGAAAAGTTTAAGGATGGAAAAATTTCTTGAAGTTTAAAAACATTGATGAATCTCACTAATCCCTAATATGAAAACTATAAAATGTTTATTGATATATTTGAAAATTATTCAAATTTATAATGATTTTATATATAGTCTCTATATAATGCTCGTGATTTGTAACGTAAAATAATTTTATATTCTAAAATTTGGGTGAATCATCTTTTATAAAATTGGAAATTGGCGAATCTTTTTTGTGGAAAAATCATGGAAAATTAGCCCATTGGGCGAACATTAGCCCATAAAATTTTCCACGGTTAGTTTGGTAGCCAACTTCTTGGGGTTGTAACTTGGTCATAGTATCTCTGTTTGGGGCATATGATACATTGTTGCAAAGGTCTTCCCAAGTACTATATGTTTTTCTATAGGCCCTTACCTAGGGCTATAGGCCTATCTTGGACCCCAAAAAACACATTGTTTATGGGGTCTAAACTACTCCAAAAGTTGAGGACCTAAAAAAACTACTAAAAATAGTAAATTCTGAAATGAAAAAGGATATAGGCAAAACTAACTTGAGGGTCTAGGTGGAATAGGCAGGTGGCCGCTAATATCCACCTGGATCAAATGGACTCCTAGATCAAAATATATGCTATATCAAAGTCCATGCACTTGAAGCCTTAAGAAGAATGAAATATTGGAGAAACCAACATATCAGATATTGAAGCAAGTGACACGTCATATATTGGGATATCAAAGCAGCTAGCATATTGGAACCTCGAAGCATTAGAGTAGGTCGCAATATCAGAAGTCAGAGCAGACGACACATCAGAACTGTGAATCCGGCTATATCGGAGCTCTGAACACATTGGAACATCATATTTCATAACAATATTAGAGTTTAGAGGTTGTCCGAATATCATAACTTCCTAACATATGTATTTTTAGAAGTTGTGATACGCAGTGTTGCTGATATTGTTGAAAATCTAAGGGATGATTAGCAATGTTAACAAAGGATTGTGTTGCAAAACCAAAGGTTAATCGAGACTCTTTCTCTCTCCTTTGGTAGGAAACATGGCAGCATGTGATTACCTCTGAGAAGTTGTAGTGGGAACTGATGTCAGCATGATGTTGTAGTATGCCAAGACACATGGCAGGAAGATTCAACATCGTAGGGTGCCCTATTGGGCCAAATCTGGGTGACACGTGTCACCACTAAGGAGTTGGCACATTGAGTAATGATGAAATCATGATGTCATCTCAGCAGTTGACATATCAGAGGAAGAGGACATCACAACCCCTTTGCCAATGGTTTTTGGAAAAGTTACAATGGAAGGGGATTCCAATGTTCTGTCGGCACTTGGTCATGAGAGTTTAGAGGCCCAAGTGTGTGCATCCGTTAATAATGAAATATTGGCCCTAGGTAGGATCTTGAAGGCCTTAGCAACTATGTGCTAAGCCATCAATAGTAGGTCCCATCATGTGAGAAGGAAAATGTTTAAGGAGCTAAGTTCCAAGATCTAAGGATATCAAGACTCGTAAATATCATAACATTTCAATCGTCAAAGTTACAATTGTAAGGGGTACTGATATAATGCTAAGACCCTGATCACAACTCTTGGTCCTATGAGAAAGCAACTACTAAAGGATATGAAGGCAGAGGGAGCCAAGGATATCAGGGAGTGCAATATCGTAATGTTCTCCCTCTGTAAGTTATGATATGGCGTGTTTCAATGAGGCAATACAAAACTATTATAAGGAGATATGGGTCGGCAGCCCTAGAATTGAATGGAGGATCAATGGAGTTGACTGTTGAAGTGGTATAAACCCACAGAAGACTCTGAAACAGGGAATCAAGGACATCATTTTACAGAGATGATTGTGTGGAATGAAGGAAGCAATCAATCATGTGCACGACCGAGAGAATTAAATGAAGCCAGAATAGCCATCCCTAAGGACTGACAAAGCTTTGATTGAGCAATAACTAAGAATGGGACTCTCAGAGGAGTGTGCAGGTCATCTGAGAAATAATTTTTTAGCATGGAGATTTACACAGTTGTTCAGTGAAAAAGCTCCATGGTCCATCATTGATTTAATACAGTGACAAGAAACTACTAGGAGACCCAAGAGAGGTAGGGCAAGCCATGTCAAAGTACATGTGGGAAGTTTGATTACATACATCAGAGATAGCCATCTGCAGAGTGCCTCTGAGAAAAAAGAAACATCGTTTGCAATTGTGTGATTGGGCGAGTTGAGTATATTTCCAAAGAGCTAAAGAGTGAAAGCTAAGCATAGAGATAGAGAGGTTTAACCACCAAGAGCACACAGATTGACTATGGAGTAAGAGCAGCATGTGTGTTGTGAGGAGAATAGCGTGGGAAGTGCTAAAGAGAATAAAGTTGAGTGATTACTGTAAAAAGAACAGTGTGAGCTAAACAAAGCGAGTTGTAGTAGAGAGACTGTGAAAGAAGAGGCACAATGCGGAGGAGATGTTCCTATGAGCATCAAGTAAAGAATACTTGCATAAGACCAAAGGGAGTCAATGGAACAACAAAATACAGAGAGAAGAAGTTGATTATGCAATCCACCATTTCAGTATTTTACTTGTAATATGTATGCCTTTGTTTTCAATTTGAAAATCATATGAAATAGTAGAATAGTGGTTAGAGAATGTTGGTGCCTCTTGGAAAGTTGGTGCTTGCTAACCAAAAGGGGTCGGTGCCTCTTGTGATTGGGTTCTCACAAACAAGATGTAATTAATTAGGTTCTTCATTTACATAATAAAATAACAAAACATTTTGTGGTTGTTTCCCTCTGGGTTTCCATGTGAAAAATATTGTGTCAAATGTGTGTTATGCTCATTTCTTTTTTGCATGAACATGTATGTTTGAACTTGTTGTTCACTCCCTTATGAATTAATTCTCTTTCAAGTAATAGAATATAAAAAGGGACTGTAAGAATAATAGAAAAATAAAATATTCTCATAATTATTGATCCACCCTTGTGTCAACAATTCCTCATTCCAACAATTGGTATTAGAACCTAGCTTGTTCAGGAATAATATAATCACGCAAAGGTAGATATATAATGAATTATGTTTAGGAAATATATTCAAGAGGCTTACTCATGTAGAATACTAGTTTTTAATGGGACAAGATATGGATTTTGGTAAGTAAGAACGAAAGTGTATCTTATGTCCCTAGTAGTAGATGTTTGGACTTCAGTACTAGTAGACTACATTGTCCCTGATATTATTCCCACTAATGGATATGGTAAAAAATTATATGGGAACAATGCTAAAGCCAATAATAAAATTATATTTGGCCTTACTCAATCATAACTTGTAAAATTTATGCATTGTAAGTTTGCTAAGGAAGTGTGGGTAATGCTTAATCAGAGTCACGAAGGAGATGAAAAATTCAACCAGGTGAAACTTCAAACTTTCAGAATGAAGTTTGAGAGCTTGATAATGAGTGAAAATGAAATAATAGTAGAATATTTCCCCAGAGTTAATGAAGTAGCTAATATTATTATACGACTTGGTGAGGAGTTCAAGAAGGAGATGATTGTTCATAAAATATTAAGATATCTGTGCATGAGATTTAATGCCAAAATCTTAGCTAGTGAAGAAATGGCTAATTTAAAGGATGTCAAGATCGACCAGCTACATGGTACTGTCACAACCTATGAGATGAGATTAGGAATAGAAAATTCTAAACCTAAGTAAGTAGCATTCAAAGTATCCAAAAAGGCAAGGAGCTCAAAGATCATCAAGACTACTCCAGCTGTGAATCTGATTTTGAGTTGTCTCAACTAGCGAGAAAACTGAAGCATGGGCCAAGAAAATATAAAGGGAAGTTTCCCATCAAGTGTTTTAACTATGGAAAATTTGGACATTTCTTGTCAAAATTCCCTTATAAATAAAAGGCTAAAAAGGAGGAGGATTAGAAATTTGGAAACAAGTCTCAAAAAAATCAAAATAAAAAGCCCTATAAGAAATAGGGTTTCTACCCCAAAGAGGATAGTAGAACATGAGAGTCAGAAAGTGAAAAATCATCGAAGAATGACTCAGATAAGTATATAATTAGGTATTTTGGAATAGACTCAAATAGAAAAGGTATTATTGGCTCTAAAGAGCAGGAGGAAGAAGAAGTAATAGTGGAACTTGAAGGGGAACTCATTAGTGCTCTTCATGAGGTAAAGAAAGTGAGAAAGAAAAACAAGTAGCTGAAGCAATACTTATAACATGTAGAGGAAGGCATGTATAAATCTAAAAATGAGGAGTTTTCCTATCAAAAGGAAAATATTGAGGAAGTGATGAAGATAAAAGATGGTTTATTCCTTATAATAGAACAAAAAAAGAAATTTGTTAGAGACTAGAAGTGGAGAAAAAAAAATCAAAACATGGAGTCGTCAAGTTAAAAAGGGAAACAAACTCATAGACATGCGAATATGATATCTTGTCTTTCAAATTTAAATTGGAACAAGCTAAACAAAAGGAAGAGGTTCTTCAAGATTTGATCCAAGAATGGGAAGAGATCTGTTAGAGTCTTGAGGAATAGGTTGTTTCTCTAAGAACTGATCTTGAGGGGATAAACACCAAGAAGGGGTTAAATGAAAAATTTGCCAAGGGCATAAGGACACTAGATCAGATTCTAAATAGCCAAAGGTCCTCGAGAACCAAAACATGCTTGTGATACCCATAGACACAAGAATACTTTATGAAAGAGAACAACTTCAGGTAGCAGGGAAAAGAGGAGACCATGAATGGAAGACAAATCAATCATCCAAACAACCAAGGTAATTTCATACACAATCCCATAAGACTTCCAATAATAGGAATGCATATTTATTTTATGGTCATTGTTATAAATTTCGTATATTTCTTCATAAAGTTGTTGATTGTATAAGGATTAAAGTTGAAGGAAATGAAAATCCTAGATATAAAAAGTATCAGAGTTACAGATCTCAACACTCTTGTCTCAGAGGTTGAAGTTTCTTCTCTCCTTTGTTAAGTGAAGCATAGCACTTGAAATGTAATAATTTTTGGCATAAGGCAAGTAAGTCTAGAAGAAGGTTTGAATACTAGTCTAATTTCCAAAATATTAGACAATAAACTATCCAACAGGATAAGGAGAGATAGAAACGAAAGAATAAAAGGAGAATACAGTGTGGACTTGATTTATTGTTTCAGAATCAATAAAATAAATGGTATGTGGATAGTGGTTGTTCAAAACATATGAATGGTGAAAAAAGAAAAATCTAGTCGCTAAAAGAAAAGGAGAAGGGAAATAATGTCACCTGTGGAAACAATGCTCCAGTAAGAATCAAGGGTAAATTCTTAGTCAGCCTTGATAAAAAAAAAAAAAAAACATAAAATGTGTTGTATGTATAAGGTCCCAAGCACAATTTCCTTAGTGTTCGCCAAATGTGTGATAATGTCTACGATGTGACTGTCTGATCTAAAGATTGTGAGATATGCAACATGAAGAATGGAAAACTAGTGGGAAAAGCAATTAGAACCCACAATAATGTATATGTCTTTGACAATTCTAGGTTTAACTATTATTTGAGAAAAACAAGTGAAGCACGGTTATGGCTCAAGACGCTCGTGCATATGAATTTTGATAGTATGATCAAATTTAGCAAGATGGGAGCTATGAGAGGATTAACAAAAATTTGATTTTGATATCTCGAAGCATCCACAATTTTTATTTTTATGTTTCGATGTTTCGAGTCAATTCCATGAATTTACTAATGATGAGTCATGGTATTTATTCGAAACATCAAATCATATAAATGAATAATATGGATGCTATGAGATATCAAAATCAAAATCCTCACCACAAAAACATACAAACTATAATTATCAAGATTGTCAAGGCCCAATAACTCAATCTGGAAGTCATGTTAGTATGGAAAGCAGACTAAGACTCATTTTAAGAGAAAAGAGTTTTCCTCATCAAGACATCTAGAGCTCATTTAAATGGATATTTTTGGCCCAACTATAATAAGAAACCCAAAAGGATAAAGGTACTTTATCATTCTAATTGATGAATTTACCAGGGCCACTTGGATTGTTCTCTTAAAAGAAAAGTTGGAGGAATTCAAGATCTTCAAGAAATTTAAAGCTCAAGTAGAAAATGAGAAAGAGTTGAATATAAAATGCCTAAGATCTGATAGAGAAGGATATTACACCTCAAGAGAGTTTGAGAAATTTTGCGAAGAGCATGACATCAGGAGATAATACTTAGTGGCTAGAAATCAATACCAGAATGGAGTAGTGGAGAGGAAGAATAGAACAATCTAGGAAATACCCAAATAAATGTTGGATGAAGCAAGTGTGTCTCACATCTTCTGAGGAGAAGTAGCATTTGTAGTAGTGTATATGTCAAACATAACTCAACTCAAGCCTAATAGTAATGAAACTCCCTATGAGTTATGTTAGTGTTAGTATATGGATACTTCCATCAGGGATCAAATATGCTCTTTGCATTTTCATTTTAGGTGTCCCATACTGAATTTTTGATCATTCCACTTGGTCATGCCAAATTGGTCCACTGATGGTTGTCTTCTTCTCAGAAAATCAAATTTTTCCTCATGAGGTACATTTGCTGACCCATCTCCATGTTGCATTCAGTAATGTTATATTCAGAGTCAAGGCAGTTATGTTTCCATTAGGTCTTAGGGTTCATTTCCAAGGAAAAAAGCATAGTTTCAAGTGTAAATGAATGGTAGCAAAGGTATGAGGAAGACCAATAAAGAAAGAGTTATTGGTAGTAAATCATGGTTATTGTACAAAGATCTTATTTCACTGATGTAATTTTCATCTCAAAAACATGTTTTTGAGATGAAAACAAAGTATTTTAGTTGATTCATATTTTTTTGATGTAATTCAAGTCATTTCATGTAATAAGTGTTCCCATAAGCTGCCCAAGCATTTCTCCTTGCTGCAAGAAAATGAATCCATTGAAGAAATCAGTTCAATCAAAGCATCATCCACCTGAAAAGAGACAAAGAAAGAAAAGCATTAAACAAAGATTTGAAGACAAAGTAAAAGTTCCAAAAAACATTATAAAGTGGGTTTTTTCTAAAGAAAAATCAAAATCACCCTCTATATAAGATTTCAAAATCCTTTTTCAAATTCATCATATTCATTTGACAAAGAGAAAGAAGAGAGTTGAAGGAGAGAAGGGAGTTGAAGCGAATTGGTGGCTGAGAAAAGTGGAGGCATTGCGCATAGAGCAGGGAGCGCTGCACATAGAGTAGGAAGCGCTGCACACAGGGCAGATTGTCGAAGCATTGCACATAGAGGAGAGAGCGATGTGCATATAGATAGGGCACTACGCATAGAGCCTATGTGCCAGTTCATTTTTGCACGGCGTTCCACATACAACCAGAGCGTTGCACACCAGTATAAGGCGCTATGCATAGGGCTAGTAAACAACAAGACCACCCTAACAACCATATAAATCGCTCTTTTGCTACCTAGAGCCTCTAAGAAATTAAGTACACTCCTTAAACCATCCTCCCAACACTCATTTCACAATTTTGAAGTTTGTTTGCTATTTAAATTTTCAAACCCTATGTTGTCTAAAAACCCTCCCTGCTTATCGTATCCCTTATTCCCACGTTCTGTGTTATATACCTAGGGGGGATAATATGGGGTGCAAAGGGAGGTACCCAAGGTAATAATGTAATAATGGGATGGGCCATAGTAATAAATAAGGTGGTTAACCCATATCATGTAAGGGACCACAAGTAGTTAGTAATAATGTAATGGGCCCATGGTATTAGTTCGATGGTATGAGGGAATCATGGTAACGATCCATGGTATTGTATGTATGAGGCCTATATAGAGGCTAGAGACTCCACATGGAGAGATGTCAAGGAATATTGTATGAACAAGCATATGGCTTGTGGAGTGTTCTCCTTCCTTAAGTAGTGAATGTATGGTGTTTCCCTACCTTAAGGGTTTTGATCAATAAAGAATCATTTCATATTATTTCTGGTTTTATTTGCATTGTCTTATATTTTCAGATAAGATCTATAACATTATGTTTTCAAATCCCTCCACCTATCCCCTATACCCTAATCCCCCAAACAAAATCCCTCCACCTATCCCCTATACCGTAATTCCCCAAACAAAATCCCTCCACCTATCCCCGATACCTTAATTCCGCAAACAAAATCCCTACACCTATCCCCTATACCCTAATCCCCAAAACAAAATCCTTAAACCCCTATTTAGTAAATAGTCCCTACCAAAAAATACCCTCCTTCTCACTCTCACATTATACATATCACATCCTAGATCGCACAAACTCCTCTCCCTTTCCCCTATCCCTATTCACCATAACTCACTTCTTAATTACCTTCTCTAGGGTTTCAAAGTTTCAAATTCAAAAGACATGGATAAAGAGGATAGAGATTATGAGGAGGGAAAATGTGGCAGTGAGAGCATGGGAGATGAACCTCAGCATTAGAGAAAACCACATAAGGGAGGCAGAATTAACAGAGAGGAACCATCAAACATATGAGAGTTACATCCTTCTCATATAATTATCTCTTGTTTCAGTTATCTAGGGTGTTATGAGTTTTTTGAGTAGGTACAAAGAGTTCAATATCATCCTAAGCTGACCAGGCTTTTTGTATCCAATATCTATGATAACAAGGTAACTTTTGTAGGGTTGAAATTTAGAGTTTCATCCTCCATTATTGTTGATGCTACAAGGATTCCGAATGTGGGGAAAAAATGGTTCAAAGCACAAGATTTGTATGAGCACTACTATGAGCCATACATTAAACCCAGGTATAAGAATGAAAAGAAGAGGACCTTTTCTTTCATCTTCCTTGACGACAAGTATGCCCCTATGATGAGGATCATTATGAAGTATTTTACATGTGAGGGCAGATTTTCTAGATTGTACACCTATCATATTAGGCTTCTTATGCACTTCACAAGAGTGAATATGATGAAGATCCTGTATTTCTTATTCAGGAAAATTGAGAAGATGGTTTACATTGTACAGAAAAATCCATACCCCCAGCAAATGAATAATATCTATCACTATTCCTTGATTAAGATGATTTTGCTACATCATCTCAACCTCCTCAACATCTCCTGGGATACATTTATTGTCGATGACATCTTCAATGGTCCTCATATTCCACCACTGGTTCCCCAAGAAGAGGAAAGCCCTTCCAGCAATGCCAAAGTAAAGAAATGTGAGAAGGCTAAAGAGACTAAAGTTGCTGAGAAGCCAGAAACCTACAAAACATGTCAGAGAGGGGCTAGAAATTTGCTTGCAGTAGATAGGCAAGTGTTTACTCCACTTGATGTGGAATGGGCCTTGCCTTCTTCATCAGCTCATAGGAAAATACTTGCTCCACAAACTATGGAAGGGGCTTTGCCTTCTTCATCAACACAACAGGTACAATAGGTGTAGCAGGTACATAAAGGGAAATACAAGATGTTGGAGGAAAGCCTCAATGATGAAGAGGAAAGGGAATTTGATTTGATGGAACATGATGGATCATAACAGCCACACATTCATCATGGAATTGAGATAGTCAAATTGGATGCTCAAGATGAGGCAACAAATGAAAATATAACCATAAGGGAAAAAGATGCACAGATCCAATCACTAATGGACAACTTGGTGAGAGCTAAGTATGTCATTTCTTACCCTGAGCAAGAGAAAAAGAAGCTAAGTGAAAAAAAAGTCCTCATGGAGCTAAAAATTCTCAAAGCAAAGAGGCAAGGTGACAAAGGCAAGTTAGTAACACAAGAGGAAGAAACCCCAGCCACCTTGAGTACAAAACAAAGGCTTGAAAAGGAGATTGAGGAGGATAGAGAAACATGGCTTTACAGGGTCATTTTCATTTGGAGAAGCTGCTACAAAGGACCAATGGGTACAATCAAATCGTTAGGCACATGGCTCGCCATTATATGACCCGCAACAAGAGTTGTAACATAAGATTCAAGCAAATGAAGACAATGCTAAAACAAGCACTCAAAGGAAAAAAGGAGGGTGATAGGCTTAGGTTGCTTGCTGAAGCTTCCTTGGCTAACCTAGACACTTGATGGTGATGTTCTCCACAAATTTTGAGTAATTTTTGAGAATTTTTTCCTTTTTGAAGAATTTTTCAATTTTTGACTCAGAGAAATTGGCTCTATGCGCAACACCACTAGCGCTGCGCTTTTCCTAGCGGCATCCAAACAGGAAATGGTCAGCACTTTTGGATTCAAAATGATGGTTACATGCACCTTGTGTATTTTCTAAGATTTTTGAGAAAAAATGGTAAACGAAAAGGTCAAAAAAGACCAAAAAATTACCTTTGTGCCCTCTTTTTCAGCCACAGAAGTAGTCTTGGGAGAATCAGCTTTTGAGGGGTGAAATCAACTCCAGATGAGAAAATAAAGGCACATTTGGAAGGTAGACAGGACGGGCTTTCCAATGAGCTATCATGAGCTCAATTTGGACATCGAGAAAACCTCCAAAAGGGCCCTACAATATGAGTTGCACATAGAGCTTGAGCGCTGCGCATAGGACAATTTTATGCTGAATTTTCACTTTACTGTGCCATGACTATAATTTTGGGTTTTCTCTTATGGATGATGTTTTTACTGATGTAAAAGGTGACTAGGCATGTAAACAGGATGGATAGTAGTTACTGGAGGGTTGATTGATTAGATCAAAAATTATCTTGAGGACAAATGAAATCAGTTTCCTCCCTTTCAGAAGCAAGTTGTTAGGTTGCCTAGATTCCATTTCCTTGTTTAGGTTTTGATGGATTAGTTCCTCATCTTAGGGATTTGACCCCTGAGGATGGGAGGAGGTTGAATTGAGGTCTATATCTTCTTTTTCTTTCTCATTGTAAAGGGTTAGACTCGATGGGACGCTTATGCTTTGAGTAGACATCATTTTGTATTAGTATTCAATAGGAGATTAATGAAAAGTTGTACCTATTTCATTGGGATCCATCTGGTATGATGTTCAGTTCAGTTTTCTCTATTGTGATCATATGTTAAATTATTTTTTTGTAATTCATCAATCATTTCATTGCTTTTAAGTGAATGTTTTCAAGTTGATACGTAAAACCCATAATATTTATGCTCTATTTTAGGAAAATATTTACAGCTAATGTTTTCTTCAGTTTAGGAAGAATCCATGTTGCTTACATTCTCTTTCTAGCTCCTCACCTGTCTTGAATCACCTCGCCCATCAAACCCTAGAGTACTGAGCCTTGTGCCTACCTTGCCCCATCAAACACCCTGCAATTTTGACCTAATTTCCTTGCCTTAACTCTTTGGCTCCTCCTGATCCAGCAAAACCCTTCAAAAATCAAATCAAACCTTGTGCTATTATACCTACCCTAATATCATTTTCTTGATCCAATCATCTTGGCTGAGATCCTTATGGAGAAAGCCCTCTCCTAGCCTGGTAGGGCTAGCTACTTAGCTAAGCATGGTTTGTGGTTACCCTGGCATTGCCTTCCTTTAGCCGGAAGTTCAATCCAGGTGATAACATAGTGGTGACCATACAAGGGAAACAAGAGATCATAAGTTAATCACCCTAGTAAGATGTTTTATTTTAATTCTTAAGCTAGTGGATGACGAGTTTTAGAATTTAATCATAGGCTGAATTGGAAAGTTGTAAAGCAATATCTTCAATTTCAAAATTAGACATACTAGCTGCTTGAAAGTACACTAGATCCAATCTAGATCCGAATCCTCCAACCATTGTTGGTGATCCTCATAAAATTGGGCAAAAATCTAAGAAAATTGCAGAGAAATAAAGTTTAGCTGGAGAACGATCAAGTGAGGATTTCATTCCTCGAGTTAATTCACTCCTGGGAAGGGAAGACACTTTGCAAGACATTGAGTTTGATATTAATTTTGAGCAGAGTTTATTTCACAGTAAATCTTTAAGTTGGATTGATTAGACAGCTGTTGATTCCTCTATATCTCTTCATAACCCCGTTGAAGACTTGTTTTCACACAATAAATCAGGGTCACATCTTATTCATACTCTTGATCATTTGTAGAACCTCTCTTCAAACTTAAACACTTGGGTGTAAAATAAGACTCATAGGCCATCTTTTGATTTTCAAAATACTTCCATTGCATCTACTGCCACTCAAACTATCTATCACCCTTCACCTTCTTCTTCATAGATTGTTCACACCACACAAACTATTGTTAATCCCCCTTTGATTATACCGAATATCCCAATCCCTGTATTAAATCCACCACTTCCCCCACCTCCAGTTATGGCTGCCCGATATGCACCCCTTGTTTTTCCTCAAAATCCTGGTGCCATGCCCCCAGATTACCAAACCAAAATAACTTTCCTTGATGACACCTAAACTATTACATCTCAACAGAACATAGACAACACGAATTATTTCTTTGACCTCCATGAAGTTGAAATTGAAGATGTCATGATGAGGTTGTTTGAAAAAAGTTTTGGAGGAGAAGTTCAGAAATGGTTCAGAGCCCTACTAACAGCTTCTATCACTAATCTACCTACCCTTCAGAGGTAGTTTCTAGATTGATGGTAGGTGAAGAAGAATCCCCTTCAGATTTTGTCTGAATATGAGAACATCAAAAGAAATGTTGGGAAGAGTGTGCAAGACTATTGTGTGAGATTTAATGCAGTATACAATGCTATCCCTGCAAATTTCAAACCACCAGAGGGATTGGCTTTGCTTGAGTTTCCAGATGTATTTGATGTCAATATGGCATATTAGTTGCATGAACATGATCATACAACTGTAGAAGTCATGCAAAAGAATGTTGTGAGCGTAGAAGCGAACTTCCTGGCCAAAAGAGCAAGAATGAGATCAAAGAAAGAGTGATCGTGAAAGAAGAAGCATCTACTTCAGATGTAAAAATGGATACATTGATTCAAACAATGGAAAGGATGGTTGAGCTATTTTCCATCATAGCCAGACCTGAACCGTAGATCTAGAACCCAAAATTTAGAGGGTAGAAGTAGCCCCAATTCCGAATCAAGCAAAGAGATAAAAAATCACTGGAACAACCAGTGCAACAACAACAACAGATCAAAACTCCCTTACAACAAAATTATGTTTAAGGAGTGGAAGAAGAAGAGGAGGAGGATCCAATAATTAAAACAAATCACTTCTTCACTGTAGATGGTATGCCTATATTTCTGACCGAAGATGAGGAGTATGCAGAAAGTTCCAACACTCTAAATGATGAGGACTACATCTTAGAAAATGATGTTGTTTTGGAGGCCGAATCTGATGATTATCAACATGGTTACATGAATGCTTTGAGCACACAGTAGAGAAAATATCCTTTGAGGAGAATAGGTGTACCGATCAGTCCTATTCAGAAGAGGAAGGATGTTCAGTCAAAGAATGATCTCTCAAACAATAAGAAAAAAGGAAAGGAGCATGCCGATCAAAATCCTAGCAAGGTAAATCAACCATCAACAAGTACAACTGAAAAAGAGAAAGACAATCAGAAAAAGGATAGTGAACAAAGGAGAAAATAGATAAGAGGGACATTGGTGTCAAAGAGGTTGAAAAAGTCACATCTTTTAATTTAGAAAGTGAAATTGCTAAATTAAAAGTGTCCATTCCTTTGAACGAGCTTGTTAAGAATAGCCATTACAAACACCATGTGTCTAGAATACTGGAAATTGATCCTCTCTCCGACATGGTGGATGTTGAGGATGATCACCCTAAACTTATTTTTGGTCTAGCTATAGAAGGTCAGCTAGAAGATAGCAGAGTCCAACCCTTTTATTTGAATCTTAGACTGCATGAGTATATTCTTCATAATGCTATGCTTGATTTCAGAGATTCCCACAATTTAATTCCTAAGGCTATCATGGAAATGCTGGGCCTGAATATCACCCAAAAATATCATGATTTGTATTCATTTGATTATGGTAGAGTTCATTGCATTGGTCTCATCAAATATTTGGTGGTTTACTTAGATCAAATCCTAGCTAAGAGTGCCTTGATGGATGTGGTAGCAGTTGATATAACACTTTGATTTGGTATGTTGTTTTCTAGATCATGGGGAGCCAAACTCAAAGGAACTTTACAACTTGACTTCTCTTATGCTACAATCCCTATTTTTTGTCAATTGAGGAAGTTGTACGAGGAAAAGAAGTTGCATTGGTCTCATCAAATATTTGGTGGTTTACTTAGATCAAATCCCAGCTACGAGTGCCTTGATGGATGTGGTAGCAGCTGATATACCACTTTGATTTGGTATGTTGTTTTCTAGATCATGGGGAGCCAAACTCAAAGGAACTTTACAACTTGACTTCTCTTATGCTACAATCCCTATTTTTGGTCAATTGAGGAAGTTGTACTAGGAAAAGAAGAAGATGAAATATATGATCACTAGTAAAGAGAAGCCCATAAGTCATCCAATAAATGTTCTACATACAGATTTAGAGTCTTTTGTTTTGTACACTGATAGTGGATTGAATGATGTAGATATTCATCTTGTAGAAGCAGATGATGTACCAGAAATTTCCGAAAGTTTTAGAGCAGTTCTTAACCAAGAAAAGAAAAAAGTGGCAATTCCCTTTAAGCAGCCTCAATAGGAGAAAAAAGTCAGTGAAGAATAGAAAATTGAAGCAACCAGAAAAGGTAAGATCGAAACAAAGGTAGAATTCCAACATGTGGAAGATGAAGACGGTTTTTGGAGCATGGACTTCGATGGTGCTTTGGGGAAAGATGGTGCAGGAATTGGAATTTGGATTTGAAGTGTTGCCTTTTAGCCAAACAAAGTCCCAAGAAATGTTAGAGTGTGTTGCTATAAAATAGCTTTCGATTGCTCTAACAATGAAGTGGAGTATGAGGCATTGATTACAGGTCTAAATATCTTGAAGAAGCTGGGTGCGAAAAGGATTCCTGTTTATGGTGATTCAGAGCTAGTGATTAAACAAGTCAAAGGAGAATATCAAGTGAAGCATGCGTGGATGAGAGCTTATAGGAACGCAGTCTTGGATATCTTGAAAATGTTTCCAGAATACACATTGACAGTGGTGCCGAGAAGTCAAAACATCATTGCTGATTCACTTGCTACAGCAGCAAACAATCTGAAAATTCCAATGAATTCTAGCAATAAATTTGAAATTCATGTCAAACATAGGCCTACTGTTCCTCATAATTTGAGATATTGGCAAGTTTTCTGAGATGACAATGAAATTAATTCCTTTTTGCAAAATGAAGAGAAGTTTAAGAATGCTTTCATTGATGATGTTCGTGATTCTGGTGAATAATACATTGAGGTGAATCAGATGTATGTTTTACAGCTGAAGGATAATGTTATTCCTAGAGGTCTTATACCTTTAGAGGAATTGTTTGATGAAGATGATGTGGCGAGAAAACCAACCTTGGTTCTTACTGACAAAGGAGTTGAATATGTAAACATTGGGACAGTAGCCCAACCCAAGCTTGTTAAGCTATCAAAAACAAAAACATTATCTCCAGAATCAAAAGCTAAGTATGTTAATTTACTTTCTAATTTTTCTGATGTTTTTGTGTGGGATTACTCAGATTTGAAAGTGTATGACAAGAATATCATTTAGCATACCATTCCTCTGAAGCCGGATCAAAGCCTTTTAGACAAAATTTGAGGAGGATCAACCCAAAGCTGTTGCCATATATTGAGAAAGGGGTAAATAGATTGTTTAACATTGGTATCATTGTTCCAATTAGATTCTCTGATTGGGTTTCAAATTTGGTCTTGGTACGAAAAAAGCTGGAGAGATAAGGTTGTGTATTAATTTCTGGAATCTAAATAAAGTATCCCTGAAATACAGTTATCCTCTTCCAAACATGGACCATATTATGCAAAGAGTAGCTGGAGCATCACAGATGTGACTACTAGAGGGCTACTGAGGTTACAATCAGATTTTGGTACACGAAAATGACCAAGACAAAACTGCCTTCACAACAGCATGGGGGACTTTTCAGTAGGCTAAAATGCCATCTGGGCTGAAGAATGCTGGGGCCACTTTTTAGCAGGCTATGGATATAGATTTTTCTAACAAGAAGGATGTTTTCTTAGTGGTTTACTTAAATGACTTGACAATATTTTCTAGTTCTGATGATGAGCATTTACACCACCTGAGGATTGTTTTTCAGAAATCCAAAGAGTTCGGGATTTCTTTAAATCCAAAGAAGAGTCTTTCTACCATGGAGGAAGGTAAGCTCATCGGTCATATAATTTCCAAAGGTGGTATTTGCATTGATCCTTCTAGGGTGGAGGTAATTCAACAAATAGACTTTTCGCGCAACAAAAAGGAGATCCAAGCCTTCAATGATAAGATGAACTTCTTACACAAATTTACACCAAATTTGGCTGAGAATTTGTGTGAGTTAACTAATATGTTGAAGAAGGACAACACTGTGAAATGGACTGAGGATGCCATGAAATATTTCAACTTGGTAAATATTGCTTTGACCACGACCCCTATTTTGATCAGTCCTCATTATACTCATGACTTTATTATATTTTCATTTACATCTCAGCACACTTTGGCTACAGTGTTGATGCAAAAGAAGGATCAAGTGGAGCGGCCCATTGCATTTTTCAGTTGGACTATCAGAGATGTTGCTTTGCGCTATAACATCATTGAGAAACAAGATTTGGCTCTTATAAAGGCATTAAAGGATTTTTGAGTTTACATTCTGCATTCGCATACCATTGCATATGTCCTTAATGCAGCTATCAAAGATGTCCTCATGAAAATTGATCTGGAAGGAAGAAGAGGTAAGTGGATAGCAGCAACGTTAGTTTATGATCTTGAGATTAAGCCCACGAAACTAATCAAAGGTCAAGGCTTGGCAAAACTCATGGATGAGTCAAATCTTCATGC
Organism: Pinus tabuliformis; assembly: GCA_031772625.1. NCBI lineage: Eukaryota > Viridiplantae > Streptophyta > Pinopsida > Pinales > Pinaceae > Pinus > Pinus tabuliformis. The sequence goes on along the minus strand of CM062805.1, from coordinate 354,198,136 downwards.
TCTAGACATAAATCTTATTGCATCAATGTTAGACAACAAAGATGATGGCACACTTATTTAGGTATCAGAGATTTTTCTCAACTCACCTTGCTATTCTGATATAGGATATGTTCTTCAGCATCTTTCTTCTCCTCCTGGAATGTCGAGAAGTAAAGGTAGATCACTAAAACTGAAGTCTACAAAATTCTGCATTTTATACAGTGCTCTCTATTGGAAAGATCTGGGAGGGGTTCTTCTTAATTGTTTGGTTGAAAATGAAGCTCACCAAGTAATGGATGATTTTCATAGAGGAGATTGTGGGGCTCACTTGTTTTGGAAAACAACAGCCAATAAAATATTGAGAGCAGGGTATTATTGGCCATCTTTGTTTTTAGATTTATATAAGACAATCATGAGGTGCCACAAGTGTCAAGTGTTTCAGGGAAAAAGGAGGTTTCTTCCTCTTCCTCTGAAGCCAGTTGCAGTCAATCAACCTTTCCAGTAGTGGGTGCTTGATTTCATAGGAGAAACTCATCCAACATCATCAGCACAACACAGATGGATTTTGATAGCTACCGATTACTTCACCAAATGGATCAAAGCCATTCTCACAAGGCAAGCTACAGACATGGTAATCATTCAGTTTTTAGAGTGCGATATCTTGTATTATTTTGGTTTCCCTCACAATATTATTATAGATAATGCAACAATGTTTAAGTCGAAGAAAATGGTTGAGTTTTTCAACAAATACAACATCACATTGGGTCATTCCATGACATACTATTCACAGGGCAATGGACTAGCTAAGTCTTGAAATAAATCCTTGGTAAACATTATTAAGAAGATGTTGGAGGTAAACAAAAGGAATTGGCATCTCAATCTTGTCAATGCTTTGTGGGCCGGCTGAGTGAGAAGTAAGAAATCAATAGGTATTTTGCCTTTTGAATTGGTTTATGGTACTGATACGGTGTTTCTCACATCCCTTGCAGCCTCGGTCATGAGATTATTGTAAGAAGTCGGTAGTGAAGAAGATTATATTTAGTGCCAAATTAATCAAATGATTCATCTTCAACAAACAAGGGAAGAAGTTTCTCAAAACACTTTCTAGCTGCAAGAGAAGATAAAGAAAATTTATGACCGCAAAACCAAGCCAGAAAAGTTTCAACTAGAAGATGTAGTGCTTTGATGGGATGCATGAAATGAAGAAAAAGGAAAACATGGTAAGTTTGACAATATGTGGAAAGGAACTTATAAAATATCAGCCTATCGAGGACAGAATGCATTTTTATCAAAGGAAATGGATGGTCAAGAATGCTCAGGAGGACCAGTGAATGGCAAGCTCCTAAAACACTATTATTTCTTATGTAGCTTGCTGAAGTTGTTTCATTGTCATTGCATATACCAGTTTTCTTTCCTTGCAAGTTTTGAAGTACAATGTCACTTGAGCTTGGGGCCTGAAGTGAAGGATATAAAGCTTAAATGCTTTGTGTTGTCCCTAGTTGGTTTTTAAGTTAGTTTAGAGTCGGTTGTGAGTCAGTTTTCAGTTTGTATCGAGTCATTTTTCAAAAATTTCAAAACTTTTTCAGTATTTCATTTGTTTGACCATATTGGACCAGTCAGCTAGGCACTTGGTCTACAGTGTTCTTGACACCTCCAAGGAGCTTCCATCGCCAATAAGGCCAATGTTAGTGCCAGTATATGGATACTTCCATCAAGAATCAAATCTAGTCTTTTCATTTTCATTTTAGGTGTCTCATACAGAATTTTTTATCATTCCACTAGGTCATGCCAAAATGTTCCACTGATGGTTGTCTTCTCCTTAGAAAATCAAATTTTCCCTCATGAGGTACATTTGCTGACCCATCTCCATGTTGCATTCAGTTATGGTTTCAATTATGTTATTTTTAGATTCAAGGCAATTATGTTTCCATTAGGTCTTAGGGTTCATTTCCAATGTCAAAAGCATAGTTTCAAGTGTAAATAAAGGGCATAAAAGGTATGACGAAGACCAATACACAAAGGGTGATTGGTAGTAAGTCATGGTTTTTGTACAAAGATCTTATTTCACTGATGTAATTTTCATCTCAAAAACTTGTTTTTGAGATGAGAACAGAGTATTTTAGTTGATTCATATTTTTTTGATGGAAATCAAGTCATTTGATGTAATAAGTGTTCCCATAATTTGCCCAAGCATTTCTCCTTGTTGCAAGAAAATGAAGCCATTGAAGAAATCAATTCAATCAAAGCATCATCCACTTGAAAAGAGACAAAGAAAGAAAAGCATTAAACAGAGATTTGAACACAAGGTAAAAGTTCCATAAAACATTATAAAGTTGTTTTTTTCTAAAGAAAAATCAAAATCACCCTCTATATAAGATTTCAAAATCCTTTTTCAAATTCATCATATTCATTTGACAAAGAGAAAGAAGAGAGTTGAAGGAGAGAAGGGAGTTGAAGTGAATTGGTGGCTGAGCAAACTGGAGGCGCTTTGCATAGAGCAGGGAGCACTGTGCATAGAGCAAGAGGTGTTGCACATAGGGCATATTGTGGAGGCGCTGCACATAGAGGAGAGAGCATTGCGCATACAGAGAGAGCTCTACACATAGATCTTGTGTGCTAGTGCATTTTTTCACGGCGTTGCGCACACAAGAGCGTTGCGCACCTGTACAATGCATTGTGCATAGGGCTAGAAAACACCAAGACCACCCTGACAACCATCTAAATCACTCTTTTTCTGCCTAGACCCTCTAAGCAAGTAAGTATAGTCCTTAAACCATCCTCCCAGCAGTGATTTCATGATTTTGAAGTTTGTTTTCTATTTAAATTTTCAAACCCTAGGTTGTCTAACAACACTCCCTCCTTACCATATCCCTTATACCCTAGTCCCCCAAACAAAATCCCTCCAGCTATCCCCTATACCCTAATTCCCCAAAAAAAATCCCTCCACCTATCCCCTATACCCTAATCCCCCAAACAAAATCCCTACACCTATCCCCTACACCCTAATGCCCAAAAAAAATTCCTTGAACCCCTATTTACTAAACAATCCCTACCAAAAAACTCCCTCCTTCTCACTCTCACATCATACATATCACATCCTACATTGCACAAACTCCTCTCCACTTCCCCTATCACTATTCACCATAAATCACTTCTTGATTACCTTCTCTAGGGTTTCAAAGTTTCAAATTCAAAAGACATGGATAAAGGGGATAGAGATTATGAGGAGGAGGAAAACAATGGCAGTGAAAGCATGGGAGATGAACCTCAGCATCAGAGTAAACCACACAAGGGAGGTAGAATTATTAGAGAGGAAACATCAAACATCTGAGAGTTACAGGCTTCTCATATAATTGTCTCCTGTTTCAAGCATCTGGGGTATTATGAGTTTTGTGAGAAGGTACAAAGAGTTCAACATCATCCTGAGCTGACCAGGCTCTTTGTAGCCAATCTCCATGATAACAAGGTAACTCTTATCGGGGTGACATTTACAGTTTCATCATCCATTATTGCTGATGCTACAAGGAATCTGATTGTGGGGGAAAAATTTTATAAAGCACAAGACTTTGATGAGCACTACTATGAGCCATACATTAAACCTAGGTACAAGAATGAGAATAAGAGGACCTTTCCTTTCAGGTTCCTTGATGACAAGTATGGCCCTATGATGAGGATCATTATGAAGTATTTTACATGTGGGGGCAATTTTTCCAGATTGTACACCTATCATATTAGGCTTCTTATGCAGTTCACAAGAGTGAAAATGATGAACATCCTATATTTCTTATTCAGGAACATTGAGAAGATGACCTACATTGTATAGAAAAATCCATACCCCTAGCAGATGAATAATATCTATCACTATTCCTTGATTAAGATTATTGTGCTACATCATCTCAACCTCCTCAACAGCTCCTGGGATATATTTATTTCCAATGACATCTTCAATGGTCCTCAAATTCATCCACTGGTGCCCCAAGAAGCAAAATTCTTTCCAGCAGTGCCAAAGTAAAGAAAAATGAGAAGACTAAAGACACTAAAGTTGTTGAGAAGCAAAAAACCTACAAAACATATCAGAGAGGAGCTAGAAAGTTGTTTTCAATGGATAGGAAAGTGTTTACTCCACTTGATGTGGAAGAGGCCTTACATTCTTCATCAGCTCATAGGCAAATGCTGACTCCACAAACCATGGAAGGGGATTTGCCATGTTCATCAACACAACAGGTACAATAGGTGCAGTAGGTGCATAAAGGGAAAGAAAATATGTTGGAGGAAAGCCTCAATAATGGAGAGGAAAGGGAATTTGATTTGATGGAACATGATGGATCAGAACAACCACACATTCATCATGGAATTGAGATAGTCGACTTGGAGGCTAAAGATGAGACAACAAATGAAAAAATAACCATAAGGGAAAAAGATGCACAGATCCAAGCACTGATGGACAACTTGGTGAGAGCTAAGTATGTCATTTCATACATTGAGCAAGAGAATAAGAATCTAAGTGACAAACAAGTCCTCATGGAGCTGGAACTTCTCAAAGCAAAGAGGCAAGGTGACAAAGGAAAGTCAGTAATGCAAGAGGAGGAAACCCTGGCTACCTTGACTACAAAAGAAAAACCTGAAAAGGAGATTAAAGAGGATAGTTAAACATGGCTTGATATGGTCAATTTGCATTGGAGAAGCTGCTACAAAGGGCCAACAGGGACAATCAAATCATTAGGCACATGACTCACCATTATAGGACCCAACACAAGTTTTGTGACATAAGAGTCAAGCAAATGAAGAGAAGGCTAAAATAAGCACTCAAAGGAGAAAAGGAGGGTGATAGGCTCAGGTTGCTTGTAGAAGCTTCCTTGGCTAGCCCAGACACTTGATGGTGGTGTTCTCCACAATTTTGAGTAAGTTTTGAGAATTTTTTCCTTTTTGAAGAATTTTGCAATTTTTGACTCAGAAAAATTGGCTCTATGCACAGTGGCACTAGCGCTGCGCTTTTCCTAGGGGCATCCAAACAGGAAATGGTTAGAATTTTTTGATTCAAAATGATGATTACATGCACCCTGTGCATTTTCTAAGCTTTTGGAGCAAAACTGCTCAACCAAAAGGTCAAAAAACACCCAAAAAATTACCTTTCTGCCCTCGTTTGGAGCCACATAAGCAGTCTTAGGAGAATTAGCTTTCAAGAACTGAAATCAACTCCAGATGAGAAAATAAAGGTATATTTTGAAGATAGACATGAAAATATTTTGAATGAGCTATAATGAGCTCAATTTGGACACTGGGAAGACCTCCAAAATGGCCCTGTAAAGAGTGTTGCACATAGAGTTTGAGCATTGCACATGGGACAATTTTATGGTGAATTTTCACTTCACTATGCCATGACTGTAATTTTGGGTTTTCTCTCATGGATGATGTTTTCACTGATGTAAGAGGTGACTAGGCATGTAAATAGGATGGATAGTAGTTACTGTAGCGTAGATTCATTAGTTCAAAAGTTATCTTGAGGACAAATGAATCAATTTCCTCCGTTTTAGAGGCAAGTTGTTAGGTTGCCTAGATTCTGGTTTCTTGTTCAGTTTTGATGGATTAGTTCTTCATCTTAGGGATTCGACCCCTAAGGATGGGAGGATGTGTCTATATCTTCTTTTTCTTTCTCATTGTAAAGGGTTTGACTCAGTTGGATGATTATGCTTTGAGTAGACATCATTTTGTATTAGTTTTCAACAGGAGATTAATGAAAAGTTGCAGCTATTTCTTTGGAATCCATGTGGTATTATGTTCAGTTCATTTTTTTCTATTGTGATCATATGTTAAAATGCTTTTTGTAATTCATCAATCATTTCATTTCTTTTAAGTGGATGTTTTCAAGTTGATAGGCAGAACCCATAATATTTATGCTCTATTTTGGGAAAATATTCATAGTTAATGTTTTCTTCAGTTTAGGAAGAATCCATGTTGCTTAGATGCTCTTTCTAGCTCCTCGCCTGTGTTGAATCACCTCAACCATCAAACCCTAGAGTGTTGAGCCTTGTTCCTACCTTACCCCACTGAACACCCTGCAATTTCAACCTAATTTCCTTGCCCTAACTGTTTGACTCCTCGTGATCCAGCAAAACACTTCAAAAATAAAATCAAACCTTGTGCTATTGTACCTTTCATAATATCATTTTGTTGATCCAGTTATCTTGGCTGAGATCCTTATGGAGAGAGCCATCTCTTGGCCTAGTAGGGCTAGCTACTTGGTTAAGCGTGGTTTATGGTTACCCTGACATTGCCTTCCTTCAGCCTGAGGTTCAATCCAGGTGATAACAAGTTGTGGAAGGGAATATCTGCATGAGTTAAAAATATTAAGGTGTTTAGAAGAAAGTGCTTCATCAAAGGGAATGAAAATAATCGTGGAAAGTTTGGCTCTTGCGCTGATGAAGGAATATTTCTCAGGTACTCTGCTCGAAGTAAAGTATATAAGTGTTACAAAAACTGAAAAAACAAGATAGAGGATGGCATTGACGTGATAATAGAGGAGATAGGTTCACAACCTGATTCCTCTAAACAAAATTTGAACTCAAATGATGAAGAAAGTTTAGATATGAGGTCTGTAGATCTAGATGAAACTAATTCAGATAGTGAAGGTGAGGAAGCAGGCACATATGCAAGGCCAAAAACACCTTCCAGGTATGTACAGAAAGAACATCCTTGGAGTCAAATGCTTGGATATTAAAGGCATGGTATCCAAACCAGGTGAAAATTTGTTGGAAATAGAAGTTATGTGAATCTGGCTCTATTATCCCAGATAGAATGTAAGAATCTTTGTCCAGCAAGTGAACACAAGTTCTGGGTGAAAGCTATGAATGAATAACTTGAACAGAATGAAAATAATTACAATTGGGAGCTTTTTCCAAGGCATAGAGAGAAAAATGTCAATCGAACCAAATGTGTTTTCAAAAACAAATTGAATGAGCAGGGCTGAGTAATCAGGAACAAAGCTCGATTGATCTACAAAAGGTATGGCCATATAGAAAGGGTATATTTTGAAGATACCTTTGCACTAGTAACATGGCTAGAAGCCATCATGATGTTTCTTGATCTTTCCACCCATAAAAAAAACAAGGTATATCAGATGGATATGAAATCTGCATTTATTAATGGGGATTTAGAAGAAGAAGTTTAGAATGAGCATCTAGAAGGATTTATAGTCACCACAGATGAAGGTTTTGTATGAAAATTAAAGAAGGCTTTCTATGGAATAAAAGAAGCTCACAGAACTTGGTACGAAAGGTTAGATAAATACCTTTAGCAATAAGGATTTACAAAAGTCATGTTACACAGTAAATTATATGTAAAGTCTGAAGGTGACCATCTACTAATAGTAGTTGTGTATATGGATGATATAATATCTGGTAGCTACATGGAACAATTAGGACATCAATTAGAAAAATTTATGCAAACTGAATTCAAAATGTCCACGATTGGAGAGTTGTCGTTCTTCTTCGGTATACGAATTGCTTAGTCTCCACAAGGAGTGTTTATATCCTAATCCAAATATCTCAAGGAAGCAATGAAGAAATTTTGGCTGGAAGATTGCATGTTAGTGAGCGCACCTATGACTATAGGCTACAAGAAGTGCAAAGAAGTTGAGACTCCACTAGTAAATTAGACTGCATATAGATCAATGATAGGAAGCTTGTTGTATTTAACAACTTCAAGGCTAGACATCATGCAAGTAGTGGCTCTTGTGGCCATATTTCAAGCTTTCCCATGTGAGAGCCATGTTCTTGGTATCATTTTTGTTTAAATATCTTCAAGGAAAAAAAAATATGGAATGTGGTATGCTAAGGGAAAATAATTCATGTTGGAGGCTTACACTGGTCCTGATTGGGCTGGCAGTCTTGATGATAGGAAAGGAACCTATGGTTTAGCTTTCTTCCTGGGAAAATCCTTTGTTTCATGGTTCATCAACAAACAAGCCACCATTTCCTTATCAACTATTGAACTAGAGTATATTGGTGCTACTACTTATTGTAGCCAAATTCTACAGATGAAGAAAATTTTGAAAGGTATTCAAGTAGAGATGTCTGATCCCATTCCAATAATTTGTGACAACACAAGTGCCACTACCATCTCCAAAAATATAGTCATAAACTCAAATACTAAGAATATTCCTATCAAGCTCCACCTCTTAAGGCAACATGTTGCATCCAATATTTTCAGACTTGAGTATGTGGCCACCAAAGATAAACAAATAGATAACTTTACAAAGCCATTCACTAGAGAACCGTTTGGATATCTCACACAACCAAATATGAGTTGTATCTCCTCCCTCCAAATGACTATTTTTTGGTAGGTGGTGGAAGCTACTCATCATATGGGAGCCATGAAGGAGTATGCTACAATGGTGTAGGTGGAGCCTTCAATAAGTACTCCTTGACATTGATGTCAAAGGGGGGAAGATTACTGGCACATTAGAGAAGATCATGTCTATCCTGAGGAGGAGCTTATGGTGTTGACATCAATGCCAAAGGGGGGATATTGTTGGCCAATTAGTGGTTGTTATGTTAATATTGGAATTGATCTTGGCATTGATGTCAACCACACTGGCATGAATGCTTGTGATGACATATACATGCGATAATGTCTTAGAAGGGCTCCTATGGTATCTACATGATTTATTTAGAGAATCATCACACTAGTAGGCTTATTGGAAAATAGATAAAATTATGACTATTGTGTTGGTCCAGATGGAATACCTATGGTAGCTATAGGTTTTATCTAGAGAATCATCATAGTAGGAGGCTTACTAGAGAAGTCACAAAAGGATGACTATGGTGGCTAGGAGTTCTATTTTCCATGCACAAGAACAAGAGTCAAGCATCAATGAGTGGCAGATAGTTTGTACCCATCTTAGAGGTAGAAAATGGCCTTGAAGCCCACATTGTAACATATCCATTGAAAATTTCTCTAGAAGAGATTTCCAACAATATGTAAAAGTCCAAAAATGCACTGCTGGATCAAAACAGACAAATCTTCAAAGATTCTTGATACCTATTGTTGTAAGAAAAGTCTACCAGTGGAATATACTCTTCCAAATTTTTTTGTTGATACATCATGTACATCCTCAACATGTCCTCAAATATCCTGTTGAACCTCTTAGTCTGTCCATATGTCTGTGGATGATAAGTTGTACTGAAGGCAAACTATACCCCCAAACCTACAAACAACTCCTTCCAAAACTTGGAAGTGAACTTCGCATCCCTGTCTCACAAAATGTTCCTTAGAACTCCATGCAATCTAAACACATCCATGATGAAAAAATATGCTACATAAGGCGATGAGAATGTAGAATGCACTGGAATGAAGTGCACAAACTTTATCAATGATGATGGAAATATGTAGTCTCACTATGCTCGACAAACTCATGATAAAGTCCATGGAAATGACCTTCCATTTCCACTCTCAAATCAAAATCGATTATAGCATTCCACCTGGATGCTTACACTTTTCCTTCACTTGCTGACAATCCAAACACCTTGCCACAAACTCTGTTACATCCTTCTTTGAATTATTCCAGTAATAAAACCTCTTCATTGTTATTAGTGTCTTCTGATAACCTGGGTGACCTAAATAGTGTTTCACATGAAAATCCCTCAAGATCACCTTCTTGACCTCACTGTGTCTAACATATATATCATGTCTCTAAACCTACCCAACCCATCTATTGTAAGACAATAGTCCACATCTTCTGCACCTGCACCTATACCTATACCTGTATCCTGTTGTAAACTGTGTGCACAATGTCCATATACCTGACACCATAGTGACTTGCCTGCAAGATGCTATTCTGTAGATCTATCCCATAGTAACTCATATCTACTGTATGATTTACCTATACCCGTCTACTAAGATCACATGCGACCCTATTCTCCTTTACTTTTATGTACCTGATGTCGAAGTCAAACTCACTAATCATGGCCAACCACCTAGCATGTATGGAATTCAAATTCAACTAGTAAAATAAGTATCTCAGCCCATTGTGATCACTGATCAATACAAACCTCCTTCCAAGAAGATATTTCCTCCACATCTTCAATGCATGTATGATCGTTTCCACCTCAAGATCATGTGTGGAGCTATTCTTCTCATGATCATTTAGTTTCTGTGATTGATAGCATACAACCTATCCATCCTTCATAAGAACTCCACTAAGTCCTCTTTTCCAGGCATTTGTACATACTACAAATCATTTGTACATATATGAAATATTTAACATTGGTGTATGTGTTGGCATTATGGCACAGGTTTGGCACTATGGCACAGGTGTTGTCCATGATGGCAACTCACTCAAAAAGGTAGATCACAGCTCAGGCTCTTAGAATGAAAGAAAATGAGGTATACGCTGGTTCATCTTGACAAAGTCGCGTATATACGCGGGTCTACCGATCAGAAGGCACGTATACGTATGCATGGACTTTCATGCAAAGAAAAGCACATACATGTGGGAAATCTTATGGTTGGTCCATGGTATTTAGTCTGACATATTCGAACCTATGGTTTTTGATCCTTGGTATTGCTTTATAAGTATTAAACCCAGGTATTGGGTCCCTAGTATTGGATCTCAATGGTTTTGGGCCATGGTTTGAGTAAGGCCTAGACTATAAAAAGGGAAGGAGATCATTTGGCAAGGAAAGAACTTATGTATTGAATATCTGAAGAGGAGCAAGATCTGGAAGATTGTTGATTGATTGGTGACACATAGTTGAATCTGAATCAAGGAGGAACCTAAACATTTCAAGATGGTTAAGTACTATTGATGGGTCAAGATCTCAAGGCTTGAATAGTAGTATCATTGTGTGATTTTGATCTATTATATTCGACGCATGATTAGATCTATAAAATTGATAATCTGGGTATAACTAACATCTGAGGATAAACTATCTTTTATAGATTTGTACGCAGGTTCAGCATGGCAGAGGCACGTATACACGTAGGTTAAGCAAGTGAAGACTGTGTATACACTGGTTGGTTTTCACATTGCTGCGTATGTACGCAGGTTTCTATTGGTGAAGTAGCGTACATCTCTTGAAATATGTTTTAGCTGTCTCTATTTATTGCTGCAGTGTTTTGGGTTCAGAATTGGTGTCTGGTTACTGGTATTGTTTTTCTGGTTACAACATTCTGAGAAGTTATTGGTTGATTCAGTATTTTGTGCAAAGAAGATTGGTTGTTGCAGATCTATTAGATGTTTGATTGATATTCATGGATCCAGTCTGAAAATTTATGAAACGTGGTCCCTGGAAGAAAAGAGAAGGTAGAAGCCTTCTGTAGGTCAGCACCTACGTACTAGTACCTCAACTAGTACAAGAGCTAAGGGGGTTGTAGCTCCCTTCTAGGAGAAACTGGAGAATGAGAGAAGGTTGTAGCCTTCTGCAGGTTGAAGCCTGCATACTGGTATAACTTTGCACTAGTATAGAAACATTGTAAAAAGAAGTTTCTAATTGAAAGAAGATAGAGACGCATTGCAGCAGGTGGTTTTCGCCCACATTGGGTTTCCACCTTATATCTGGTGTTCTTATCTGTGATTGCCTGTTGTGTTTTACTGTTCTTGGTTACTGTTCATATGTTTTGACGCACATATTAATGTTTAACATCTGAAGAATGATCTAACTTACAATTCTACTCATATACGCATGTTTCCTTAACTGAAGTTGCGTACATACGCGGTATTTGCTAACCGAAGTAGCGTATACAAATTTAATTGTGAAATGAAAAAATAATTGATCTGATAATATTGATTCACCCCCCCTCTCAGTATTATTTCCAACAATTGGTATCAGAGCAGGTCCTTCTGAAGAAGCTTGATCGCTTGAAGGAAGATCTATCATCATGAGCAACTACGAAAGAGAAGCATCAATCAGGCCACCGATTTTTGATGGAAGCAACTTCGTCTATTGGAAGGTAAGAATCACTGCTTATCTTCAATCTCTTGGTACAGAAGTTTGGGATATTGTGGAAACAGGATACACTTTTCCATCAGCAACTCCTACAGATATAGTTGGTAAGAAGCAGTATGAAACAAATGCAAAGGCTGTCAATACTCTATTAGGGAGCCTATCTCAATCAGAATTTGTCAAGGTTATGCAGCTCAAAACTGCAAAAGAAATATGGGACAAGATTGTTCTGAGCTATGAAGGAGATGAACAGGTAAAATGAGCAAAACTACAAACTCTCAGAATTCAATATGAAAATCTCAGAATGTACAATGATGAAAGTGTGGCTAACTATTTCCTACGTATAGATGAGATTGTCAATTGTATGAAAAATTTGGGTGAAGAAATAAAAGAAGTTGTTTTGGTTGAAAAAGTTCTAAGATCTTTGTCTTCTAAGTTTGAATCAAAAGTTTCCGCCATAGAAGAAAAATAGAATCTATAGAGCCTTACCATGTCACAGCTACATGGAATCCTAACCGCTTACGAAATGAGAAAAGGGGGACCATCAGACAAGAGAGAAGCCACATTCAAAGCCTCAGGAAAAGGTGATGACTCAGGACATATGTCGGAAGAAGAGGAAGAATCAAATTTTGTCAAGAACCTTCAATGGGGTTCTGGAAGATTCAGAGGTAAGCTACCTTTCAAATGTTTTTCTTGTGGAAGAGTTGGTCACTATGCTGCAAAGTGTCCTCATAAAGATAAGATCGACAAAGGTAAGGAACTAGTTAGATGGAATAGAAAACAGAATGTAAGTAAGAAGAGCTATTATACACATGAAGACAGTGATGGACTTTCAAATAGCGATGAAGATGAACAAGGTAATGATTATAGACTTTTGATGGCTTTTGAAGATGATGATTTCTTGGATGCTATAGATGAAGAAAGTCTTTATGAAGAAATTTCTAAACTCAAAATTTTCTTAGAAGAGAAAAATATGATTATAGATACTCTGACATCCCAACTTGCTGAAATGGAGAAACACAATGAAAAGTTAGAATGTGAAATTGTGGGACTTAGAAAGGACATTGAGAAAACGAAAGCTCTTAATCTTAGATTTTCTAAAGGATCTGAAACCTTAGATGAGATTATCAAAGTGCAACGTTCTCCTCTAATCAAGACAGGTGTTGGGTACACCAAAGGAAGATCTCAAGCACAGAAGCCATCTACCTCTAGAAGTTATCTTGAGGCTGCAAGGAGAAGTGAACAAGTTGACAATCAACAACAAAGGCCCAATGGAGATCACCAAGTAAATCAGGGACAATTTACTTCAAGAATGAACAGAAATCACCAAGTAAATTGACGGCAATCTACTTCAAGAATGAACAAAAGCTACAACCAACCACAGGTAAATCATTCTCAATTTACCTCAAGAATGAATGGCTATTACAATGGAAGGTTTGATGATCGCAAGAATTTCTTCAATGGCCAATGCTTCTCTTGCCATAACTTTGGACATAAAGCAGCTCAATGTGTGGCCTACAAGACCATCATGACCAGAGAAGCACAAAAGCAAAGGAGTGTGACTGGAATCATGAAAAGAACCTACAACAACTTTTCTGCTCTTGAAAATGAAATAGAATGTTCTATTTGTAACAAATTCGGTCATGAATATTCTGAATGTAGGAGTAGGTTTCGACAAACAACTTAGAAGGAGAAAGATTCATTAAGTCCCAAAACATGGAGAAAGAAAGAACTGCTACCAGAAAGATGTGGGATAGCCTTATATGTGGAAGGACAGGAAAATCAATGGTACATGGACAGTGGATGCTCAAAACATATGACAGGTGATAAAGATAAACTTCAGTCATATAGTGCCTTAGAAAAAGAAAAGAAGGTCTCATTTGGAATGGACACCCCTGCACTCATAAAAGGTAAAGGTTCTATTCTTTTGAAAGAAAAGGTCAAGACTGGAAATGTTATGTATGTTAATGGCTTAAAGCATAATTTATTAAGTGTCAGTCAAATGTGTGATCAAGGAAATGAAGTAATATTTCGATCGAATGGATGCATTGTTCATGAGCTTGATACAGGAGAAACAATGATCAAAGGCATAAGAACTCCAAATAATTTATATATACTCAAAGGAGGACAACAACGATGCTATCTAAGCAAGAATGATGAACATTGGCTATGGCACAAAAGGTTGGGGCATCTAAGCTTCTCACAGATAAGGAAAGCATGCAAGTATCACGGAGTTCGTGATCTACCTAACATCAAAATTCCAGACAATACAATATGAAAATCATGTCAATTTGGTAAGCAAACCAGAACTAATTTCCCTTAGAAGGAAGGATCAGCTAGCAGGCCACTTGAACTTGTCCATACTGATGTATGTGGTCCATCTAGGAAAAGGTCACCTCGAGGAGAAGAATACTTTATATTATTCATTAACGACTTTTCCAGGATGTGTTGGATAGGACTTATGAAGCATAAAGATGAAGCTTTCGAAAAGTTCAAATCATTCAAAGCCTTGGTGGAAAACAAATCAGATCACAGGATCAAATGCCTCAGGTCTGATTGAGGAGGGGAATTTACCTCAAATGAGTTTTTCGATTTTTGTGAAGAACATGGAATAATGAGGGAATTCTCTACTACAAGGACTCCTTAGCAAAATGGAGTAGTGGAAATGATGAACAGAATGGTTCAACAAATGGCTCTTGCTATGCTTGATGAGTCTGAAACTCCCGCAACCTTCTGGCGTGAAGCCGCATTTGCAGTAGTCACTATTCTCAACAAAACAAACGTCCGAGTACATAGCACTCAGACTCCTCATGAACTATGGTATGGTAAGACTCCCACGGTAAAATACTTCAAAATTTTTGGGAGCAAATGCTACGTCAAAAATACTAATGAAAATCTTGGCAAGTTTGAACCTAGAGTAGATGAAGGCATTCTCCTTGGTTACTCTCCCCACAGTGAAGCATACAAGTGTTACAATAAAAGGCTTGGAAAAATTGTTGAAAGTATTGATGTAGCGGTTGATGAAGATGGAAGCACTCCTAGGCAGGTAAGATCTTAAGATTTCGAACATGATGAGGACTATCCATCAACTTCAAATCAGATTCATGATGAAGAAGAAACCCATGAGGCACCAGGAGAACAGATAAGGATAGAAGAAAAGACTCCATCCAGGTACGTTCAGAAGAATCATCCAGAATCTCAAATTTTGGGGCAAAAAGAGGCACATGTACAGACAAGAAGGACCATTTCAGAAGCTTCAAGCTATCTAGCATTGCTCTCCTCCATTGAACCACAAAATGTAAGAGAGGCATGCAAAGATGAATGCTGGGTAAAAGCCATGGAGGAAGAACTTAAGCAGATCAAAAAGAACAACACTTGGGAGTTGGTTCCTAGACCAAAAGATAAGAATGTTATAGGAACAAAATGGATATTCAAAAATAAGCTGAATGAAAATGGAGATGTGATTAGAAACAAGGCTGGACTTGTTTACAAAGGGTATGCTCAATAGGAAGGCATTAACTTTGAAGAAACTTTTGCACCAGTTGCTAGACTAGAGGCCATAAGGATGTTCCTTGCTCTTTCTAGCTTTCAGAAGTTCAAAGTATTTCAAATGGATGTGAAGTCTGCTTTTCTAAATGGAGACTTGGATGAAGAAGTGTATATTGAGCAACCAGATGGGTTTATCCTTGGAAATGATCCAAAGCTTGTATGCATACTCAAAAAGGCTCTCTATGGCCTTAAACAGGCTCCAGGGGCTTGGTATTATCGCTTGGATAAATACCTCCATCAACAAGGTTTTATAAAAGGATCAACTGATAGAAATCCTTATATAAAAATTGATAATGATAAGTTGCTAATACTTGTTGTGTATGTTGATGATATCATCTTTGGTAGCAATGAAGAAGACATGAGTCAAAATTTTGCCTTAGTAATGCAAAAAGAGTTTGAAATGTCTATGCTTGGTGACCTCACAGATTTTCTTGGTTTACCAGTCCAACAAAACAAAGATGGCATCTTTCTATCACAAACCAAGTATCTCAAGCAAATCTTGAAGAAATATGGGATGGAGGATTCGAAACCAGTATGTACCCCTATGGTGACAGGATGCAGCCTCAGCGCAAATGATGAATCGACAACAATACATCAACCAACCTATAGATCCATGATTGGTAGTCTACTTTATCTAATAGGTACCCGACCAGACATTATGCATGCAGTGGGAATAGTTGGAAGGTTTCAGGCAAATCCAAAGGAAACTCACTTTCAGGCAGTTAAGAGAATTTTCAAGTATCTTCAAGGAACTCAAAACTATGGCTTATGGTATCCTAGAGGTACAGATCTCACACTTCATGCATATACAGATGCGGATTGGGTAGGATGCGTGGATGACAGAAAAATCACTAGTGGTGGTGCATTCTTCATGGGTCCTAGATTAGTGTCTTGGTTCAGCAAGAAACAAAGTTCTATTGATTTATGTACAGCCGAAGTAGAATATGTAGCTGCTGCATCTTGCTGCACACAACTCCTTTGGATGATGCAAACATTGCAAGATCTTCAAATCACTTGTACTCCACCTATCTCCATTTTTTGTGATAATACAAGTGCAATCAGTATCTCAAAGAATCTTGTCGTGCATTGAAAGACTAAGCACATACCGATCAAGTATCATTTTCTTCAGGAACAAGTGCTGGAACAAAAGGTCAAATTGGAGTATGTTCCATCTAAGGAACAAGTTGTTGATATTCTCACCAAACCACTGCCCAGGGAGGCATTTGAATACCCCAGACAGAAGCTGGGGGTAGTTGATGCATCATATTGCTGTTGAATCCTGTCTATTTCAAAGAAAAATGGTTGTACGTGAGTTGAATGAGGAGGATCTGCGTACATACGCCGGTTTATTAAGATACAGTCGCGTATATGTTGGTTTGAAGAAAAAGTAGTGGGGCCAGGCTCAGGATGGAAAGATTATGAACTGGGTTTGACAGAGACCATCTGGAACAGGTTCAGGGGGAGCATATATTCTTCTGATAATGCATTGTTGGCATTATCTTGGTTCAAATTTAGTTGGTTTGATTTCAAGTGGAGCATGTGCAGAAGGATAACATGGGGGCTTGTCTAAATACTGATTGAAAAATGTTGCTGATGTTTGTTGATGATATCTGTCAGAGTCTTGCTGTAGATATTTTATCTCTATGTCTTATATTTCTTTTATCAAGGTCATGTAACAGCCTATGTTGGTTTCCCTACTATGCTTGGGATGAATGATGTAATGTACTTATTTGTCAGGTGTAAGCTTCTGGTGTATCCCCACCTAGTTGGGTGGATGATTCAATCCTGGTATATCCCCACTTGGTTGGGAGATGGATGTATGTATGAGTCTCTGATGATAGGGTAAAGTCATGTTTTTTTTTTTTGTAGATCATCTTCTTGCAGACCTTGCCTACAGTCAGGGGGACTTTGGACAACACAGCAAAGTAGAGGATTCAGCATGTATTCAGGGGGAGCACATCCCTTTGCCCTTGATTTCAAAGGGGGAGAATGTTTTTGGGTGACTTGGGGTTGCCATCAAGTCCAAAGGGGGAGATTGTTGGCATTATGGCACAGGTTTGGCACTATGGCACAGGTGTTGTCCTTGATGGAAACTCACTCAAAAAGGCAGATCACAGTTCAGGCTCTCAGAATGAAAGAAAATGAGGTATACGTAGGTTCATCTTGAAAAAGTCACATATATACGCGGGTCTACTGATCAGAATGCACATATACATATGCACGCACTTTCATGCAAAGAAAATCATGTACATTGTGGGAAATCTTATGGCTAGTCCATGGTATTTAGTCTGACATATTTGAGCCTATGGTTTTTGATCCTTGGTATTGCTTTCTAATTATTAAACCTAGGTATTGGGTCCCTAGTATTGGATCTCTATGGTTTTGGACCATGGTTTGAGTAAGGCCTAGACTATAAAAAGGGAAGGAGATCATTTGGCAAGGAATGAACTTATGTATTGAATATCTAAAGAGGAGCAGGATCTGGTAGATTGGTGATTGATTGGTGAGACATAGCTGAACCTGAATCAAGGAGGAACCTAAACATTTCAAGATGGTTAAGTTCTATTGATGGGTCAAGATCTCAAGGCTTGAATAGCAGTATCATTCTGTGATTTTGATCTGTTATATTCGGCACATGATTAGATCTATAAAACTGATAATCTGGGTATAACTAATGTCTGAGGATAAACTATCTTTTATAGATCTGTACGTAGGTTCAGCATGGCAGAGGTGCATATAAATGTAGGTTAAGCAATTGAAGACTGCGTATACGCTGGTTGGTTTTGGCATAGCTGCGTATGTATGCAGGTTTCTATTGGTGAAGTAGCGTACATCTCTTGAAATATGTTTTAGCTGCCTCTATTTATTGCTACAATGTCCTGGGTTCAGAATTGGTGTCTGGTTACTGGTACTATTTTTCTGGTTATAGCATTCTGAGAAGTTATTGGTTGATTCAATATTTTGTGTAAAGAATATTGGTTGTTGTAGATCTATTAGATGTTTGATTGATATTCATGGATCCAGTCTGAAAATTTATGAAATGTGGTCCCTGGAAGAAAAGAGAAGGTAGAAGCCTTCTGTAGGTCAGCACCTATGTACTAATACCTCAGCTAGTACAAGAGCTAAGGGGGTTGTAGCTCCCTTCCAGGAGAAACTGGAGAACGAGAGAAGGTTGTATCCTTCTACAGGTTGAAGCCTGCATACTGGTATAATTTTGCACCAGTACAGAAACATTGTAAAAAGAAGTTTCTAATTGAAAGAAGATAGAGACGCATTGCGGCAGGTGGTTTTCACCCACATTGGGTTTCCACCTTATATCTGGTGTTCTTATGTGTGATTTCCTATTTTATTTTACTGTTCTTGCTTACTGTTCATATGTTTTGATGCACAGGTTAATGTTTAACATCTGAAGAATGATATAACTTACAAGTCTTCTCATATACGCGTGTTTCCTTAACTATAGTTGCGTACATATGTGGTATTTGCTAACCGAAGTAGCGTATACAAATTTAATTGTGAAATGAAAAAATAATTGATCTGATAATACTGATTCACCCCCCCTCTTAGTATTATTTCCAACAGTATGTGTCAAAAACTCCTTAAGCTGCTCAAAACTAGCATCACACTCCTCTATCTATTCAAACTTCTTACCTTTCCTCTACAAATATGTGATATGATAAGAAATCTGTGTGAAGTTCCCGATGAACCTCTTGTAATAACTTGCTAACCCCATAAAATATCTGGCCTCATCCACATTCATGGGAGATTCCCACTCCATGATAGCTCTTACCTTTTCTCAGTCGACAGCTATGGAATCCTTGGAAACCACATGCCCTAAGTAACGTACCTCCATCTGAAAGAAACTACACTTGTTGAGCTTATAATACACCTAATTCTCTCTCAAGAACCTTAATGCTACTGACAAATGCTCTACATTCTCTTCGTAATTTTTAGAATATGTGTATATGTCATCAATGAATAGAATAACAAACTTCTCTAAATAGAGATGCAATGCACTATTGGTCAAGAACATAAAGGTAGCTAGAGCATTCATCAAACTCAATGGATTTACAGCAAACTCATAATGCCCATACCTGGTTCAGAAGGTTGACTGGTAAGTGTCCTCTTCTTTGATTCATACCTTATGGTATCCTGATCTAAAATCAATATTTGGGAACACTGTTGCTTCCTTTGGCTTAACTAAAAAGTCATAAATCCTTTGAAACAGATACTTTTTCTTGATATTCACTATGTTTAACTGCCTGTAGTTAGTGCATAATCTGAGAGTACCATCCTTCTTCTTCATAAACAATAGCGGTGCACCCCAAGGTGATACACTTGGCCTAATGTATACCTTTAAGTATCTCTTTCAGTTGAAACTTTAAATATACCAACTCAAGTTTGCTCATCCTGTAAGGTTATTTTGCTGCTGGAGCTTCCCCTAAAACTAACTCAATAGACAATTATTCTTCCCTGTGAGGTGATAACTCTGAAATATCCTTGGGAAATGCATATTGAAACTATTTTAGGATTGGGTACCTTCTCAAAAATTATTCCTCCTCAACTTCCTTACCTTTGTTGCAATAAGTATGCATTCTAAATAACAGACACCCTGTTTTGTGACTGTGCTTTGCTTGCATAACTATCACCATCCAAATTGATTTGGCTTCTTCTTTCCTTGCAAGACCCTTGGTTCCCCATTATCATCCAAGAACTAAACGGATTTCTCATAAAAATCCACCTTGGTTCTATGAAGATATAACCAATCCATGCCCAATAACATATTATATGATCCCACTAGTAATACATTCAAATGTGTTCTATTAGGCATACCATTCAAATCATCAAATGCACAAGCTCTTACCCAGTGATGAACTCACTTCCTACCTATAGCCAATTGCACTAAAAAATATTCTGAATGCACTTCTTTATTTAAACCACACTTATCCACCTATTCAGGACTAACATAACTATAATTATATCCAGGGTAAATCAAAATAGAAACAAATTAATCACAAAGCTTATTGTCCATCTCAATGATAGATGCCTAATGGTCTGCCTGTTTATTATTCAGTGCTTCATAGATACGAGGAATGCTCTATCCAACATCCCCAATAGTTTGTGCCTCTTGTGCAGTGTTTATCTAAGGCGTACCACCTTGATTCTATGGACACATTCTCTTAAGGTGTTCCTCACTTCATGTCCAACACTCCAACATTCTAGTACCATCACCTCTATGTTCCTGATGGGAAACATGTCCCTGTCTTGTTGCATTAAACTTATTTAGTGGTGCCACATTTTCTTTCTCTTATGCATTATGAGGCCTTGTTCTTTTTAGCTGCCATTTACCTCTACCTTTATCTTTCTCTTTCGATACTTTCTTAGATTCATTCTCACACTTTGACTTTTAATAACAATGTTTCAATTTTCCAAGAACTTCCTCAAGTAGCTAAGCCTTGTCATACTCAATCTCATCTCTAAAAGGTAATGGAAAACCACTAAGAAATCATTGAAATTTATCCTTCTCATATTTAAAATACAATAAATACCTCGGTAGCTCTAGGAAGTTAGTCGGGTACTCTTCATTTGTCTTTAGTCCCATCTTTAGCTCATAGAATCCATTGGCCTTACTATCATAATAACTTTCTGACTAGTAATTCTTATTGAAAATCCTCTTGAACTCATGCAAAGTCAAGTCATATGTCCTGATGTCCCTGGCCGAATTCACATTTTCCAACCACATATCTCCTTTACATATTAGGTTGAATATAGCTACTATGGCCTTCATATTATCTGTGTAACTATGTAACTCAAAGAACTTCTTCATCCCACTTATCCAAGCCTCTACATCTTCTAGCTTCTTCACATATCCATCAAAATTAGGTGTATTTCATTTCTTAAAATCATATGGAAAGTAAACCCTATCACTCCTCCTATAAGGATGATAACGATGACGATCATAATGCCTATCGGAACTAGAACTAGAGTAGTACTTGTGTCCATCACCTGTCCAATTTGGAGGGTCCAACAACCTTCCAGCTCTAACCGTGTCATCTCTATCTGATATGTGACCACTATGAGACCTACTACCATATGCCCCATTATTTTTGTTCTCTTGTCCATGGTTGATCTAATGTGGCCCCTTTCACTACAATTATGACAAACTCTAAAGAAGTATTGCATTAATCTCTGCTTGTTTCTCTTGTTCTTGCATGATTTTTTCATTGTCTGCCTTACAACTCCTTATCTCTTCCTTCAAGCTTCTCAATGTGTCTGCTAACTTAGAATAATGACCAACACCACATTGCTCATCTGATTCATAGGGAGCATCTTTGTAGTTTGTCATCTTGCTAGCCATTTTGATCTCTTCCCTACAAGACATGCTATGTGTTATTGGGAAATCTAGTGTCTATTCAGAGCTTCTAGTCCCACTAAGATGGGTAGCTATCTTAGAAACAAATAGATTAAAGTCACTTGTTTTTCCTTTACGAGAGAGAGATGGGAAAGAAGCAGAGAGCACCAACCTCAGTCTTCTGCTTGGCTGGTTACTTGTTTCCTTTCCCCTTTGATAGAATCTTGCCACTGCTTCCTTACTTGTCCCACTTCAAAGAGCACCTGTACATTCACAACAACATAATACCATCAAAGCATAGAGATCTTTCATTGTAAACAATATAGGATCATATATATATTGACCATATAAATGCATATATCAACACACTATTCAGAGATACACAAGAATATGGAGGAAAACTCAAATAATTTTATTAGTAAAAGTAGTATAAGAGAGGATTACAACCACTTGGTCTGACATAGTGCCATCCTCGCAGCTTGAAAGCTCTCTTCACCTCACTTAAAGAAAGATCACCCAACAATGTCTTCAAAGAGAAACCAGGAGCACCTCTTTGCAAATTAACAAATTCCAACCTCTAGATCTCTGGGATGAGGGATCCATTTATAAATATTTGCAAGGGGTGAGTTAGCTTCTGGGATTTTGATTAGTGTCATCTCTCTGATAGTTCTTGGTTCCGTTTGGAGATTTCATAATCTCCTACTCATCCTTGGGTGAATTCAGGGAGGCAAGTGTCAAATGAGCAGCTTCTAGAAGATTCTCAGGGTCTCCACCTAGCAAACTACATGTGCCATTCGTTTGATCTCGCCCATCACACCCTACAAAAGGGTTTTCTAGTATGCATCACACTTTTTCCATGTGGTAGGTGAGATGCATCGCACCCTTCGCACTGGGCAGTTTGTATGGTCCTGCTTTGACCAGTTCTGAGTGGTTTTTCATGGAAAGCTTCTGCGAGATGATGTAATCAGCTGACCTTGCTCCATTAGGGTATGAAACAACACTTTTAGGGACTTATAAGCCCTTGGTTTATGGACATATGTGATTGGGGTTGCAGTGCCCAAATATGTTTATAACAATTGCCCCCTAAAGCATGAGGTCATAAATCTTTTGATGTCAAGCGAAATGCTTCATAATGAGGATCCGAGGATTTTCGCACTAGAAGGTGACTTGTAATAAGATATAATACAATACATTATCTTCATAATATTTTCATGATCTAGCTGAGGTGGGCATTCCCATGCTCAAATTGATAAATTCATTTTCATGTACATAGGACAGACAACCATCTATGTCCAGACTGATGATTCTGGTAGAGCCATCATCCCTTAGTTTGGATGATTATTTGTGATGCAACGATGCACATTTGATGTCTTTATTTTCCTGAATATACTGCAGCTCGGATGGATGAAACTAGACTCGGGGTCTTCAAAACTTGTTCAATATTCGCCCGAAAGTACAAGTCAATACATTTGAAAAGATGTTCTGATGTCAAACATGGAAGGACATCGCCTGATTACTAGCCAGTGATGTAATCTGTTAACAGACACGAGAGGAATCACCGATGATGATGATGACCCTCAAGGTACTGCAGTACAATTCACGTGAAGTGAATACATGAGTTGATGTCGAACACCACGCAAAATCTTTTGGTCGAAGGCCATTAGTGTAAACATGTCGCCAGAAGTGAGAAACTTGCCATTGAGGCATGCAAGCTTCAAAGTACTGGAAGGGTTGTCCCTAGGTCGACTTCTTGGATAATGAGCTGATGTCGACAAGAAGTGACCTGTCGTAGGAGGGCATTAATGGATCACACATCTATGACACAGTATGGAGAAAATGATTTTGTAGAGGTGAAAATGATCTGATGATACAAGGTTCAGGGTGGCAGTCATGAAAGAATGAAGCGTGAAGGTATTATAGCAGATGAGACACAAGCTGGGTAGGTGAATCCTATGAGTGACTTCTCTTGAACATATTGGCAACACTGAAATGGATTGGTAGCATTAACCCCAAAAGTGGATGGTATGGTGGACCAATGGTGATATGACCAGTGAACGGAATAACCCAACTCGACTCAATCATGGTGATGGAGTGAAAGTGTCATGTTCAAGAGCGACCTGCTACCAATAAATTTTGCTCAAGTTTTCTTCCCAATTTTCCCCAGTCATTTCTGACTAGTACCTCTTTATTTTTGTCAAGCTTGAGGAGGATAACATATGCTTGTTCTATAATTTTCCCTTCAGGCCAACCCGTCGCTATGTTTTAACGAGCCTAGCGACAGTGAAACTCGCTCTTGTCTAAATGGTCAAGTTTGTCGCTATTGTTTTAACGAGTTTAACGACAAAGATAACTCGGTCCTTCTCAATTTTAGAGAGTTTGAAAAGAGACAGAAAGAAAACTCCACTATTACTTTTTCATAATATAATCTCTTAAGTCCGAAAAAGTATAAAACAATATGAAAGGGATGACTTTTCAATAGTTTTAACAAGCCAAACAAAACAAACGCTTGATATTTTTGTGCAATAATCCTTCAGGTCCAAAAAGATTAAAATCTAGAGGAGGGATAGCACTTCCAATCACTTTAACAAGTTGGAGAGGCCAATTGCTCAGCAATCGTTTCATATTTTATGAGTCAGATGAAAAGAGCTTAAAGGAGACTCATTTTTTGAGGAACGAGAGATGTTTTCAGATAGCAGCTGGTTCCAGGTAAGGTTTGGAACTTTCCAATCATGGTAGTGTAAAGAAGGTGGCTAATAGGATCACTCGTTGCATTTGTTCCTCAAAAGGGGTAAACAATCAAATGGAGGCGAATGATCGGCTAAAACAGAGTGGAGGTGATGGTAAGAACACGACCAAGGCTCAAAAGCTGATGATAATCATTCACAATGGTTATTTACCGGAGGTGGGTTCATTTTTTAAAGAGCTTAAACTCTGGTGGAACATATGCTCATTGCTAGGTTTAATTTTTAATGAGCTTGAACTTCGCGTAAAACTACTCATGATAATGGTCATTGATATTCGATTCACCATTAACACTATGTTCTTTTGACAGTCATACTACTTGTTCAATTGGTCCATCAAACTAATTAGAAATGAGGACATATGCTTGAAAAATGATTTAAAAATCTAATACCCTACTTAAATTACGTGAAAAGTAACCTAAAATATTTTTTTACCCCTCATTTTACGATTTCTTTCGGAGTTGTGACTATTGGAGCTCTGGAGGTGTTTTCCCCCTTGATTTTCATCAGTTGATTCTGGGAGATTCTGTGGACGATTTTTAGCGCCATCTAGACTAGGTAGGAGATAAACCTGAGCTCTTCAATTGCATTCTTTCCTTTTTGAATTCTGAGCATGTTTTCCTACTTTTCTGGGCCCCTGGGCTTCGAACATTTCGTTCTGCCCCTATCACACCTAGTATACATCGAAAGGTGCGATGCATCCAAGGCTGGCCACTGGCTAGTTAGGATGCATCTCACCTAGTGTATAGCTAGGGTGCGATGGGCATAAGGAGGAAAAATTTTGCACTGATTTTTCATGGAAATGTTTCCTCTTTTTTGCCAAATCAGGATCCTAATTCTCTTGTTTGTTATTCAGAGATTCATCGGAGCAAAAATGGTTGTTACATGGTGTGAACATGAGCATGAAGAATAGGACATGGTTTCCCTTCATGATCTGGGCACAGTAAATGCATTGCGGAACTATGGCTTGCTCAAGTTCTTTCGTATGTCTAGCATGAGGCAAGAAATCAACTTGTTGCAATATTTCCTCGATGCATGGGATCCTATCAACCAAGTGTTCCAGATAAGAGACAAATCCATCCCCATGACTGTTGAGGACATCTATTTCTTGACTGGTTTATCGAGGCATGGCGCCCCTCTCTCACTATCAGGATCCACCCGTGGGGGCGAATCCGTGAGGGATTATATTCACCGATACTGTAGAGAAGGATCTTAGCCGAGCAGGGATGACAAGATCAATATCCGAGATGTCACAGACCAGTCCTTAAGGACTATTTTATTTACCTTTACTAGACTGGCTGGTAGTGTGGCCCTTCACTTGGCCAACAGGTCCTATATGCAGTATGCCTTGGAATGTCTCGAACCCAAGGTATTCAACTGGTGTGATGCAGTACTTCTGGTGATCAAAGAACAACTCACCAAGGTGAAAACTGGAAGATCTAAGAACTTTGGCTATGGTTCAATTCTGACTACTTTCGCCTTGGAGAGGATCCCACTGATGCAGCCCCAGTACATCTCACTTGGCTTGCCACCACTGAATGAGCTACAAATGTAGAGATAGGTCGACCTTATGGCCAGACATGCTGGTCAATCGCAGGTTTCATTCTTTGATGCTTTCTTCGAGTAGTTCAACCATCAGCTGATGACTTATACCAAGTATCAATATGCTAGGGTGGACTTCCGGGGTGACCCAGACTTGGTGCTGCCGTCTAGCGAGCAGTGGGGTGCCATAGGTGAAATTTTTTGACCATATCTCTGTTTACTGTTTTTATAATGTTCTTGTTTTTTTCAAACGTTCATCAAGACTAATCAAAAATCATGTGCTTATGTAGATATTGGGCCTGTGCAACCAGCAGTGCATCCAAGAGCAGCAGTTGTTGTTCCAGTAGGAAAGGCTATAGGGAGGGCCATCCTTCGCGACCTGGATGTATTCAAGACCCTTGCAGTGATGCAGGATCAGATCGAGGGTCTCACCCTTGGTATTCCTGACGTGAGGATCGATGAGCTGCCTCTGAGATTACAACACCATACCACTGGCGTGATGAGCCATTGGACTAGGCTCTTAGACATGATTGCACAGGCGGTGACTAGTTATCACCAGCATCATTAGACTAGGGTGCCCACTTGAATTTTAAGTTTTTGGGTCATATGACTGATTTTTTATTAGACACAAAACACTATGTACAAACTATAAACAGTCATATATATATTTTTTATTTTCAGAGTTTTATTTTGGTTAAGTTATATGATCCTGATGCAGTTATTGATAAAATGATTTCCTTTTACAAATGTTGCAAATGTCTATCTAACACATAATTTGCTAATGAATCGGTTAATGTGTTTAAGTTTTTGGGAATATGTTGATATTAAATAGAATCAAACTGCATTTCCAAAATATTGACCCTTAGGAACATACGATAGATAGTTGGATTCCGAACAGAATAGACGCCTGTAAGCTATAGAATGACGAGCTGTGAGTCTAGCCTGACGATAAGTCAGCGTATGCCATGTGCGATGAAATCAGAGAGGAGTTCTATCAACACGCTATATTCAACGATTTTGTTCATTGATTGACCAGTACACACCCCTCTGAAACTCAATAACTTGCTGCTTGGATCAAAGATGGCCCAAGCTGCAGAAGATAGGTTCCGCGTACTACGACTCGCCCCATTGACATATCCAACAAATGATTCCAATGGGTTCAACATATGCAACAAAATGCAAAAGTGGATTACCTAACCAAAATGATCACTCTTAACGAAAACAAAAATGTAACAAAAGCATATGAAGAGGTCACCATGCCAAGTCAAACATAGTAATGCTTAAGGTACAACCCGTTTCGGGGTTGCGCCACTGGAATTTCATCATAATCTACTAATTGGTAAGACCCTTTTGCTAATGCACACTTAGCAATATAAGGACCCATCCATAAATACTAGAACTTACCTGCTCCCAATTTATTGGATTCCTGATCGTAAAGCAAGACCAGGTCACCTTCTGAGAAAATGCAGGGTTTGACATTCTTGTCAAATTGTGCTTTGACCCATTTTTTATGTGCTTCATTAGCCAAGGTGGTGTCATGACGGGTTTCATCCAGTTGGATTAACTCTAAGAAATGAGCCTCTTGCTTTGAAGTTTTGGGGAGGAGGTCAACTGCGAGTTTGAGAGACGAAATTTCACACTTAACTGGTAAGATCGCTTCTAGGCCATACACCAGCTGAAAGGGTGTAAACCCAGTCGCATTTCTTACCGAAGTTCGATATGCCCACAAGGCTGAGTACAGGATTAGGCGCAAACTCCATTTATGGACTCCAATCATCCTTTGCAGCATGAGTTTCAGGACCTTGTTGATCGCCTCAACTTGCCCGTTAGCTTGCAGATAATACGGAGTAGAGCTGTGGTGGGACAGTCCTAATTTGGCAGCCAATTCAACCATCATGTGATTGTGTAAATGTGATCCATGATCTGTGACTATATCTTGTGGAACACCGAACCCAGCTACTACATGATTGAAAAAGAAAAGACCAGTTGTTTCACCGCTATTGTTTAATGTAGGTAGTGCCTCGACCCATTTGGTAAAATAGTCAACTGTGACTATGATATACCCATGGCCCTCAGCCGAGGTGGGGTTACATTGCATGAAATCTATGCCCCATTTGGTGAATGGGCCAACAACAACTACTGGTTGCAGAGGTGCGGGTGGTATTATGGTTTTGTGGTTGAAGATTTGGCAAGCATGGAAAATTCTAACTGCAGTTATGCAATATTTGAACATTGTTGGCCAGAAGTATCCTGCTCGTAAAATCTTTTGTGCCGTAGCATAACTAGATTGATGCCCCCCACATGTGCCTAAATGACAATCATTCAAGACTTTTTCGGCCTCCTCATGGGTGAGGCACCTTCGTAGAACTGTATCGACACCATGACAGTAAAGCATATCACCGACGATCATGTAGTCTTTTGCTTTGTATCGAGTACGTCGTTGTTCTGAGTGAGAGGTATTAGACCTATACATTTGGGTTTGGAGATAAATGATTATATCTCCATACAACCGATTGCTTGAAGATATCAGAAACAAAGATTCATCCACGATTTTTGTTTTGAATGTTGAATCGTTGGATGATGATGGGAAATCACATAGTAACTCCACAAAAACTAGAGCTTTATTTGATTTGGATTTTACGAATTCCAGATCAAACTCTTTCAAAATTGCTATCCACTTTGAATATTTTCCTCGAACCAACTATCGCAACAAGATATAAGTCATGGGGTTGCAATCTGACAAAACAATAGTTTTTCGAAAGAGAATATAGTGTTGAAATATCTGTATTGCTTGAACGGCAGCGAGAGCTAGCTTTTCAACATATGAGTACTTGCTTTCTGTATCATTTAATTTTTGATTTAAATAATAAACAAGATGTTCGATTCCATTGTCTTCTTGAACTAAAACCATTGTGATGGTCGTATCTGCTGCAGCCAGATACAGGTTAAAGTCTCTTTAATAATCAGGAGCGTATATTAATGATGCTTTTATTAGGGATTCCTTTAGAGCATCAAAGGAAGCTTGTGCGACCTTATCCTAGTTGAAGGGTACTTCTTTTTTCAAAAGATGTGTATAACCTTTAGCAAGTTCGACATAATTTGGAATGAACCTCCTCAGAAGGTTTGCTTTTGTTTGGAGTTTCTAAATCTGAAGCAAATTTGAATGTGGAGGCAAATCGATGATTGCCTGAACCTTGCATGGGTCAAGAATTCCATCCTTAGAAACTACAAAGCCAAGTAAATGACCAGAACCAACAAAAAACACACACTTGTGTGGATTGAGTCTTATTTTGTAGTGTCGGCAACGTAGAAATATTGCTCTCAAATGTTGTGAATGTTCGGTCCACTTTCGCAAGTGTGTCAGAAGATCATTGAGGTATGGTTGAACGATGTTCTTGATGTCATGGAAGATAATTCATTGCCCTCTAAAAAGTTGCCCCTGCATTCTTTAGACCAAATGGTAGCTTACGGTACGCGAATGTGCCCCACGGACAGATAAATGCAGTCTTTGACTAGTCCTGTGGGCAGATATTTATTTGATTATACCCAGAAAATCCATCCATAAATGAAAAGATTTTGCATCCAGCGCATTCATCAATTATCTAGTCGATGAAGGGTGTAGGGTAGTTGTCCTTTCGACAAGCTTGGTTTACATCCCTATAATCGATGCACACTCTAATTGTTCCTTGCTTCTTCATCACAGGAACAATGTTCGATACCCAATCGGTTAGAGGAACTGGATAAATGAAACCAACATGAAGAAGATTTTCAACTTCTGCCTTGATGGAAGTGACTTTCTTTGGGTGCACCTACCGAAGTCGTTGTCTTATTGGTTTGACATCTGGATACATCTTAATTTCGTGTTCAGCTATGCTCGAGTCGATGCCTGGCATTTCTTCATATGACCATGCAAAGACATCTCTAAACTCGTGAAATACAGCGTAATATACTTCCATTTCTGAAGAAGAACAAGATTTTCCGACATGAATATTTTCTACAACATGTGGTTTGGTCGGGATATTTATGGTGATAGTTTCTTCAATATTGGATAGATTTCGCTCGGAATCCACCATATTTAAAGTATTTGATTGAAAATCAAAGACTGATGGATGATTAAGGTTGTCGGGGTAATCTTCGTTGTAATATGGAAGATGGGAACGATGGTGGTAATCTTCCCATGGTGCCCCCTGTATGTTCATTGACTAAACAATTCCTTCATCGATAGAATCTACTTGCAACCAAGGATCTAAAGAGGTACCATACTCCTTAGACCTATCTACCCAAATGCTTGATGAGCGTTCATTGGGGTTTGCCTCCCATGCCTAGAACATTGATTGCTACAATATTTCTATTGGGCTTGGAGGCAACACTTGGTGACGATCCATGCTAATATCGTGTTTGGACATCTTTTGAATGGAAGATACCATATTGCAGGTTCCCACCGTTGCTACTTCCACCAAGTTGTTTGGAGGTGGTAGGGCGAAAGTACCCATCAATGTAGGGTCTTTTAGTAGGCCTACTCCGATATTTTGAAGTGACAGAGAGCTTCTGTGGATCATCGAAATGCTTCTCGTAACTTGCAAACTGTTGGGGAGGAATGTCTATTGGTCGACAACTGTAATTCCCCCTTGGAAGGGAAATACAATCTTTCTGAAGTATGTCAACACAACGGCAGCCATAGCATAAATCCAAGGCCTTCCCAGTAGGATGTTGTAATCGAGGTTTCCATCAATAACTTCCACTTCAATTTCCACTGTTTTTCCCCCCAGTTCAACTTACAAGTTACTTAAAATCCTGTATGGAGTGTATGTTCATCCATCAAATTCTTTTAACGTCATCGACGATCGCAACAAGGGTGGTGAGCCTAAAATTTTCCAGCAACTCATTGATATAATACATGTAGATTCCCCCTCATCAATAATTGTTCGATGAACAGTTTTGTTGAGGGCTTTCACTTCAATGAGGAAAGTGAACTGAGCTGGTAACTGCGGGTCATATCCTTTATGATTAAAGGCCACAAGATTGGAATCCGCTGGGTCAATCCCACCTATTTCTGATAATAAAGCTTGCTTTTGAGAGGGGCAATTTTGCAGTACCTCAAGTGTTGACATAACGGATGTTGATTGGGCCAGGTCCTCTACTATATTATAATTCTATGCCACTTTGGCACGAGGATTAAATGTCAATTTGTGTACAAATCCCTTTGGTGGCTTTATCGTTAGCTCAGGAATGATGGGTGGCACAACATCTGTTGAAGTTGTTGTCGAACTACTAGGTTGATCAGTAGCCTTGTTGTTCGACAGTTGTGGATTCCTGCAATCTTTATTCCTTGTTGATATCAAAGCATCATTTTGCTGTTTCGAAATGGATAGCATAAGGACTTGGGATGGTGAAACATTGTCACTAACAACCAGATTGGTTCCTGGGTTTGGAAATGGATCAGTCAATACTACTGAGGTTTTTGAATTCTTAAAGAATTTCTTAACTTCAGCTTTATATGGACAATCTCTTGTCCAATGATCCTCATCGCATATGAGGCATGGCTGAGTAGGTTTCTTTTGCCCACAATTGTTTGCAGAAATTTTTTTTAGGAGATAAATCATCCTGTTTCTTCTTTTTTCTCTTCCCTTTCTTCTTGCCTCCTGGTTTCTTCGGTTCTTTGCCTTTGTCAGTTGACATGGCATTAACCTCCGAGGCTAGAATTTCTTCATTTGGATTTTGATCAAAAATCTTATGGGATTTCTTAGATGTAGCCTTTGTCAATTTCATGCTTGTCGTACCTATCATGCCATCGCTGGCATGAGAGTATTTGTTTGATTTATGAGGAGGAGGAATAGAAAATTTTGGTATCGGAGCATCAAGGATTTTGTCATAGAGCGTGCCAAACCGAGTGTAGATCAAGTCTAGATATTGCGCACGAGCAATGACTTGCTCTTCAGTGATGACCCCTCCCTTCGCCACATCTTCTGTTATAGAAGGTAACAAAGACTTAATAAACCATTCAGCTAGTAGCTGATCAGGGACATATGTTTTTACCATTCTATGATGACATCGCCATTCATGAATATGATCAGATATGTGAGTGGCCATCATTTTCTTGAAATTGGTAAGAAGCTTTGTTCCTGTTTCATACCTTATTGGTAATTGAAAATGGGTTAGAAAGGTTGTGGCAAGGGCACTGAAGTTATCAAATGAAGCTCTAGGCAATTCGATGTACCATTTTGCTACTGGACCAATTAACGTTCGCTGAAAAAGGTGAAGCTGAATCGAATCATAAATGAGAGTGTTGGACGAACACCACAGATGAAAGGTCATCACATGATTCGAGGGTCTTCACACGAATTTCCATTAAATTTAGGAATATCTGACAGAAGTTTATGAGGAATTGCTGGCCACAAAGGGGCATAAGCGATTGGATCGTTCGTTAGCCGATTTAGATCTGGTAACTCTAAAGTCGCCACAAAGGGCAACTGCTGATTCAGGTTCGGTGAAGCGTACCCAAGATAAGATCGGATCGCCTAAGCAGTGGGTCTTTGCATACTAGCATAATGTATTTGATGCTGATAACTTTGATAAGGTGGTTGGGCATAACCAATTTGGGATGATTGGTGATAACCGTTTTGAATATACGGCTGCCCATTACCTGAAAATTTTTGTTGGTCAGGTACTTGGTAAGCTTGTTGGAACTGCAGTTGCTGATTTTGCACTAGCCATGGTTGTGAAACCATTTGTTGTTGCCCAATAGTGGACATTTGACCAAGATTAGGGGTAATAGTACCAGTTTGAGCCTGAGTCGCTCCAGTTAAGGAGCTGCTAATTTGTGATTGTGGTTGTGTCGCAGAGACAAGAGGCTGTTGTACAACGACCTGAGAAACTTGAGGCTGGCATACAACAGGCAATGCTTGTACTTGCGACACCGTCACAATAGCTGGTGTAGTGGGGATATTCGACACAGGTAGACTCAGTTTCATTGAGTATACAACTCTTGTTTGTTGAGGCAGTATTGGCACCCAACCACTTGATGTGATTCCAATTTGACCTGAATTCGGTTGTGAACTATTATATGGTTGTTCTCCCAGAGGGAACAATGAAACAGTGTAGTGCCCCCCATATGGCGGCAATCCAATGCTCAAAGGAATGATTGGCCTTTGGAGACAAAACTGCCCAAATTGATACTGTTGTGAAGGATCAATTTGTTGAGATTCAACATAAGAGATTCCAAATACTATTATGGATGAACAAATGGGAACAAACCATACTATCGAAACAGTCCCTGGGTGGACTCCTTCTAGCAGTTGAGAGCTAGTTGGGACAGATGGTATACCAGTGAACATCGTCGAAGTGGTGGCAGGAGGTTCTTCTACCACTGTATCGGATGACACAGTCCTAGATGTCGATGGTTGTCCAAACATATCGAGTCTATCCAAAAGACTTCCTAGTGATTCTACAGGAACTTGCAATGAAGGGGTATTAACTTCTGAAGTAGAAGGATATAGCTGGATCCCAGTCCCAAAATGAAATGGAGTACTAGATGGGAGATCCTCCGTAGTCTCTTCTATAGCAATCAATCCAGGTGGAAGAGGCAGACCATCAGGGTTGTAAAATATTTTTGGTGCCGGAGAGGGTATAAATTCTGTAGCGACAGATGCCGAAGGGGTAACACCTTCTGAATCAATTCTAGATGGAGCTAGTTCAGGAATCGAAGTGTTTACTATTACACTAGGATCAATCCCAATGCCCTCTTGTAACTGCGAAACTTCTTTTGTAGAGGTAGGGATACCATAAATGGTTGGAGTAACCAGAGTCTCAAAGGATGTTGAAACACAAATTTCAAACAAACTGAGAGACTTTGACCTAGTTAAATGAGTTCACTTGGCCCAGAATGGTTTCGTTTCTGGAGTCAAAGATGGTTGACTCGTCAGTCTCCGTGAATGACGGGGTTTTGACTAACTTTCTTCCATGATTGTGTATTATTCGATCAACTCAAAATAAGAGAGAAAAATGTTATTCCGAATTAAATGAATTTTAGATGCTTTGACACAACTTGCTTTTTCAATTTTTAAGAGTCAAGAAAAGGCTAAAGATGACTCTAGTCGCCTTCGATTTTTAATGAGCCTGAAGTGACAAGTGCTCAGATGGACCTTTTCCTTTAGGGAATCTTAAAAGGAATGAAAGAGACTACTCTGGAAATCTAGATAGAGGGATTACCAAACCAATCGCAAAACTGCAGAATACTTTTTACGGTACGACAATCAATCTTCCCGAATGCTGTGTTCATTGCATTCTGATCGATAGGGCGACAGACACAGCTTCCTAAGGATAAAGGATATTGCCTATTGTGGTCTCCCAATATATACTCGATGGTACATGGGAGCACAACTCCATACTAGCACTTGTTGTCTCAAAAAGGAGGAATAACCCAACCTACGATGAAAGCGATAGTTACCAGGCTTTATGACGCCAGAATACGTCTCTAGCCTAGACTTCTAGATGTTTTGCGTTAGGTTCCAAAGCATTTTTATGTTCATTGAATTTATTTTACAGTTGATCTTTCTTGAGAAATTTTCCTTTCAGGTTCACTGCGTGATGTAGATATACAATTCCTAAAACGCAATCTAAGATGATAAACAGTCGTTTAATCTTCTTTTTGCAATGAAAATGCTAGCTACTAAGGAAAGAGAAATGAAATTCTTTAAACATAGAGAAGAGATGACACACTAGATGCATTGTCCTAAATCACAATCAACAAGCATTCTAAATGGAAATGCACATGCATGTATTTGTTTTCCGCTTTCTTAATGTGTGAATGACAAAAAGAATGCTAAGCACAAATCTGAATTATATCTTCTTTCAAAGCGACAGTACTAACGATTTTCTTTAAAAAAAAAAAACAAAAGGGAGACAAGACGACTCTTTGCGATTTTGAATTGAAAACTACTTTCGACACTTGAAGTACTATTAATTCTGATCAAATACAAGAGTAACAATGTAATCGACTATCAAAAAGAGAAGAATTCTTTTCCTTGACTGAAAACGACACTTGCGACACTTTCAAATCAAAAGACGACAGTTCGATTAAGCTACCATTTTGCAAATGAGAACTGTGAATGGCGAAAAGTACATAAAAACATTCACAAATCCTTGAACAATGGAGGTTGGATGATGCAAAGAAAGGGGGTTTCAACAGTGGTCTATTGATCACAGAAAACAAAACTCCTGAATAAAGCTGAAGTGATTGAAGAAAAACCAAAATCTGGTGGCAAAACTAGTCTTGTCTGATCATCGCACCTATAACACAGGGAAACAGGGATGCATCCCACCTACTGCACACGAGAGGTGCGATGCATCCAGATTGCTAAGAAGAGAAGGTGTGATGGTCCAGGGACGAAACTTTAACTTGGTTTTTGGTCACATTTTGCACCCTAGTTCAGGGATTTAGGACGAGCAAATGATAGTTAGTAACTACAAAGTACAAGGGATGATCTAATGAGGTTACTCAAGCTACCTCTAGGGCACTTAGGATATTTGCAAGCCAATTGTTCAATTCATAAACAAACCCGAAGATTGACTGAAGCAACATTGATCTACTTTGCACTTGCATAGCAAATGCAGTTCGAAGGCTAGCTGACTTAACTTTAGGCTCCATCTATGGTTTATGAATCAAATAAATAGAGACAAGCAATCAAACTAATCGCTCCCCAGCGGAGTCGCCATTTTGTTATCGAGAAATCTAGTGTCTATTTAGAGCTGCTAGTCCCACTAAGATGGGTAGCTATCTTAGAAACAAATAGATTAAAGTCACTTGTTTTTCCTTTACGAGAGAGATGGGAAAGAAGTAGAGAGCACTAACCTCAGTCTTTCGCTTGGCTCCTTATTTGTTTCCTTTCCTATTTTATAGAATCTTGCCACTGCTTCCTTACTTGTCCCACTTCAAAGAGCACCTGTAGATTCACAGCAGCGTAATACCATCAAAGCATAGAGATCTTTCACTATAAACAATATAGGATCAGATATATATTGACCATACAAATGCATATATCAACACAATATTTAGAGATACACAAGAAGATGGAGGAAAACTCAAATAGCTTTATTAGTAAAAGTAGTAGAAGAGAGGATTACAACCACTTGGTCTGACCTAGTGCCATCCTCCCAGCTTGAAAGCCCTCTTCACCTCACACAAAGCAAGATCACCCAACAATGTCTTCAAAGAGAAATTGGCAGCACCTCTTTGCAAATTACCAAATTCCAACATCTGGATCTCTGGGATGAGGGATCCATTTATAGATATTTGCAGGGGGGTGAGTCAGCTTCTGGGATTTTGATTAGTGTCATCTTTCTGATAGTTCTTGGTTCCATTTGGAGATTTCATGATATCCTACTCATCCTTGGGTGAATTCAAGGAGGCAAGTGTGAAATGAGTAGCTTCTAGAAGATTCTCAGGGTATCCACCTAGCAAACTGCTTGTGCCATTTGTCAACTCTCACTCATCGCACCCTACAGAAGGGATTTCCAGTAGGCATCGGACTTTTTGCATGTGGCAGGTGAGATGCATCGCACCCTTTGCACTGGGCAGTCTGTATGGTCTTGCTTTGACCAGTTCTGAGTGGTTTTTCATGGAAAACTTCTGCAAGATGATGTAATCAGTTGACCTTGGTCCTTTAGGGTATGAAACAACACTTTTAGGGACTTAGAAGCCCTTGGTTTATGGACATATGTGATTGGGGTTGCAGTGCCCAAATATGTCTATAACACTATGTCATATAAACTAAATCAAAATAAACCAATGTACCTTAGCATAACTCGGGGAGGATATCTCATCTGCAAGATCAACGAAATTAGCGTAATACCTGTACAAACACAATAATGAAAACATATATACATATAATACATAAGCATCTAACCATCATTGTAGCTAGATTCCAGTCAGCAATGCATCACCATATCAACCAAACATGTCATGACCTCATGCATGATAACAACAACCATACCAACATACACTGACAATGCACAAGCATAAACAACATGTAACCAACCATACACTCATGATGACACACTTCACAAAAACAACATCCTCTTTCACATGGCAACATCACTATAACCATGAATGATACCATGCATATGAAACAACCACATAGATCATAAGGATGATTAACACACTTGCAGCCAACATGAATGGATGAGAAACACACATTGCCCATCTAGTCCAAGGGGTGAACCATGCTCTAATACCACTTTGTAACACCCTCCTCCTACATCTACCAAAGTAAATGGCTAACTGGGGTAAATAAGTGATGAGAGGATACTATCATGGGATTCAACCTCTTATGCAACCTTAAGGAAGTGGAATTTATGGAAGAACAACATACATGATACCTTACACATCAACTATAGGACTCCTGGGAACCACCCTAACCACTCAAGTAACTAGCCCTTTGGTCCCATTGAGCTTTTAAATTAGACTAAATAACCCTTAGACACTCCCATGATATGGGCATGCTAGCATTCAGAAGGCTCTGGACACTACCATAGCATGGTATACCAGCATCAAGGGACTATTTTTCTTAATGTTATGCCAGTGTCCCCAGGATTTGAGGCACTTTTTCAGGCCCAAAGCCCAGGTTACTACCCATAATTAAATGACACCTTTAGAACATAAATGTATCAAGGGAATGATGATAGAAATGCGGTTAACTAATCAAGGGCTTAAATGGACCCCTACTAGCCATGACATACATTTCGTCAAACATATAAAAAAATATATAATATACAGGTGTAAACAACAGATCTGAGCATAGGGGTGTCATACTTATTGGAGAATCGCTAAGAAGCATTGTTCCCTTATATCTTTAGCTACATTATAATCTATTAGGTCATAGATACATTGATCATTCATTTCAAAATAAAAACATGAGGAAAGCCATCCATCATCACTCTCATGATTCATACTTATGACCAACATAATAATAATAGATATATCAAGGGTACATCAGCCATAAAATCCGCATGTAAACTAGTACATTTATACATAAGATATCAAGGAGAGATGCTCTTATTAATGAGTCCAAAATCCAACCTGGGATGGGACTACCATGCTCAACCCAAGCATAGAATGGATGAGGTAATTCTCTCTTCATCCATTCATCCCTATGCCATATTCTAAGCAGGAATGTGGGACTCAAACCAAAAGAACCAACCAAGGCATCCTGAGGCTAAACCACCTCACCCTCATTAATAGAAACTAGGGTTTACTGTAATTTATCCTGGATCACTAGGCCAACATAATAAAAATGTAATAACCAGCTTTATCATGATCTCCACCAAATCGCTAGGCAAAACAAGTGTGGATGCCACCAAATTTCCCCACCTACACCATGAGGAATTCTCCTATCTCCTAGTCTCTGAGGTTTTACCGCAATCCACAATGGATCACTATGCTCTAAATAGAGACCCACTCTTTACTCTTTACTTCATATCCCCTCCCAAGATTAATATGAATTATGGAGAGCACCCACCTCTAGGATTTACCATATATACCACTATTCACTAGTCGAGGATTCCTAAGCCCACCGGTGTAACACAAGATCCAATTTCACTACAACCCATAGTATAGTTTAGGGCTTACTAGGCCATGTGTTCTATCATTTGGAGATCGAACTCACTCAGCTTTGAATCCATCTTGCAATCCTACTCAACCAAAAAATGAGAACCCCATCAGACATGGCTATCTGGATATGGAAAGGCTAGGTTGAAATCACTATCACACTTGGCAAAACCCATGCCATAATAACAAAATAACCACATGTAATACCATGCATGTCAAATATGGAGAGGAAGACAAACATGCAAATTGCTACCTACAAGAAATGTTGTTGTAGCTACTTTATCTTGATCTTCCTTTCTTTCTCCTTCCTCCCTCTCACCTTCTTTTCCTTTCTTGATCCAATGCAAAAGTGCTCCAAGAAAATTTAAGTGTCCAATAGTGAGA
Organism: Pinus tabuliformis; assembly: GCA_031772625.1. NCBI lineage: Eukaryota > Viridiplantae > Streptophyta > Pinopsida > Pinales > Pinaceae > Pinus > Pinus tabuliformis. The sequence continues at coordinate 354,159,043 of CM062805.1, read as the reverse complement.
GAGAGAGACAAAATAATGAGAGAACTCCAAAACTAAACTAGAAAAAGGTTACAACATGATCCTCATAAGCCTTTTTATCAATTATAACTATAATTTTTTTTATTTTCCATTATTTTCCTCCATTTTTCTCCTCACATGCAACCTGTGACATTTCACCTTCATTTTCTCCTAATTTCTATTATTTTCATAAATAAATGTGCCAAAATGCCACTTTTCATTTCCAAAGCCTTAGTCATTGCCTTTTCCAATTTCCTTAGCCATAAATAACCAAATTAACGCTCACACTAGGATGCCTTGCCAATCATTTAGCTTGGAATAAGTGTCCCATCAACGTGGTTATTATTTCACCTCTATTAACTTTTATTACATGGAAATTTCACCAAGGATGTTACAATAAACATCTTATAGGCCCTCCTAAGAGACCTTTTCCTATATTTCTTGGTGGGTCTTTGTTAAAACTTTGATGGCTCCTTAACATATATCTTAAGAAAATCTTCCATGCCCAGATATTTGCTGGTGGCATAGAAGTATGAATCCATGAGTGTTTGTGGCTAACGATAATGGTACATATGGTTGTAATGTACTACCAAAAAATTAGCAAGCCTTTGTCTGCTAGTACTACTCAAAGTCATGGTCTTCACATAAATATGTGAGATATTCCAACTGATGACATTTGCACAGGTTAAGGCTTGATATCTACATGCAACCCTATGTAGCCCTACTTTCTATAGATTAATTTATACATGTTAGTCCTCTAGATCTGCTTTGAAGCTCTTTGTTGAAAAATATTTGTTCACTTTTTTCCACGTAAGGTTTGATTCTTTTCAACATATAGCTGAGTGTTTGAGTATACTAGAAAGTTTACTAGAATATTCTCAACTGACTCTCTAGTACTAATTTCAATGGTATCTTTTGAAGCAATTGAATAGGGTGCCATAATAATAGTAACTACTAGAGAGAATCACTCAACAACTATGGTACCCGCGGGAAGGAAAAGGAACTCATGGAAAGTATAAATTAGATTTTTCAAAACCACTTTCAAAGAAATATTATGTAGCAAACGGGTGCATTGATGACCAAGATTGCACAATTATGTTGTTCAAGTGAGGGAGACTATTTGTGGGAACTACAAATTTTGCATACCAAATAGTCAAAGGGGCAACCTCAGGGTTGAAACTAACGAATAGGCAGTTTAGCCTAGGAAATGAGAGGGAGAGACTGCGTATTGTAGAATCGCAGTGGCTAAGGGGGCATGAATGAGCCCTGGAACTACATAATTCATAGTTCAGCCATCCTTAATTACACATTGTCTAATCTCATAGGCCAAGCCTTGACTTGAGCTTTAGACTTGTGCAATGCCCAGCTAGGAAAGGATGCGCATGGCCACTAGAAGTGCATATATGCCTTGTGAAGGTGTGGGAAATAAGCAGATCTAAAATATAATGCAAGATATAACATGGATTTTACTAATTAATGATAGATGAATGTGAATCAACTGCAGAAACTTAATAAACAGAAGGAAAAATAAATATGTTAGGAGAGTTTCTAAAATGATGATTGTTAGTGTCAAAAAACAAGATATTATATGCAACACTTAAGATGAATGAAAAAGTGAAACAACATTTCTACAAGATAATAAAAGTTAAAACACCAAAAACCATAAATATAATTTAGAAAAATAGCAATCAGAGAAGAAAAATGATAAAAGGTGACAAAAAAAGTGGTAAAAGACGACAAAAGCAAAGCTCACCTAGAAAAGCGACATAAACTCCACCAAATTCTACTTGATATCCTTAGGAATGATAGATTTGTAAGATCAAATGTACAAATGATCTGTAGATGCATCTATTAAATATATCTATGCGGATTGGGGTTTATGATGCGCATGACTAAAAGCAAGGAAAGAGTAACACTTGGCGGAAATTTCTAAAAATAGGGACTATGCCACCTTCGGGAAACGAATGATGAATCCCTATTTTATAGGGATTAATTTTTCTCTTTTTTCCTTCCCTTCCTTTTTTATTTTTTCCTTTTTCATAAAACTTTCCATGCACAATGCTAAGGAAGATTGTGCAATTCTGGGGAACTAGGCAACTTCTTGACTAAATACATTTCACAATTTATGGGCTTAAGGTTACGACGCCATCAATGGCTGTGTAGTTCTCAAGATCATGGTTGAGCTTCTAGTCAAGATTGTGCAATTTCCATCATCATGGCTAGTTTTCCCTCATGGATTATGTAGTTTCTAGAGGCCATCCTAGAACTACTGCAAGATCAAGTCAGAAGGATGCTTGTGACTCAAAATGATGAGTTATGTATGGAAACAAGAAAACACAAGAAGAAAAGAAAAGAATAAGTCTTAATAAAATCATGATACTTAATTATAGTCAAATATAATGTCATGTCAACATAAAGGAAGGCTCCAAAATCAAAGCATAGGAAAAATTTTGGAGGGTGGTTGTAACCGATACAACACAAATATGTTGTGAAACTTAGAGAATTTTAAAAAACAATAAAAACTAAATAATATCACAGCCAAAAAGAAATATATTGAGAAGAACTATGGAGCTAGAATTATTTGCAAGAATTGTATGTTTATAAAATCAAAACAATATTTGTGTTTTGTGTATTAATAAGGTTTGGAACCTTTCACTATAAATAAAATTGATCTGGGATTTATGACTGAATTAAGGGAAAACCTAGAGTATATAGGAACTAGAAACGTGCTTAAATGGGACTAATAACCCTGTACTAGAAAAACTAAACCGTATGGCATAATGGTGTACCCCAGGGAGCCATATGGGCATACTCAATGATAAATTTTGTTAAACCTGAGTGTACAAACAAAAAAAGTATGTTTATCAAATATATAAATATAATTTTATTGAGGTTATCTTGCGTGATTGAGAGGAATGGTTAGAATCATTCAATTATGTGGGATTTATGATCGCAAACAAAAATATATCCCCTAGGTTTGTTGGCCAACCTAGAATAGCAGAATGAAAAAGGACCCAATGTTTCCTTAAATTAAGTAAGTGAGGGGAACAAACCTACTTGGGATCTTCCATATGTTTCACTCCTTCTTTGGCTTGAATGCTCCAATCATAGCTCCAACTACCAAAATTACAACCTACACAACCACACAACACAAGCCAAGAAACTATGATATCTATGTAGCATAATCTATCTAATTATTCAACACAACAACATGGCATTGAAATATATGAAATAACAACATCAAATATAGGAAAGATAAATAAAAATTGTATTGATATAAATTGAGTGAGTTACAACCATAAATAGGTGTTGATATTGTAGAAGAGCTCCAAGTTGTTGATTTATCCTCCCTTTGTCAAAAGGTGCACCTCCAATCACCCTAAATGCATGAAATGAAACCTCTCACAAAAACAACATAAAGGTAGAATCACTCTCCAAAATCCAACGTCTTGCATACGGAAGGCTATAAATATATGGAGGAGTGGGGTAAGTTGGGTGTTATTATTCTTTTACCAATGTTGTGATTGAGATCCACTCTTTATAGGAAGATGAGATATAAGGATAAGGGGTGGAAAATCCAATGTAGTATAGGATAGGATTCGAGTTTTTTTATCGTAGGTAAATGGTTACAATAGATCCTGGAAGGTTATAGAAATGGAAGCTTTGAGATTCTCTCTCTTTTTCTCGAATTTCTAGAACCAACACAGGTGCAAGGAGAGGAACTTGTAGATGATAAATGTAATCCACAGTCAAGCAACCTATAGGTGAACATTGTCCAACAAGAGACCAGGGTGCATTAGTCCTAAAACTGGCTCAGGTGATGTAGTTTAGGGCATAAACTGTGGGGAATGAGAGAGTCATGCATAGATCTTTTTGAAATGATGATGTAAAGGGGGAAATAATATGTGAATGATCCCATTAGGAGGCTAATTGATCAGATGAGATAAAATAGCCTATAATAGAGTGCCCCCATAAATCACAAAGTTAGAGATGATGACTGATGATTGAAGTGCTTTACCTTGTGACAAGTTGTGATCAAGAAAACTAGTGAGGCTATCTCCTATTACAATACATTTACATCATGATATCTATTTTTCTAAGGGAGGAATACCCATACTCAAAGCATAAGCTAAAATTACATGTATAATGATCAAAATACATGTCCATTGATGATTGATTGTGGACCCATGTCTCAATGACTATCACTATGATCATGGCCATGATACATAGTGATCTCTGTATAATCCTAAAATCATAGCCCAGATAGTGGAAACTATATCTTGGGTCTTATATCTCATTCATACGACCAACCAACGTATGAGTATAATGATTTGAATCAATGAGCTAAGGTTGAACATGGTAGACACCATCTGATTACTGACCAATGATGTAAGACATTAACAGATGTTGGAGAAACCACTGATAATGTTAATGAGTCTCAAGGTACTAAATTAAATTCTGTATGGTGTGAATAAATGAGTTTACCACACATAATATTTCAATTTAAGGCCATTGATGTAAATTTCTGACCAAGAGCGATGACATTTTTCATTGATGTACACAAGCACCAAGGTACCGATGGGTGTTTCTAAGTCAACTTCCTAGATAATTTTCTGATGTCGATACAAAGTGACTCTTCGTAGGAGGCCCTTGATGTATCCCCCATAAATGACATGAAATGAGTATCATGATTGAGATATAATGATAAGAATGATGTTGATATGGAAGTAGATTAGGAAAGGAAAAAATGGAATGAAGTCTTAAGAGTATTGTAACGGATATCAATTGAATGATTTCTCTTCAACACACCAGTGACACTGAATGGAGTTGGAATCATTGACCCAAAAATAAGATGGAAGCTCTACAAAGGTATGGTGAACCAAAAGACAGGTAGATTACCCAACCCAACAACCACAAAGATGAAGTCAAAGAGTGTTGTGTTCAAGAGTGGCTTGCTGTAATTAAAAATTGGAGTACCCTATTCTCCCAATTTACCCAAACATACTGTTATGCACCTCTTTATGTTTTAACAAGCTTGAGGAGGATAACATATGCTTGATCTGTAAGTCCATCCTTCATATTGTTGGCATTATGGCACAGGTTTGGAACTATGGCACAGGTGTTGTCCTTGATGGCAACTCACTCTGGTGACAGATCTCAGTTCAGGACTTTAGAATGAACGAAAATATATATACTCAGGTTAACCTAGATGAAGACACGTATACACGCGTGTTATACATTACAAAATTGCATATGCGTATACACACACTTTCACGCAAGGAAAAGTGTGTACATGTTGGAGAACTTACTTTTGGTCCGTGGTATTTAGTCCTTAGTAATTGAACCTATGGTTTTGGGCTATGGTATCTCGTCAGAAGTGTTGATCCCAAGTATTAGGTCCATGGTATTGTTTTATTATGGTTTTGGACCATGGTATTGTGAAAGGCCTAAGACTATAAAAGAGGAAGGAGATCATTTGGCAAAGGATCATCTGAATTATGGAATATCTAATAAAGTGCTAGATCTGGAATATTGGTGATTGGGTTATGGTGCAGATCTGGATCTGAATGGAGGAACCTGAGCGCAAAGAGAAGGATAAGTTCTATTGATGGGTCATAATCTTAAGGCTTGAATAATAGTATCTTTGTATGATTTTGATCCGTTATATGTGGCGCATGCTTGATCTATAAATCTGGTAATCTGGGTTAATTAATGTCTAAATATTTGAAAGAGTGAATTACCCTTTATAGATCTGTACGCAGGTTTAGTGAGGCAAAGGCACGTATACACGCAAGTTCTATGAGTAAAAATAGCGTATACGCAGGTTGGTTCAAACACTAAAGCGTATCCACCCAAGTTTCTAGTTATTGAAGTAGCGCACATCTCTTGAGTTGTGTTCTAGCTACTTCTGTTTATTGCTGCAGTGTTCTGGGTTTAGAATTTGGTGTGTGGTTACTGTTACTATGGTTTGGCTACAGCTGTCAAAGAAGTGTCTACTTGATTAAGTTCTAATTGGTGAAAAGGAGATTGATTGATGCAGAAATTCTTGTTGATTGATTGATGTTCATGGATCCAGTCTGAAAATTTATGAAACATGGTCCCTAGAAGAAAGAGAAGGTTGTATCCTTCTGTAGGCCAGCACCTACGTACTAGTATCTTGGCTAGTGCAAGAGCTAAGGGGGTTGTAGCTCCCTTCCAGGAGAAGCTGGATAACGAGAGAGGGTTGTAGATCTCTACAAGTTGCAGCCTGGATACTGGTAAAGGACTGCACCAGTGCAGAATCATTGTAAAAATAAGTTTCTAATTAAAAGAAGATAGAGACGAATTATAGTAGGTGGTTTTCAACCACATTGGGTTTCCACCTTATATCTTGTGTTCTTGTGTGTGATTGTCTTCTGCTCTGCTTCACTGTTTCTGGTTACTGTTTATTTGATTCTGATACACAGATTAATGATCATCATCTGTAAGATAAAGTAAATTATAACTTTGCATTGTATACGTGGGTTTCCTTATACGTAGTTGCGTATATACGCGGTTTTAACTAACTGAAGTAGCGTATATGATCTGGATTTGAAAAAGGAAATAATTGAATTGATAATACTGATTCACCCCCCCTCTCAGTATTATTTCCAACAATTGGAATTAGAGCGGGTCCTTCTAAAGAAGCTTGATCGCTTGAAGGAAGATCCATCATCATGAGAAACTACGAGAGAGAACCATCGATTAGGCCACCAATTTTTGATGGGACCAACTTCGTCTATTGGAAGGTAAGAGTCACAGCCTATCTTCAATCTCTTGGTACAGAAGTTTGGGATATCATAGATACAGGGTACACTTTTCCATCCACAACTCCTACAGATTCGGCTGGTAAGAAGCAATATGAAACAAATGCAAAGGCTGTCAATACTCTATTAGGATGTCTATCTCAATCAGAATTCATCAAGGTTATGCAGTATAAATCCACAAAAGAAATATGGGATAGGATTGTTCTGAGCTATGAAGGAGATGAACAGGTAAAACGAGCAAAACTTCAAACCCTCAGAATTTAGTATGAAAATCTCAGAATGCACAATGATGAAAGTGTGGCTAACTATTTCCTTTGTGTAGATGAGATTGTTAATTGTATCAAAAACATGGGTGAAGAAATAAAAGAGGCTATTGTGGTTGAAAAGGTTCTAAGATATTTGTCCTCTAAGTTTGAATCTAAAGTTTCTGCACTAGAAGAAAAAGAGAATCTCCGAAACCTTACCATGTCACAGTTGCACGGAATTCTGGCTGCTTATGAAATGAGGAAAGGAGGACCATCAGATAGGAGAGAAGCTGCTTTCAAGGCTTGAGGTAAAGGAGATTACTATGAGTCAGGACATATGTCAGAAGAAGAGGAAGAATCAAATTTTGTCAAGAACCTTCAACGGGTGCTGGAAGATTCAGAGGTAGGTTACCTTTCAAATGCTTTGCTTGTGGAAGAGTCAGTCACTATGCTGCCAAATGTCCTCATAAAGATAAGCTTGACAAGGGTAAGGAACCTGTTAGATGGAAGAAGAAACATAATATAAATAAGAAAAGCTATTACACTCATGAAGACAGTGATGGACTTTCAAATAGTGATGAAGATGAACAAGGTAATAAATATAGACTTTTAATGGCTTTTGAGGATGATGATTTCATGTATGTTATAGATGAAGAAGGTCTTTATGAAGAGATCTCCAAACTCAAAAATTTTTTAGAAGAGAAAAATATGATTATTTATACTCTGCAATTCCAACTGGATGAAAGGGAAAAAAATCATGAAAAGTTAGAATGTGAAATTGTGGGACTTAGAAAAGAGATTGAGAAATCTAAAGCTCTTAATCTTAGATTTGTTAAAGGATCTGAAACATTAGATGAGATTATCAAAGTGCAGAATTCTCCACTAATCAAGACAGGTCTGGGATATAATGAAGAAACAACTTAAGCGCAAGAACCATCTACCTCCAAAAGTTATCTTGATGCTGCAAGGAAAAGTGAACAAAGGCCAAATGGAAATCACCGGATAAATGAAGGACACTTCACCTCAAGAATTAACAAAGACTATCAGATAAATCGAGGGCAATCTACTTTTAGAATGAACAGAAGATAAAACTAGCCACAGGTAAAACCTTCTCAATCTGCCTCAAGAATGGATGTCAATAGGAACTACAATCATTTGGCTGGTAGATTTGATAATCACAGGAGTTTCTTCAATGGCCAATCTTTTTCTTCTCATAAATTTGGTCACAAAGTAGCTCAAAGAGTTGCCTATAAGACAATCATGACTAGAGAAGCTCATAAATAGAGGAGTATGACTGGGATCATGAAAAGGACCTACAATAACTTCTGTACTCTTGAAAATGAAATAGAATGTTCTGTTTGTAACAATTTCGGTCATTAAGATTCTGAATGCAGGAGCAGGTTTCGACAGACAACTCAGAAGGAGCAAGCCTCAAGTGCCAAATCATGAAGAATAAAAGAACCACAACCAGAAAGATGTGGTATAGCCTTATATGCGGAAGGGCAAGAAAATCAATGGTACATTGACAGTGGAGGTTCAAAACATATGACAGGTGATAAAGAAAAACTTCAGTCATATAGTGCCTTAGAGAAGGAGAAGAAGGTCTCTTTTGGAAATGACACCCCTACTCTCATAAAAGGTAAAGGTTCTGTTAAGTTGAAAGAAAGGGTCAAAGCTGGAAATGCCATGTATGTTGATGGCTTAAAGCATAATCTATTAAATGTCAGTCAAATGTGTGATCAAGGAACTGAGGTAATATTTCGATCAAATGGATGTAGTGTTCGTGATCTTGATACAGGAAAAACAGTGATCAAAGGCGTAAGAACTCCAAATAATTTATACATATTCAAAGATGGAGAACATCAATGCTATCTAAGCAAGAATGATGAACAATGGCTATGGCATGAAAAGGTTACCTCGAGGAGAATAATACTTTATATTATTTATTGATGATTTTTCCAGGATGTGTTGGATAGGACTTATGAAGCACAAAGACAAAGCCTTTGAAAAATTCAAATCATTCAAAGCCTTGGTGGAGAATGAATCAAATCATAGAATCAAATGCCTCAGATCTGATCGAGGAGGATAATTTACCTAGAATGGATTTTTCGATTTTTGTGAAGAACATGGAATAAGAAGGGAATTCTCTACAGCTAGGACTCCTCAGAAAAATGGAGTAGTGGAAAGGATGAACAGAACAGTTCAACAAATGGCTCGTGCTATGCTTGATGAGTCTGTAACTCCCACAACCTTCTGGGGTAAAGCCGCATTTTCTGCAGTTGTTATTCTCAACAAAACAAATGTCCGGGTGAACAGCACTTGAACTCCTCATGAGCTCTGGTATGGTGAGACTCCTTAGGTAAATATTTCAAAATTTTTGGAAGCAAATGCTATATCAAAAATACTGATGAAAATCTTGGCAAGTTTGAACCTAGAGCAGACGAAGGCATTCTCCTTGGTTACTCTCCCCACAACAAATCTTACAAGTGTTACAACAAATGGCTTGGAAAAGTTGTTGAAAGTATTGATGTAGTAGTTGATGAAGAAGAAAACACTCCTAGGCAGGTAAGATCTGAAGATTTTGAAGATGATGAGGAATATCCTTCAACATCAAAATAGACTTATGATGAAGAAGAAGCTCAAGAGGCACCAGAAGAACAGATAAGGATAGAAGATAAGACTCCATCTAGGTACGTTCAGAATAATCATCCAGAATCTCAAATTTTGGGGCAGAAAGAGGCAGGTATACAAACAAGAAGAACAATTGCAGAAGCCTCAAGCTATTTGGCATTGCTCTCCTCCACTGAACCACAAAATGTAAAAGAAGCATGCAAAGATGAATGCTAGGTCAAGGCAATGGATGAAGAACTTGAGCAGATTGAAAGGAATAAAACTTGGGAATTGGTTCCTAGACCAAAAGAGAAGAATGTCATAGGGACAAAATGGATATTCAAAAACAAGTTGAATGAAAATGGGGAAGTTATTAGAAACAAGGCCAAACTTTCTTGTAAAGGGTATGCTCAACAAGAAGGAATAGACTTTGAAGAAACTTTTGCTCCCGTTTCTAGACTTGAGGCCATCCGAATGTTCCTTGCTCTTTCAAGCTTTCAGAAGTTCAAAGTATTTCAAATGGACATGAAATCAACTTTTCTGAAAGGAGACTTAGAGGAAGAAGTGTATATTGAGCAACCAGATGGATTCATTAATGGAAATGATCCAAAACTTGTATGCAGACTTAAGAAGTCTCTCTATGGTCTTAAACAAGCTCTAAGGGCTTGGTATTATCATCTGGACAAATATCTTCATCAACAAGGTTTCTCAAAAGGATCAGCAGATAGCAATCTTTATATAAAAATTGAAAATAACAAATTGCTAATACTTGTTGTGTATGTTGATGATATCATTTTTGGCAACAATGAAGAAGCTATGAGTCAAAGCTTTGCCTTGGTGATGCAGAAAGAATTTGAAATTTCCTTGCTTGGAGAACTAACATATTTTCTTGGATTACAAATCCAGCAAAATGAAAGCGGTATCTTTTTATCTCAAACCAAGTACCTCAAGAAGATTTTGAAGAAGTATGGCATGGAAGATTCGAAACCAGTATGTACCGTTATGGTTACAGGATGCAGCCTCAGTGCAAATGATGAATCAGCAGCAGTGCATCAACCAACTTATAGATCCATGATTGGAAGTCTTCTCTATTTAACAAGTACCCGACCAGACATCATGCATGCAGTGGGAATGGTTGGAAGATTTCAGGCAAATCCTAAGGAAACTCATCTTCAGGCAGTAAAGAGAATTTTCAAGTATATTCAAGGAACTCAAAACTATGGCCTGTGGTATCCAAGAGATACAGATCTCTCTCTTCAAGCTTATACAGATGCAGATTGGGCTGGAAGCGTGGATGACAGAAAAGGCATGAGTGGCGGTGCATTCTTTATGGGTGCCATATTAGTATCTTGGTTCAGCAAGAAACAGAGTTCGATTACCTTATCTACAGCTGAAGCAGAATATGTGGCTGTCGCATCTTGTTGCACTCAACTCCTTTGGATGATGCAAACTTTGCAGGATTTTCAAATCACTTGTACTCCACCTATCTCCATCTTATGTGATAACACAAGTGCTATCAGTACCTCAAAGAATCTTGTCATGCATTCAAATACTAAGCACATACCGATCAAGTATCATTTTCTTCGGGAACAAGTATTGGAACAAAAGGTCAAATTGGAGTATGTTCCCTCTAAGGAACAAGTTACTGATATTCTCACCAAACCACTGCCTAAGGAAACTTTTGAATACCTCAGACAGAAGCTGGGAGTAGTTGATGCGTCATGTTGCTATTGAAACTTGTCTAAGAATGGGTGTACGTGAGTTGCCTGAGGAGTATCCATGTGCATATGCTTGTTTATGCAGAGAGAGTCGCGTATATGGTAGTTTGAAAGAAATCAGTGGGAACAGACTCTGATTGAAGAGAGTCTGATATGGGTCTGAGAGAGACCATCTGGCACAGGTTTAGGGGGAGCAGATAATTCTTTAATAATCCATTGTTGGCATTATCTTAGAAGCTTTTGGTTCTAGTACACAGTTGTTGTTGGTTTTAGGTGGAACAAATGCAGAGGGAGAACAGAAAGAAAACATGGTTGCTGATCTGAATAGTGATTGACAGATGCTGCTGACATCAGTTATTGGTGACTTTCATAAGCCTTGCTCTAGATATTTTGTCTCTATGTCATATATCTCGTTTATGGTGTCAAGGTCACGTAACGACCTATTTTGGTTTCCCCACTATGCCTGGGATGAATGATGTAATGTACTTGGTTGTCATATGTAAATTTCTGATGTATCCCCACTTGGTTGGTTGATGGATGTATGTATAGATTCTTTTGGTGATAGGAAGGTCTTTTATGATGTATAAGTCATGGTTCTTCTCGAAGAACATCTTTTTGCAGATCTTGCCTACAGTCAGGGGGAGCATGGTTAGCACAGCAAAGCAGAGATTTCAGCATGTACTCAGTGGGAGCACAACCCTTTGCCCTTGATGACAAAGGGGGAGAATGACTTTGAGGATCCTGGGGTTGCCATCAAGTCCAAAGGGGGAGATTATTGGCATTATGGCACAGGTTTGGAACTATGGCACAGGTGTTGTCCTTGATGGCAACTCACCCTGGTGACAGATCTCAATTCAGGCCTTCAAAATGAAGGAAAAGATATATATGCAGGTTCACCTAGACAAAGATGCGTATACACACGTGTTATATGTTACAAAAGCGCGTATGTGCATACATGCACTTTCACGCAAGGAAAAGTGCGTACATGTTGGAGAACTTACTTTTTGTCCGTGGTATTTAGTCCTTGGTAATTGAACCTATGGTTTTGGGCTATGGTATCTCGTCAGAATTGTTGATCCCAAGTATTGGGTCCATGGTATTGTTTTATTATGGTTTTGGACCATGGTATTGTGAAAGGCCTAAGACTATAAAGGAGGAAGGAGATCATTTGGAAAAAGATCATCTGAATTATTGAATATCTGATAAAGTGCTAGATCTAGAATATTGGTGATTGGGTTATGGTGCAGATCTGGATCTGAATGAAGGAGGAACCTGAGCACAAAGAGAAGGATAAGTTCTATTGATGGGTCATAATCTTAAGGATTGAATAATAGTATCTTTGTATGATTTTGATCCGTTATATGTGGCGCATGCTTGATCTATAAATCTGGTAATTTGGGTTAATTAATGTCTGAATATTTGAGAGAGTGAATTATCCTTTATATATCTGTATGCAGGTTCAGCGAGGCAAAGGCGCGTATACATGCAGGTTCTGTGAGTAAAAACAACGTATATGCAGGTTGGTTCAAACACTGAAGTGTATGCACGCAGGTTTCTGGTTATTGAAGTAGTGTACATCTCTTGAGTTATGTTCTAGCTACTTCTGTTTATTGCTCCACTGTTCTAGGTTCAGAATTTGGTGTGTGGTTACTGTCACTATGGTTTGGGTACAACTGTCAAAGAAGTGTCTACTTGATTCAGTTCTAATTGGTGAAAAGGAGATTGATTGATGCAGAAATTCTTGTTGATTGAATGATGTTCATGGATCCAGTCTGAAAATTTATGAATCGTGGTCCTTGGAAGAAAGAGAAGGTTGTATCCTTCTGTAGGCCAACACCTACGTACTAGTATCTTGGCTAGTGCAAGATCTAAGGGGGTTGTAGCTCCCTTCCAGGAGAAGCTGGAGAATGAGAGAGGGTTGTAGCTCTCTGCAGGTTGCAGCCTGTGTACTGGTAAAGGACTGCACCAGTACGGAATCATTGTAAAAAGAAGTTTCTAATTAAAAGAAGATAGAGACGAATTGCAGTAGGTGGTTTTCACGCACATTGGGTTTCCACCTCATATCTTGTGTTCTTGTGTGTGATTGTCTTCTGCTCTGTTTCACTGTTTCTGGTTACTGTTTATTTGATTCTGATACATAGATTAATGATCATCATCTGTAAGATAAAGTAAATTATAAGTTTGCATGGTATACGCGGGTTTCCTTATACGTAGTTGTGTATATATGTGGTTTTAACTAACTGAAGTAGCGTATATGATCTGGATTTGAAAAAGGAAATAATTGACTTGATAGTACTGATTCACCCTCCCTCTCAGTATTATTTCCAACACATATGACTCCCTCTGAGTATATTTAATGAACTGATAGGAGTGGTTCGACGTTTCCATGTTTGATAAGCCCATCGATGTTTGATGTTTTAACAAGTCCAGTGAAGGTAAAATGTGACATCCTTTTCATGTTTATAGGGTTTGAGAAAGAGGAAAAAAAATATAAGTCTAGGTGTTCCTTTTTGTAGGTATTCACTTAGGCAAGAAAAGGCATAAAACAATATCCAAGGGAACCTCATAGTCATGTTCGACTAAGGTATTCCTTTTCATAAATAGTCTATCTCAGTCCAAAAAAGGGATAATGTTTACTAAGAAGACATATTTTAATTTACTTTAACTAGTTCAAAAAGACAAGTGCTCGGTAATATTTTAATGTTTTTGGAGTCTGAGAAGGGATAAAATAGGAATCCACCTAGAGGAATGAGTGGTATAAAGGGTAGAAAATGGTTCCATTTATGGTGGAACTGCTCGAAACACACAAAGGTCAAGAGGCTAGTAATAAGACCACTTATCATACTGGCTCCTCAAGAAAGGGCAAAAACCAAGTGAAAGCATATGATCGGTTAAGAAGATGGTGACAATGGAATGAGAGAACCAAGTCTCATCTAGAAAAAATAGGTTGATAAAAAATGGCAATAATGAGAGATAGGATGAGAATGGCTTCATTTTCACACAATCTTCATACAAAGGAGAAATGTGATTGATATATGTTTGCATGCCCCCAAGTTTGTATGTTTATAAACACAAAATAAGAATTGTGTTATCTTTATTACTAACCTCTGGAAACCTTCACTATAAATAAAATTGATCTGTGATCTATGACTAAATTAAGGAAAAACCTAGAGTATATACATAGAATAAAGTGTATATAGGAACTAGAAACATGGTTAAATGGGATTGACAACCCTGTATTACAAAACCTAAAGCATATGGCATAATGCTATACCTAAGGGAGACATATGGGCATACTAAATGATAAATTTTGTTAAACTTGAGTGGATATACAAATAACGTGTGTTTTGCGAAATATATAAATATAATTGAATTGAGGTTATCTTGGGTGATTGGGAGGAATGGTTGGAATCCTTCTTTTATGTAGGATTCATGACTGCATACATAAATATCTACCCTAGGTTTGGTGGCTAACCGTGAACAACAGAATGATGAAGGGCCCAATGTTTTCCTTAAAGTAATTAGAAGGAGCGAAGAAACGTACTTGGTATATGTCATATGTTTCACTCCCTTCGCTTGAATGCTCCAATCCTAGCTCCAACTACCAAAATTAGAACCTACACAACCAAGAAACTAGAAGACCTATGTAGCATCATCTATCTATGAGATCTAGATGTTCCTTTACGTAGGTATTACCTTAGGTCTGAAAACGTAGAAAAAATACCCAAGAGAACCTCTTATCCATGCTTTACTAAGGTATTTCATTTCATAAATACTCAATTCAGTAAAGGAAAAGGGTTAAACTAATAATGAGTAGATGTCTTCTCATTTACTTTAACGAGTTTGAAAAGGCAAGTTCTCAACAATGTTTTCATATTTTGGAAGTCTGAAAGAGCTAATAGTGGACTCCACCTAGCAGAACAAGTGGTATAAAGAGTAGAAACTCGTTTCGGTCATGGTGCAACTACAAGAAACAAACAAAGGTCAAGAGGTTGGCTAATAAGACCACTCATCACATTGGTTCCTCAGGAAAGGGTAAAACAAAAGTGAAAGTGTATGATCGACCAAGTAGATGGTGGAAATGGAGTGAGAAAATCAAGGCTCATCTGAACAAAATAGGTTGATAAAAAGTGGAAATCACAAGAGATAGAATGAGAGTGTTTTCATTTTTATGCAAGCTTGAAACATGGGAAACTATGCTTGAAAGTGGTTCCATCTTTACACAAGATTGAAACAAAGGATTACTATTCTTTATATAAGTTTGCATGTTTATAAAATGAAAAGAATAATTTTGTTTTGTGTATTAATAAGGTTTGGAACCCTTGACTATAAATAAAATTGATCTTGGATTTATGATTAAATTAAGGAAACCTAAAGTATATATATAGAATAAAGTGTATATAGGAACTAGAAATGTGATTAAATGGAACTCAGAACCTTGTATTACAAAAGCTAACACATATGGCATAATGGTGTACCCAAGGGATCCATATGGGCATAATCAGTGATAAATTTTGTTAAACCTGCGTGGATATAAAAAAAACTTATTTTTATGAAATATATAAATATATTTCAATTGAGGTTATCTTGGAAGATTGGGAATAATGGTTGTAATACTTTTATTATGTGAGATTTCTTACTGCGAACATAAATATCTCTGCTAAGTTTGGTGGCTAACCTAGAACAACAGAATGACAAAGTAACCAATGTTTTCCTTAAAGTAATTAGATGAGGGGAATAAACATACTTGGGATTTTTTTTATGTTTCGCTCTTTTTGTGGCTTCAATGCTCCAATCCTATCTCCATCTACCAAAATTAGAACCTGAACAACCAAACAACACAAGAAAAGAAACTACGAGGTCTATGTAGGATAATATATCTACTTTATTCAACAAATCAACATGGTATTGAAATATATTAAATAACAACATCACATATAGGAAAAAAAAAAGCTCTTTGTATTGATATAAGTGGAGCGAGTTACAACCATAAACAATGGTTGATCTTGTAGAAGAGCTCCTCCAAGTTGTTGACTTTTCCTTATTTTGTCACAAAGTGGACCTCCAATGACCCTGAATGCATGAATTGAAATGTCTCACAACAACAGCGTAAGGCTAGAATCACTCTCAACAAAATAACCTATAACACTTCACACCATAGTTAACTCTAGTAAGTTACCTGACGAAAATCGACACTATTGGAAGTATATTTCATATGTAATACACAACATTGTACATATGAGGTGAAAATAAAATAATAAAATAATTTACATTAAAATGAGCTACAAGTTAAGGCAAAAAGCATGGTCGGTAACAATTAGAGAAAAAACACACATAATAAAAAAGACAAGTAATTATAAATTGTAGAGGAATTGTACAATAATTTTTTTTGTTTAAAACCATCGGAACATTGGTAAGTTGTGATATCATATTATAATATTTCATTATTTAAAGGAATTTAGTCTCAGAAATAGAAAAATATGTAGGATATTTGAGACTTCTAAGTTGAAAGTGACATGATAATAACATTTTAGTTATTGCAAGCCACAAAATACACATGGAAGAACTCTGGAACAATGTTTTTGATACCTAGAAAGATGTCATATTTATGCCAAATTATGTAAGAGAAAATTAATTAGGATTAAATTCAATCTTAAGAACATGAAAACATTCTAATAAGGAAGTGTTATGCACCCAAAAGTAAAAGGGTCTAGAAAGCTCTTGAATTTCCTATACTTGAAATATGTGGTAGGCATAAGAACATTATGAGTTACTAACTTGTATGATAGAATGATTGAATGGTTCACTAGTTGATCTATTTTATAACTATTTCACAATTTAATATAGTTAAGATGTGTGAAATAAAAAATGACTAGGAAATTTTGAATGGTGGAAACGATGGTGAAATGTAACTCTGATATATATAGATTTGATCTGAGTTAATGTAGTACGATGAACAAGAAATATACATGCTAGATTACCTAATGAAAACCAACAATATTGAAAAATATTATGGTTGAATGATGCAACTAGAGCTATGAGGTAGAAATATTTAACCTAATTTTTTTTGATCTTGATGCATTCTTCATAGAAGAAAACATGAAAAAATAGGCATGATTAAAAAAATGTAGAAGATAAAGTACTGCAGAAGTGAACATTCAATAGTCATGAAGAATAGTCGCCCTGTGGTTGTATACATTTCTATTTCGTTTTATGTTAGATAACTTGATGATTATGTTATATGTTGTTGATGAGCATGATATATAAGTTGCTGTTATGGGCTAATAAATTGATGATTAGGGTTATTCCACTAAGACCTTGATGTTATATGTATCATACTAAGTTGGAGTGGTCCATGCAAATGGTTAGGGTTATGAAATTTTGGTATTAGTTAATATGTTGTGACATTATATCATGCTAATCTAGATTTATTGTGCAGACAAGATTCCCTCCCCTTAGATACATTAAGGTATGAACTTGCTTATGCCATCTACTTTGTGCTTGACTCTTTGATTATGTTATCTATTTGGTGTTTTAGTGATGCTGTCTATTATGTTGTCTAGTTGATTTATTTAACATGGTATCTTTACAAGTTGGTTGAATGTTTAATCAATTTCATAATATGAGTACATGTTCCAATTATCTTGATTTAAGATGATTGTACTCATATAAATGCATTGAAATAGTTGATATGTACTTGATTGTAGTAGGTGATAGCTATGGTATTATGTCTAATCACTATGATCTCACTCTGGATTACGACGTCATTGTTAATCTTGGTAAAGGTTGATTTCAAATCAACAGATGTGATTATCTTGATATCTGGAACATGTGGTTCACATGTGTAAAAAAATGTAGGAAACTTGCTTGGTATTTGTTGGAAATAATACTAAGAGGGGGGATGAATCAGTATTACCAGATCAATAATTAATTTTCAAAACTGATTTTTATACACTACTTTAGCTAAGTGAATTAGCGTGTATAAGCAACTGTACTTAAGGCAACCAATGTATATGCAGAGAACTTTTGATTTACCCAAATTATCATGCATTGAACTTTAACCAGTATATCAAGAATTCATTAGACAGTGCAGTAAAAGAAGAATAAAGAATGACACATAAGCAACACACATGAACACCAAGATATAAGGTGGAAACCCAATGTGGGTGAAAACCACCTGCTACTGTCATCTCTGTCTTCTTTTAATAATAAGAAAATTCTGTTTACAATTTTGTATTAGTGTAGTCTTATACCAGTACGCAGGCTTGTACTTGCAAAAGGCTACAACCTTCTCTCTTTCTCCAGCTTCTACTAGAATGGAGCTACAAACCCCTAGCTCTTGTACTAGCCGACTTGTTTACTAGTATGTAGGTGCCAACCTATAGAAGGCTACAGCCATATTTCTTCCTCTAGGGACCATGTTTCATAAATCTTCAGGCTGGATCCATCAACAACATTATAACTACAATTCAATCGTTAAATACATTTGCATCAACCTATCACTGAAACTCAAACATCACTTTCTGAATCAATCCCTTTGATAGTCAATATGTTACTGTCTCCAAAACCCAAACCAGAACCCAGAACTTTGCAATAGTAAACAGAAACAATTGAAACATACTTTATAAGGTATACACAACTTCCATGTGTTGAATCTGTGTGTGTACGCACTTATACCAAAGCGAACCAGCATATAGATCTGCAAATCAAATTTATGATGTATATGCTACTTTGATATGCAGAGCTAGCATGTACATGATCCTTTTCTAAAGTGAACCTGCGTACAGATCTATAAATGATGATTTAAACATTACAACTATCCCAGACTTTAGTCATACCCAGATCATCATATTTACAGACTACAACATGTACCAGTTATTTAGATACATGATCTAACCACATGAAGATAATTCATTTCAAGCATTGACATCCTGATACATCATTAGGTTTTATGCTTCATCAAACGCTAAGGTTCATCCTTGGTTCAAATCAAGAACATCACCATAAGCCAACAACCTCCATATTAGATCTCACACTTCATCAGATATTTGATACTTGCACACCTTGGCCTAATGATCTTCTCCTCCTTTTATATTTTTAGGCCTTTTTCAATACCATGGACAAAAACCACTTAGGACCAATAGCTTGGACCAAATACCTAGGGTCAATACCTCGAACCAGATACCTTGGACCAATACCATGGACCAAATACCTCGGACCAAAAACTTAGTTTTCCCAGCTATACGCGTTTTTCCTTCTGTGAAAGTGTGTGTGTACATATACGCGACTTGTATACAGTGAACCTGCGTGTATACGCAACTTGGTCAGTGGTGAACCTGTGTATACCTCTCTTTCTTCATTTTGTGAAGACTGATCTGTAATTATTTTGTTGTTTACCTGCTATACTGTGATCTTTCATTTGAGTGAGTTGTCATCAAGGACAACACCTGTATCATAATGCCAACAATATCCCCCTTTGGACTTGATGACAAGACCAAGTCACTCTCCCCCTTTGACATCAATGACAAAGGGTCATGCTCCCCCTGAGTACATGCTGAATTCTCTGATATGCTGAAGTGTGTTGATCGAGCTGCCGTGATCGAGTCCATGCTCCCCTTGAGCACAAGAAAGGTCTGCAAAAGGATAAAATGACTCTATACATACATCACAAATGACCTTCCTCTCACCAAAGACTCATACATACATTCATATCCCAACCAAGTGAGGATATACCAAATTTGACTCATCCATCCAACCAAGTGGGGATATACCAATTGTTTATACATGACAAAAATGATAAACATTACATCATCCATCCCATGCATAGTGGGGTTACAAATTAGGTCTTCTCATGACCTTTACATTAAATGATATACATGACATATATAACAGAGACCAAATATCTTAAACAAGACCATGATATTCATCAACAACTATCATCAGTAGCATCTGTCAATCAGCATCCAGACCAACAACCATGTTCTCCCCCTGAACCTATTCCACCTGTTCACTATCAGATCTGATCATTGCATATGTCAGTAAGAGATATCAAAGCATCATCATCAATCAAATATACATTAGGTTATCGACAACTTTATGATGATCAAGATAGTTCCATATGTTATCAGTAGATTGTAACCATCATCAAACAGAGCAGATAATTGATAGAAACATAGAAGACCCCTTTTTCCTGAGTCTGGCCCACTACTTTTCTTCAAACCAACACATACGCGACTGTGCCCTCAGAAACCAATGTATGTATGCGACTACACTTCATGTAACTCACGTATAACCACCTTTCTCTAAAGAAAATAGGATTTAACAGTAGGATGATGTAGCAACTACTCTGAGCTTTTTTCTGAGATATTCAAATGTCTCTTTGGGAAGTGGTTTAGTGAATATATCAACAACGTGTTCTTTGGAGGGAACATACTCCAATTTGACCTTTTGTTCCAGCACTTGTTCACGTAGAAAATGATATTTGATGGGTATGTGCTTGGTCTTGGAGTGCATGACTAGATTATTTGAAATACTGATGGCACTTGTATTATCACATAGAATGGAGATGGGTGGAGTACATGTGATCTGAATGTCTTGCAAGGTTTGCATCATCCAAAGTATTTGTGTGCAGCAAGATGCAGCAACCACGTATTCTGCTTCAACTGTAGATAATGCAATTTAACTATGTTTCTTGTTGAGCCAAGACACTAACCTAGAACCCATATAGAATGCACCACCACTAGTGCTTTTTCTGTCATCAACACTTCCTACCCAATCTGCATCTGTATATGCATGAAGTGTAAGATATGTATCTCTAGGATACCATAAACCAAAGTTTTGTGTTCCTTGAAGATATTTGAAAATCCTTTTGACTGCCTGAAGGTGTGATTCCTTTGGATTTTCTTGGAATCTTCCAACTATTCCTACTGCATGCATGATGTTAGGTCGATTACCTGTTAGATAAAGTAAACTATCAATCATGGATCTGTAAGTCGGTTGATGTACCGCTGATGATTCATGATTTGAGCTTGTTGGACACAGATTGTCATTGATGTAAATATGGCAATATTCGAGGAGCAGATAGAGACGAGAGGAGCAGACAGAGCCAAAGAAGAGGAGCACACAGAGCCATCAGAGCAGATGGAGATGAGAGGAGAAAATATACCATGGATAAAGCTCAGCCATTGAATCGCGTGTTTTGATAGTGGTGATCGTATTAGAGGGAGTGATCGGGAGGAAATAAGATGGAGAAACGAGGGTCATTGGATCGTGGCTGTGCAAATTCGACAGCCATTGGGCAGAAGCGGAAATGGGTGGTCGAGAGTCGTTAGATCTTCATGTGGCAAATCCAATAGCTATCGCACAGGAAAGTGGCATGGGGGTTAATGCACGGGAGACGTACAAACATGCGGTAAGTGGGATTATTGCACCACCTATCGGAGATGGGTGGTATCCGTATATGGCCACACGATCCAGTGAAACAGAGACATGTGGCTGGTGTGATGGGTGTGAAACCGCTTTCCCCATGGGTTATCACAGGTGCGGCTTGAGGGATGAGGGCTAGTGAATGCCGTCAGATAATATGGTGGATAATATTAGACGACGGGATCTAATCATGCACGTTTATCGACTGACGTGACAGGTGAGGGCCCCGACGGGTAATATGATTTGGCAAAAGTGCATGGTTATATGTGTTAACACCTTAGTGCCTAGGGATAAAAAAAAAGGGATTTACATGGGTTTTTGGAATAAAACAAAAATAGCGGGGCAAAAGGGAAATTAAGTTTTATCAAGGATTTAGAGGAAAATAGAAGCAGCGAGAGGATAAGAGAGTGTAAAGAAACTGAAGGAGAGGAAGGTGAAAAGACTACTGCACGCTGCTTTCTCGGCACAAAACCAACTACTGCAATCTCTTGAAAGCACAACCAGCACTGCCAAACCTGCTTCTTACCAATCAAAAGCTTAATCTTATAGCAGAGTTAACACTCACAGTGATCAAGGAGGGAAGCTGAAAGATCGAGCGAGTGAGCGGAAACGACAGCGACTAAGGAGGAAGCCTAAGAGATGGTGTAAGCGGAAACGTATGGACAAAGGCATGGGAATGTATAAAATAGTAGAAATAGAGAACTGTTGGTGCGGTTATGGTGGTGAAGAAACCGAGGGTGAGATAGTAGAAGCAGCAGAGGAAAAAGAGGCAGAAATAGTAGCGGACACTGTAGAGGTAGCAGAAGCAGTAGAGGCTGGAGAGTAGGAGTGACACAACCTCAGCTGAATAGAGTGTAGTAGCATACCTGTTTATACCAAGGTTGGGTTGGAGCCCAAGAGGTTGGAGCCTCAGAACTGAACAAAACTGAAGTCATTGGGGTTGGTGCTCCTAAGTGCAGAACCACTACAAAATAGAGTTGGTGCTCTGGAGGTTGGAGCCTCACTGAAGTCCAAGTTGGAGCTTGGAAACTATTCACAATCAGATTTATACTTATATTGTATTTATTTCTTTGCACTTTCTTGAGTTTTAATAAAAGCATTAAATTCATCTGTTTATTTCTGTGTTTTTTGTATACATATACATATCTATATAGGTTGTTGGCAATCACTAGAACAATTAAAATAAATAAATAAATTGTAAGAAATACTAATTCACCACCCCCTCTCAGTATTTCCAACAATTGGTATCAGTGCAGGCTTCTTCATACTTGCCTAACAGCTTGAAGAAGGATCCGCAGTCATGATGAGAAACCACGAAGCATCAGGAAGACCTCCTTTGTTTGATGGCACTAACCTTCGTTTCTAGAAGAAAAGAATCACTTACTACTTAATGTCCCTTGGACCTGAAGTCTGGCATTTTGTTCAAAATGAAGACAAAACTACTTCCACTCTTCCAACAGACCAAGATGAGATTAAAGCCTACATTGCCAATGCAAAGGCCATGAACTCCATCACTAGTGGAATCACTGATTCTGAGTTTACAAAAATCATGCACTGTACCTCGGCCAAAGAAATGTGGGAGAAGCTAGTTGGCTTGTACGATGGAGACTCAAAAGTCAAAAAGGCAAAGAGTCAAACTCACAGAAGACAATTTGAATGTTTGAGGATGGAATATGAAGAAGATATTGCAGCATACCTCCTCCGAGTAGCTAAAGTGGTAAATTCCCTAAAAGGATTGGACGAAAAAGTTGAAGAAACTACCATTGCTCAAAAGGTATTAAGGTCTCTTCTAGACAGATTTGACTCCAAAATAAGCGCTATAGAAGAACCAAAGGATCTAGATACCCTCAAAATGGATGAACTCCATGGAATTCTCACTGCCTATGAAATGAGGAAAGGTGGCCCAAGCTCCAAAGATGCAGCTTTCAAGGCCTAAAGGTCAAATAAGGGGAAAGAAAGGAATGATTGTAGTGATGAGTCAGATGTGGAATCCAAATTGGCTCAATTTGTACGAAAGCTAAAGAAAGGAGCTAAGCTTAAAGGAAAGTATCCTCTTATCTGTTTTAAATGTGGTAAAATAGGTCATTATGCATCAAAATGTCCTCATAAACATGACAGTGATGATGAAGGAAATTCTAAAAGAATGACACATAAAAAGAAAGGGTTTAATAAGAAAAGCTTCTTCTCCAAGCAAGATGAATCTGATGAGGATGAGTTTATGCTCATCAAAAGGAAATCAGATGAGGAAAGCGATCATGATGAAAGCCAAGAAGCATTATTCATGGCACTCGCAAATGATGATGACTCAGGGCTGGAAGGAAATGTAGATGAACTATTAATAAGTTCCATTGAAGAAAATGAGAAACTACGGAACAAAATCATTTCTCTCAAAGTGGAAAATAAGGAAATAAGAAGGAGAGAAGATCTCTTGGAAGCAAAGCTTAAAGAAAAGGAAGAGACTTGTGAAGAATGCGAGACCGAAATAGTGTCTCTAAGAAAGGAGTTGGAGCAAATTAAAAAGGGCTGTAAAAGCTCTCAAATACTTGAGACTATTCTGAAAAATCAAAAACGTCAACATGACAAGTCTGGAATAGGTTTCAAAGGAGAATCCTCAAGCACTAAGAATAATTATGCTAATGCACTTTCCTGCAATCCAAAAGATGAAAAGTGCACCCCATATGCCAAGAATGAAGAGAGAATTACTCTAAAGAAGAATGTGGAGTCGAATCATGGACACTACAGCAAATACAAACCTATACTCGACCAAGGGCCCATCGCAAATCCAAAGAACGAGGGAGGAGTAATTCCCAGGAAAGAAATTGACTCAAACTGTGGTTGCTTCAACAAGTACAAAACCATCTTTCTTGGACACGGCTTTCACTGTAAAATCTTCGGTCATCTAGCCAGACATTATATGGCTCGCAGAAGTGAAAATACAAAGCTAAAGGATAGAATAATCAACTCATATGCACCCAAAAGGCAGGGACAAATCAAAACCTTTAATTCATTTGATCCCTTGACCAAATTTGATCTGATTTGCTCTTTTTGCTACAATAATGGACACTATGAACAAGACTGCCCACTCAAAGGAAGAAAGATGAGTAGCAAGAACTCCAGCATGGACAAATGTAGCCTAACTCTATATGCTCAAAATAATGGAAACCAGTGGTTTATAGATAGTGGGTGCTCCAGACACATGACAGGAGACAGAAGGAAGTTGGTCTCACTGAGTAAAAACAAAGGGAATGTGTCCTTTGGAAGCAGATCTGGCATAATTGTAGGAAAAGAAATAGTTACTCTGATCAATGGAAAAGGAAAAGCTCAATATGCTCTGCTGGTTGATGGACTCAAACACAACCTCTTGAGTGTCAGCCAAATCTGTGATCAAGGACATAAGGTTGTTTTCAACACCAAAGACTGTGAAATAAGGAACTCTGCCTCAGGGAAATTTGTGGCGAAATGGGTGAGGACACCAGAAAACATTTACATTCTGAACAAGATTCAAGAAAATAAATGCTACCTCAGTCAGATAGATGAGAGTTGGCTGTGGCACAAGCGACTTGGACATACAAGCTTCGAAAATCTGATCAATATCAGCAGGATCAAAGCTGTACGAGAAATCCCAAGGTTGTTAAAACCAAATCAAGCAGTATGTGGTCCATTTCAACATGGAAAGCAGACCAGAATCAGTCACAAGACAAAGGAACACTCTTCATTGAAGCCCTTAGAGATTATCCATGGTGATGTATGTGGGCCAACTAGAAGTCAAGCACTCCAAGGAGAAAGGTACTTCATGTTATTTGTTGATGATTATACTAGAATGATGTGGATATATTTCATAAAGTATAAATCTAAAACTTTTGAGTGTTTCAAGAATCTAAAAGCCCTTGTAGAAAATGAAAAAGATTCAAAAATTAAGTGCCTCAGAACAAACAAAGGAGGAGAATTCACATCAAACGAGTTTAGTGAGTTCTGTAATATTCATCGAATTAAAAGGGAATTCTCAGCTGCCAGAACACCTTAGCAAAATGGGGTAGTTGAAAGAAGAAACCGAACAGTCCAAGAAATGGCAAGAACTATGCTATTAGCAGCAGACTTACAACCTAGATTATGGAGGGAAGCAGTAGGGACAGCTGTCTACACACTGACTCGAACTCAATTAAGACCAAATTGTGATAAAACTCCTTATGAGCTATGGAAAGGAAGACCTACTTCGGTTAAGTACTTCAAGATATTTGGAAGCAAGTGCTTCATAAAAAAAATGATGGTTCACCAGGAAAGTTTGATTCTCGAGTTGATGAAGGGATATTTCTTTGATACTCTACATGGAGCAAGGCTTACAAGTGCTAAAATTATCAAATGAAAAAAATAGTGGAAAGCATTGATGTAAAGGTTGATGAAGATCTTCCAGTAAAGGAAATTGAAGAACATGAAGATGACTCTCTCATTGAAGAAGAAGAACCTAAAGAAGAAGAAATAGATGAGGAAGAAGAAGAAGAAGAAGAGGAAAGAGAACCACCTAATATCCCTTCTAAGACGAAGTATGTCCAAAGACACCATCTAGAAGAGGAGATCATTGGCGATAAAGATGAAGGTGTGCAGACCCAAAGAAGGATAACAATTACACCCAAGAGAAAAGTCATTGCCCTCCTATCTATGATAGAACCATAAATATTTGCAGAAGCAAGTAAGGATCCTCATTGGGTAAAAGCCATGGAAGAATAAATGACCGAAATTGAGAAAAGAAAGACATGGGAGCTGGTACGTCATCCAAAGAAAAAAAACAACCAAATGGGTGTTCAAAAATAAAATGAATGAGGAAGGATATGTTATCAGAAACAAGGCAAGACTTGTCTGCAAATGCTATTCACAAATTGAAGGAATTGACTTTGAAGAGACATTTGCACCAGTGGCCCGTATGGAAGCTATCATGATGTTCTTGGCATTTTCTTGCTCAAAAGGATTAAAAATCTATCAAATGGATGTGAAATCAGCATTTCTAAATGGGGAACTCAGGGAGGAAGTCTACATGGAGCAGCCAGAAGGTTTTGATCTAACAGTAGGAAAGGACTTAGTTTGTAAGTTGAAAAAGGCTTTATATGGGTTGAAACAAGCTCCTAGAGCTTCATATGCAAGACTAGATCACTATCTACAACAATAAGGCTTCAAAAAGGGAGTGGCCGGAAGCAATCTATACATAAAGATAGATCAAGGTAAGTTACTAGTTGCTCTTGTTTATGTCGGTGATATGATTTTTGGTAGTAATAATGATGAAATGAGCCATGAATTTTCTCAAAACATGTCAAAAGAGTTTGAGATGTCAATGATAGGAGAGCTGTCCCACTTCCTTAGACTTCAAATATCTCAAACTAGAGCAAGATTGTGTATATCTCAAACCAAATATCTAAAAGACATGCTCAAAAAATATGTAATGGAGGATTGTGCACCCATGAGCACACCTATGACCACAAACTACAAACTGAGCAAAGATGATGACTCCCCTCTAGTAGATGCAACTCATTATAGGTCAATGATTGTAGCCCTTCTATACTTAACAGCTACATGACTAGACATAATGCAAGCAGTAGGAATGGTGGGAAGATTTCAATTTGCTCCCAAACAATCCCATTTATTAGCTGTAAAAATAATTCTCAGATATCTGAAGGGAACTTCTGATTTCAGTCTTTGGTACCCAAAGGACTCAACATTGACTGTAACTGCATACAATGATGCTGATTGGGCTGGAACTATAGATGATTGGAAAAGCACTAGTGGAAATGCATTCTTCCTAGGAGACTGTTTGGTATCCTGGCTCAGCAAAAAATAGTCATCCATATCATTATCCACAGCCGAAGCTGAGTATATTGTTGCAGCAGACTGTTGTTCTCAGATAATATGGATGAAGGAAGCTCTAAAATATCTCGACGTATGTACAGATCAACCAATTTCTGTCTATTGCGACAACACAAGTGCTATCAATCTCAGCAAAAATCATGTGATGCACTCAAGAACCAAACACATACCAATGAAATATCATTTCCTCCACGAACAAGTAGCTGAAAAAAACATCGTCCTGGAATATATCAGTACTAAGGAGCAGATAGCTGATATTTTCACAAAACCTCTTCCTCGAGAAGCATTCAAACATCTGCGTCAAAAGATCGGGGTTACTTCTTTATCATCACTCAAGTTCATTCATAAAGATGTAGCAGGACAGGGGGAGCAGTTTGACAGGGGGAGTCCATATGCATCCCTTTGCCATTGATGTCAAAGGGGGAGAAAGCAGAAGAATATTGCCATCAATAACAAAGGGGGAGATTGTTGGACATAGATTGTCATTAATGTCAATATGGCAATATTCAAGGAGCAAATAGAGACGAGAGGAGTAGACAGAGCTGAAGAAGAGGATCAAACAGAGCCATCGGAGCAGATGGAGACGAGAGGAGCAAATATACCACGGATAAAGCTCAGTCGTTGAATCACGTGATTCGACGGTGGTGATCGTATCATAGGGAGTCGTCGGGAGGAAATAAGATGGAGAAACGAGGGCCATCGGATCACAGCCGTGCAGATCCGACGGCCATCCGGTAATAGTGGAAACGGGTGGTCGAGAGTCGTTAGATCTCCACATGGCAAATCCAATGCTTATCGCCCAGGAAAGTGGCATGGAGGTTAATGTGCAGGAGATGTACAAATAGGCGGTAAGCGGGATTATCGCACCACCTATCGAAGATGGGTGGTATCCATATATGGCCGCGCATTCCAGTGAAACAACGACATGTGGCCGGTGCGATGGGTGCGAAACCGCTTTCCCCGTGGGTTATCGCGGGACCGGCTCTAGGGATGAGGGCTAGCGAACGCTGTCGGATGATATGGTGGATGCGATCAGACGGTAGGATCTAATCATGCACATTTATCGACTGACATGACATGTGAGGGCCCCAGAGGGTAATATGATTTGGCAAAAGCACATGGTTATATGTGTTAACACCTTAGCGCTTAGGGCTAAATGAAAAAGGATTTACGTGCATTTTTGGAATAAAACAAAAACGGCAGGGAAAAAGGGAAGTTAAGGTTTTTCAAGGATTTAGAGGAAAATAGAAGTGGTGAGAGGATAAAAGAGTGTAAAGAAACCAAAGGGGAGGAAGGTGAAAAGACTATTGCGCGCTACTTTCACGGCACAAAACCAACTGTTGCGAACCTCTTGAAAGCACAACCAGCACTACCAAACCTACTTCTTACCCATCAAAAGGTTAATCTTATAGCAGAGCTAACAGTCATAGCGATCAAGGAGGGAAGCTAAAATATCAAGCAAGTCAGAGGAAACGACAGCAACTGAGGAGGAAGCCTAAGAGACAGTGTAAGCAGAAACGAATGGAAAAAGGCATGGGAATGTATAAAATAGTAGAAAGAGAGAACTATTGGTGTAGTTATGGTGGTGAAGAAACAAAGGGTGAGATAGTAGAAGCAGCAAAAGAAAAAGAGGCAGAACAATCAGTGGAGATTGTAGAGGCAACAGAAGCAGCAGAGGCAGGAGAGCAGGAGTGAGACAACCTCAGCTGAATATAGTGCAACAGCATACCTGTTTATACCAAGTTTGGGTTGGAGCCTAAGAGGTTGGAGCCTCAGAACTGAACAGGACTGAAGTCATTGGGGTTGGTGCTCCTAAGTGCAGAACCATTGCAAAACAGAGTTGGTGCTCTGGAGGTTGGAGCCTCACTAAAGTCCAAGTTGGAGCTTGGCAACTATTCACAATCAGATTTATACTTATATTGTATTTATTTCTTTACACTATCTTGAGTTTTAATAAAAGCATTAAATTCACCTGTTCATTTATGTTTTCTGTGTATACATATACATATCTATATAGGTTGTTGGCAATCACTAGAAGAACTGAAAATAAATAAATAAATTGTAATAAATATTGATTCACCCCCCCCTCAGTATTTCCAACAGAGCTGAGACTGCATCATGTTACCATTGGGGTACGTACTGGTTTAGAATCTTCCATGCCATACTTTTTTAGGATCTGTTTGAGATATTTGGTTTGTGAGAGAAAAACACCATCTTTATTTTGTTGAACTTGTAGACCAAGAAAATAGGTAAGCTCACCAAGCAAGGACATTTCAAATTCTTGCTTGCATTACTGAAGCAAAATTCTGAGTCATGGATTCTTCATTGCTACCAAAAATGATATCATCAACATAAACAACAATTATTGGCAATTTACCAGCGTCAATCTTTGTATATAGATTGCTATCTGCTGACCCCTTTGAGAAACCCTGTTGGTGGAGATATTTGTCAAGACGGTAATACCAGGCCCTTGGAGCCTGTTTTAGACCATAGAGAGCCTTTCTAAGTTTGCATACAGGTTTTGCATCATTTCCAAGAATGAATCCTTTTGGTTGTTCGATATAGACTTCTTCTTCTAAGTCTCCATTAAGAAAGGCAGATTTTACATCCATTTGGTATACTTTGAATTTCTAAAATCTAGAAAGAGAAAGAAACATTCTTATGGCTTCAAGTCTAGCAACAGGTGCAAAAGTTTCTTCAAAATCTATACCTTTTTGTTGAGCATATCCTTTGCAAATGAGTCTGGCCTTGTTCCTCATAACTTCTCCATTTTCGTTCAGCTTATTTTTGAATATCCATTTGGTCCCTATGATATTCTTATCATGAGGTCTAGGAAGTAATTCCCAAGTATTATTCTTTTCAATTTGCTCAAGTTCTTCATTCATGGCCTTGATTCAACATTCATCTCTACATGATTCATTTACATTTTGAGGTTCAGTGGAAGATAGTAATGCTAGATAGCTTGAGGCTTCGGCAATAGTTCTTCTTGTTTGCACACCTACCCCCTTTTCCCCTAAAATTTGAGTTTCTGAATGATTTTTCTGAACATGCCTAGACGAAGTCTTTTCTTCTATTGTTATCTCTTCTTTTGGTGCTTCATTGGCTTCTTCTTTAGAATCAATGTGATTCGATGTGGGAAAATGATCCTCATCTTCTTCATCGTCACAATCTTTGGTTTTTATCTGTTTTGGATTTTTGCATGATTCATCAACCACAACATCAATACTTTCAATAATTTTCCCAAGTCTTTTATTATAACATTTATATCCTTTACTTCAGGAAGAGTAGCCAAGAAGAATACCTTCATCTACTCGGGGTTCAAAATTACCAAGTTTCTCATCAGTCCTTTTAATGTAACATTTTCTTCCAAAAACTTTGAAGTATTTTACAGTAGGAGTCTTGCCATATGAAAGTTCATGAGTTTGAGTGCTGTTTACCCGAACATTTTCTTGGTTGAGAATAGTGACGACGACGAATGCTGCTTCACCCTAGAAGGTTGCAGGAGTTCCTGATTCATCTAGCATATCATGAGCCATTTGTTGAATAGTTATGTTCATCCTTTCTACCACTCCATTTTGCTGAGGAGTCCTCGCAGTGGAGACCTTCCTTTTTATTCCATGTTGTTCACAAAAGTCAAAGAATTCATCCGAGGTAAATTCCCCTCCTTGATTAGATATGAGGCATTTGATTTTGCGATCTTATTCATTTTCAACCAAAGATTTGAAGGCTTTGAACTTTTCAAGTGCTTCATCTTTAAGATTTAGAAGACTTATGCAACACATTCTAGAAAAATCATTAATGAACAATATAAAGTATTCTTCTCCACGAGGTGAATTTTTCCTTGATGGTCCACATAAATCAGTATGAACAAGTTCAAGAGGCTTACTAGCTGACCCTTCCATTTCGATGAAGTGAGATCTTGTTTGCTTACGAAATTGACATGATCTTCATATAGTATTTTTAGGAATCTTGATATCTGAAAGATCACAAATAGCCTAGAATCTGGATGCTTTATTTAAGAAAATATTAGATGTCCCAATCTTCTATGCCACAATCAATTTTCATCATTTTTGCTTAGATCTCACTATTATTGTCCTCCCTTAAGTATGTATAGGTTGTTTGGATTTCTTGTACCTTTGATCACGGTTTCTCCTCTATCAAGCTCATGAAGAACACATCCATTTGATCAAAACACTACATTTCCTTGATCACACATTTGACTCACACTCAATAGGCTATGCTTTATGCCATCAACATACATAACATTCCCAGCTTTAATTTTTCTTTCAAGAAAATAGAGCATTTTCCTTTTATGACAGGAGGAGTGTCGTTTCCAAATGAGACACTCTTTTCCTTTTCTAAGGCATTATATGAGTGTAGTTTTTCTTTATCACCTGTCATGTGTTTTGAGCATTCACTGTCGATGTACCACTAGTTTTCTTGTCCTTTTGCACACAAGGATATACCACATCTTTCTATTTGTGGTTCTTTCTTTCTCCATGTTTTGGGATTTGATGGAGTTTGCTCCTTTTGCTGAACTTTACTCCTACATTCAGATTCTTCATGGCCAAAGTTGTTACAAATTGAGCATTCTATTTCATTTTCAAGAAGAGAAAAGTTATTATAGGAAATTTTCTTGATCCTTGTCACATTCATTTGCTTTCATGCTTCTCTAGTCATGATGGTTTTGTAAGCAACACATTGAGCAGCTTTGTGTCCAAAATTATGACATGAGAAACATTGACCATTATAGAAGTTCCTGCGATTATTGAATCTACTGACCTGGTGATTGTAGTTTCGATTGATATTCATATTTGAAGCAAATTGAGTATGATTTACTGGAGGTTGGTTGTGGATTCTATTCATCCTTGAAGTAAATTGATCCTGATTTAGCTGGTGATTTGCTTTATGTCTTTGTTGATGATTGCCAAATTGTTCACTACTCTTTGCTGCATCAAGATAGCTTTTAGTGGAGGTTGACAGCTTCTGTGATTGAGATGCTTATTCATTATATGCAAGACCTATATTTATCAGAGGATAACACTGCACTTTGATAATTTCATTTAAGGTTTATGATCCATTAGCAAATCGAAGATTGAGATATTTTTTTTTCTCAAGATCCTTTCTTAGATCCACAATTTCACATTCTAGTTTTTCATTGTGTTTTTCTCTTTCAGCAAGTTGGTATGTCAAGGTATCTATAATCATATTCTTTTGTTCTAAACAAATTTTGAGTTTAGAGATTTCTTTATAAAGTTCATCTTCATCTAAAGCATCCAAAAAATCATCATCTTCATAAGCCATTAGAAGCCTATAGTCACTGCTACTTTCATCTTCATCACTATTTGATAAACCATCGCTATCTTCATGAGTATAGTAGCTCTTTTTACTTACACTTTCTTTTCTATTCCATTTTGCAAATTCCTTCCCTTTATCATATTTATCTTTATGAGGACATTTGGTAGCATAATGATTGACTCTACCATAGGCAAAACATTTGAAAGGTAGTTTACCTCTGAATCTTCCATAACCCCGTTGAAACTTCTTGACAAAGTTTACTTCCTCTTCTTGTTCTGAAATATTTCCTGATTCATTGAATTCTTCTTTTCTTTTTGTTGAAGCTTTAAATGTGGCTTCTCTCATATTTGATGGACCTCCTTTTCTCATCTCAAAGGCAGCTAAGATTCAGTGAAGCTGTGTCATGGTAATAGTCTGTAGATCTTTCTTTTCCTCTGTGGTAGATACTTTTGATTCAAATTTAGCAGACAATGATCTTAAAATTTTTTCAACTAAGGTGACTTCCTCTATCTCTTCACCGAGATTATTCATGCAATTAACATCCTCATCTATACGTCAGAAGTAACTAGCTATACTTTCATCATTGTGCATCTTGAGAGTTTCATATTGAATTTTGAGAATTTGAAGTTTAGCACATTTTACCTGAGAGTCTACTTCGTAGCTTAGAACGATTGAAGATAGGATGTGGTTCTTACCTTGTAATAAACAAAGTTTCTCCCATCAAAGATTGGTGGTCTGATGGATCCTTCACTTTCTTTATTACTCATGATGATGGATCTTCCTTCAAGTGATCAAGTTTCTTCTGAAGGACCTGCTCTGATACCAATTGTTGGAAATAATACTAAGAGAGGGGGTGAATCAATATTATAATATCAATAATTAATTTTCAAAACTAATTTATATACGCTACTTCAACTAAGTGAACTAGTGTGTATACGCAACTGTACTTAAGGTAACCAGCGTATATGCAGAGATCTTTTGATTTACCCAAATTATCATGCATTGAACTTTAACTAGTATATCTGGAATTCATTAAACAGTGTAGTAAAATAAGAATAAAGCATCACACATAAGAAACACACATGAACACCAAGATATAAGGTGGAAACCCAATGTGCATGAAAACCACCAGCTGCTGTCGTCTCTGTATTCTTTTAATAATAAGAAAATTATGTTTACAATTTTGTACTGGTGCAGTCTTATACTAGTACGCAGGCTTCTACCTGCAAAAGGCTACAACCTTCTCTCGTTCTCCAGCCTCTATTGGAAGGGAGCTACAACCCCCTAGCTCTTGTACTAGGCAATTTGTGGACTAGTATGTAGGTGCTGACCTACAGAAGGCTACGACCTTCTTTCTTCCTCTAGGGACCACGTTTCATAAATTTTCAGACTAGATCCATCAACAACATTATAACTACAATTCAATCATTAAATACATCTGCATCAACCTATCACTGAAACTCAAACATCACTTTCTGAATCAATCCCTTTGATAGTCAATCGGATACTATCAACATAATACACTCACGAGAACCCAAACTAGAACCCAAAACTCTGTAACAGCAAAAAGAAATAACTGAAACATACTTTATAAGGTATGTGCTACTTCCATGTGTTGACTATCCGTGTGTACACGCTTTTACCAAAGCGAACCAGCGTACAGATTTGCAAATCAAATTTATGATGTATACACTACTTTGATACGCTTAACCAGCATGTATACACTCCTTTTCTAAAGTGAACCTGCTTACAAATCTCTAAATGATGATTTAAACATTACAACTATTCCAGACTTCAGTCATACCCAGATCATCATATTTACATACTACAACATGTCCCAGTTATTCAGATACATGATCAAACCACATAAAGATAATTCATTTCAATCCTTAAGATCCTGATACATCATTATATCTTACCCTTCATCAAATGCTAAGGTTCATCCCTGGTTCAAATCAAGCACAACACCATAAGCCAATAACCTGCATATTAGATCTCACACTTCATCAGATATTCGATACTTGCACGCCTTGGCCTAATGATCTTCTCCTCCTCTTATAGTT
This sequence comes from Pinus tabuliformis, assembly GCA_031772625.1. Lineage (NCBI taxonomy): Eukaryota > Viridiplantae > Streptophyta > Pinopsida > Pinales > Pinaceae > Pinus > Pinus tabuliformis. The sequence goes on along the minus strand of CM062805.1, from coordinate 354,124,049 downwards.
TTAGGCCTTTTTCAATACCATGGACCAAAACCACTTAGGACCAATACCTTGGACCAAGTACCTAGGGCCAATACCTCGGACCAGATACATTGGATCAATACCATGGACTAAATACCTCGGACTAGAAACTTAGTTTTCCAAGGTATATGTGTTTTTCATTATGTGAAAGTGTGTGTGTACGTATACACGACTTGTATACAGTGAACCTTTGTGTATACGCAGCTTGGTCAGTGGTGAACCTGTGTATACCTCTCTTTCTTCATTTTGTGAAGACTGATTTGTAATTCTTTTGTTGTTTACCTATTATACTGTGACCTTTCATCTGAGTGAGTTGCCATCAAGGAAAACCCCTATATCATAATGCCAACAATATTAACTTCACAAGGTAATAGTTGATTTGTTTATATATCTATCCATTGGGTGATATGAAATTACATAGTAAGACTTAGTTGCAACAAAGTAAAAAGGTAAAAGAAAGGAATTGGGAAGGAATTCCTTTTCTTGTTTTTGGAAACTGTAATTCCAAATGAATTAGTTCTTTAAATATCGTAAGTCTTCCTAACCTTGATTTTGTCTTACATTATGTGGGTATGTGCTATATTCATGAACAAGTATTGGATATGCATATTAGCTAGTCTCTAGTTACAGATGGATCTGTCACGAGAATCAGAGTCCCTTGAGACATGGAACAAATGTGTTCAACTACAAGGCAACATTCTTGGAATGACAAGATAAACTAACTGGTATATTGTTATATTTATTTATACACTGATAGTTATGTGTTTATGGTAGTATGATTCAAGGGATTGCATGGAAAAGAGGCTACCATGAAATCTTGAAGAAGGCTCAGGTTGAGCTTTCCCTTGGAAGCACTGGGAACCATGGGGATTGAGTCATAGCATTTATTTCCAGTCTTGTGGTTTCATTATTTTGGTGATTTGTTGTGCTTGATTGTGGTTTTGTTTGCGTCTTGTTCATGGTCATTCCCTTTGTTTTTGGTGTCATATTGTTGTTGGTTTTCCATGATTATCTTGTTTTGTTCTGATCCTTTCCTTTATTGTTTCTAGATTCTTGGGAATTGGTTGGGAAAAGAGGAAACTCAATGGACCTCGGGAGAAGATATATGAAACCCAACAAGTAATGTGAGATCTACATGAAGAATGGTGCATGTGTAAGGAAAATTAAAGGTAGGAATATGAAAAGTAGTTGGACTAGTTGGGTACATTGTGGTAAATGGATGATGGCATTACAAACATGAGAAAGGTAACCAGAAAGGGTAAAGTAAAATCAACTGAGATTTAATATTCCTTGATTATGTTGGGAATGGTTGTTCTCAATGTTTTGCATGATGTGCAAGAATAAAGGGAGTTCTCTTTACCTTGACCTTATGCTAAATGGTAATTGTGTTCTATCATGATTATTCTAATGTCTATATATGTATACATGTATGTATGTTTCTATGTCATGTGTGATAGGGTTATCATGGATCACGATTACTTTATGCTAATGTTTATATATATTTATTTATGTATATATGTATATATGTCACGGTTCGATAGAGTTGTGAAGGATCATTATTGTGGAGGAATGATTTCTTATGCAGTTGAATGACATTATGAGCTTCCTAGTCTTACGGGAATCAAGTGGGAAGAGTATTCATGACGAATATATGATGTCGATGTCATGTGAATATGAATTGATATTGTATCCTTGTATTATGTCTATGTTTATATTAATACATGTAACGCTAAAGGATACATCAGTGGAAGGAAAACCATGTTCTTTGTGACATGCTAGGATAAGCATGAATGGTGGAAGAGAAACTAGAAGCAGGGTTGCTTGGTAGAGATAGTGTGTTTTTGGATGTGTGGTACTATTGTTGTGCATATGTTGTACATGTTGCATCTGTGATGGCGTGCGCATGTGGTGTTGTGCATATATAGTGTGTGTACATGTTGTTTATGCAATGTTATGTATAGGTTGGTACATATAGTGTTGTATGAATGTTGCATATGCAGTGTTGGGTATAGAATGGTCTATGTACATGTTGGATATGCGGTGCGGTGTACATATTGTACTTTACACATGAGGGATATGTGGTGTTGTGTGCATATGGTGTTGTGTGCATGTTGGATATGTAGTGTTGTGTATATAGGGTGTTATGTACATGTTGTATATGCAGTGCTATGCACATATGCTGTTGTGCGCATGATGTACATATGGTGTGGTGTTCATGATTGTAAAATTGGTGCTGTGAGCATGTGGTGCCATGTACATGTTGTACATGTCGTGTTGTGTGCATGTGATGTTCTGTACATGTCGTACATGTGATGTTGTGTACATGTGGTGTCATGTACATGTCATGCATGTGGTACTTTGTGCATGTGGTATTGTGTACATGTTGTATAGGTGGTATGATGTACATGTGCCCTTGTGTACACGTTGTGTAGGTGGTGTCGTGTATATGTGATGTTGTGTACATATTGTGTAGGTGGTGATACATATAGGTGGTACTGTGTACATGATGTACATGTGGTATTATGCACGTAGTATGTGTTGTGTTGTGTAAATGTTGTACTATGTACATGCATGGTGTAGTTATGGTATCGTGACATGTGTACTCATTGTGTTGTGTTCTATGTATTTCCTATATTGTGTGGTGGTTTACACCAGGTGTAGGTGCATGTATTGTGTTGTGGTGTACACTGGGTGTAGGTGTATGTGTTGTGTGTCAAGTGTATATGCACGTATTTCATGGTTTTTTATGTCGTGTGTGGTTGTATGTTTGTTATGCACACTATGTGTATGTGCACATGGTTGAGGAGAAGGATCTAGGTGTTTGTCAGGTGTGGCAACCAATTCGGAGTGTGTACAAAATAAAGACAAAGGTAGAAGATAATGATTGACTAAATGATAAGTGTTAACATTTTATTTTAGTTTTATTATGAATGTGATCTATGATTCTGGATTATAATGGTTGCATGTGATTCTTGATTTTGATCTATGATGGTTGTGTTTTGAGCTAACCTGATATGATATGTTTATACATGAGGATTTGGTCAAATATTCTAGCCTGACTTGTTGTGACATGAAGCGAAGACAATTGCAAGTCTACCTTACTGACGAGCTACCAATGAGGTATAATTTGAAGTTATATAATTTTATTTTTCAATCTAATGGAAATTATGTGCTTCGTAAAGGAATGCATGAACATGCCCATTTGGGTGGTTGAAATCAACAACAAGGATTTGCAACAGAAAAGGGAATTGGAAATGCAGGAATATGTTGGTGAAGTATTCAGGAGCAGACCCATTTTGGGACACTGGTACCCAATAGTTTATATTTATTTACATGAGCATGCTATGACTGGTTCGATGGTCTCGGGAAGGATATGCCTTGCTTTTTGTATCTTCCAATGTGAGGAAGCCTTGCCAAGGGATGGAGTGCCTAGAATGGGGGTCCAGCAGAACTTGGAAGGTGTGTGACTGCATGGAAGGGGGTGACTGGATTAGTCGAGGGATTTTGTAGCAGAGAAGGGAATGCTGGGAATGGATTTTTTTTGGTCATTAGCATTTCCAGATGGAATCAAAAGGACATTGGGAGTATTCCCTAGAACAATGAGCCAGTAACTGTTCACTCAGAGGACAAGTGACATAGGATTTTAGCACTAGACATTCGATGCAGTTTGACTTTGGCACTGGATTTTGGAATTCCGAAGGAGGTGAATCCTAGTACTGGTTTTCAGGGTGGAGGTGTCAGCCTCTATATTCCATTTTTGATTGATACATGCATCATATCCTTTCACTTGTTAGTTCAGAAAATGTGCATATGTGTATATGTGCATATTATTGTAAATATTATATCAAGCTAGTTTATAAAGATCCATAAACAATATGGTTATTTGTTCGTTGAAGGAAATGTGTACAAATATATGTGGTTACTATTGTAAATACCGTAATAAGTTGTTTTATGAAACTCCACTAAATGATATGGTTGTCATGTTTCAGCACATGGCCATTGTAAATATTGCAACGAGTTATGTTATAAAGCTCCATGGGAACTATGTTTTCTTTCAACTATCTATTTGGGTATAGGTTTCATTGAACACCGAGGATGGTGTTCCCCCAAGGGGGAGGGTTCTCGTAACAACCCTAGTTAAAAATCCATTTAACAAAATATATATGGCCATGGTTGATGGGACATGTATTTACAAGCTAAATTGTGGGGAAAAAATCCTAGTTGGTGTTCATTTTGGCTATTATGGCTAAGGAAATTGGAAAAGGAAAAGGCGGAGGATTTGGAAAGGCATCAAGAATTTATTCTCATTTTATTTATGAAAATTATGGAAATTAGGAGAAAAATAATGTAAAATATTGCATATGAGGAGTAAAATAAAGTAAAATAATTGAAAATGAAGAAAATGGAGGCCTCATCCATAAAAAGGCTTCTGAGGATTAGTGAGCAGGCTTGGTTAGTGTAAGCTTATGTCAATTTGGTTTTGGAGCACTCTCTCTATTCTCTCTTTCTCATACTCTTGGACACTCAGAATTTTCTTGGAGAAGTCTTCGAGGAGTGTGGCATACTTGGAGTTTTGGAGCAGGAAGGAAAAGGAAGAGCATGAAAGCACAAGAGTACATCAGGATAAAAAATGACAGTGGGTTTTTCTTATAGGTATCAAGGTACATGGATTTTTTCCTCACTAGTTTTGGAATGCATGGAATATGCATGTGGTTTTTTGGTTATGTATCTATCACTAGCATGAAGTATGGGCGAGATTGATAATTGATTGCCCAGCCTTGTTATTTCGTAGATATCCATGGCAATTGTGGGTTTGTTTTCCTTGTTTTGTCTTTGTTATTTCTCTTGTTTCCTTATCTTAGGTTGAGTTACTAGTCTTGGAAGCCCTGGTTGGACAAACACTCTGGAATCCGTCTAATAGCTTGGCTTGAGTTACTAGTCCTGGAAGCCTTGGATGAAAAACGCTCTCGAAGCCCTTGGTCGGTTGATTTTGTAGTCCTCGATGTCCTGGTTGGAAAAACACTCTGGAACCCCCATAAAATTTGTGGGTTTAGTTAATAGTCCTAGAAGCCTTGGTTGGACAAACACTCTAGAAGCCCTGGAAAGCTTTGATAGAGACCAATATGGTAATGGTTTTGTGATGTTCAACTGTGAGGTGGAATCATTTTTTGATTGGTTGAGGTTGATGGCCTATGTAATCCCTAGATGGTTTTGGTTTGGTGTGTTCTATGAGATCTCACATTCATGTTTGGAATATGGCACAAGGGTCAATGGGTGAAGAGAGGTTTTCCGAGACATTCTATGGTCAGGTGGAACATGGTAGTCCCATACTAGGTTTTCTTTTGCATCATTAATATGAGGTTATTTCTCCTTGTTATCTCATGAGTATTATATTGGTTTATATGTGGTTTGTATGGTTGTTGTTTCCTTCGTATTTATGTTGTTATTATGTTGGTTTTGAATGTTCATGATGAGAGTGGCTATGTGTGGATCCCATCACATTTTTAATTGTATATGAATGAAAAATGTGTCTATGACCTAATGGATGAAACTATAGCTAATGTGATAAGGAAATAATGATTCATAGTGAACGTCAGATAAGTACGATACCCCTATACACATATCTGTTATTTACACCTGTAGATCACATATTCATCATATGTTTGGAATTTTTTTTGTCATGGCTAGTAGGGGTCCAGTCAAGGTGTTATTCAAGTAATTGCATTAGCATTGTTATTTTGATGTTATCTTGTTGCTTTGAATGTGTAATTTAATTCTAGGCAGTGGACTGAGCTATGGCCCTAAAAATGTGCCTTAAATCCTTAGGACACTGCCACAAAAAATGAGTAAAATAGTACCTAGATGTTGGCTTGTAGTCCTTTGATAGTTTCCAGAGGTCGCTGGATGCTACCATGCACATAGCATGGGAGCTTTGAGATGTTAAGTGGTCCAAAATGTTAGTGGGATCGAGGGGCTCGTTGGCAAAAAGGTTTGGTTGGTATGGTGTGTTTCTGTCGGTTCCACTTGCTTAACGTGATTTAGGAGGTTGAGTCATATCATAGTGGCCTCTCCTTGCATGTTTACCATGGATGGCTAGATGCTTGGGTAGATTTTGGAGGAGGGTGTTACATTAAAGAGTCCAAGGATTTTGTTATCCAAAAATGAGTTAAATGATTAATAGTGGATGATGTTAAAAATGTAACCTAGAATGGATGGACAACTACTTAGGGAGCCAATGAAATTATTATATGAATCTTAAGAAATCATGATTCTGAAAAAGAAGAGTGTCAATGAGAGATTCACATAAAGGAAACATATTCCTATTGTTATGCATGTTGTACCATCATGGTAAATAAACTAAGTAAAAATGTCTTATGTTTTAATAGTTCTCCATATAAGTATTCTTAAAATGCTGACTATGACGCTTTCATCGTAGGAAAACTTGAAATAGTGTTGAAAGGTTAATTAAATGCATGATAGAAATATGTTCTTACAAGATCATAGGAGGAGAAAATTATGTTTAAGATAACTATGCTTCCATGATGCGAGTTGAGACAACTGATATGCATAGGAATTTAAGGGAAGCAACCCCATGGCTTTGGCATAAAAGAAAGAGCATATAACATCGAGACACCCTAACTAACAGTTTATAATGTATAGAAGGATGGAAAATTCACAAAGATATTTTTTGAGGAATTTATGAATGAGGCGTCTATCTAGGGGGGTGGAATGTGTTGCAAGATATTGTTGTTGCAATTTTTTTTTTACTTTTGTTGGTATTGAGCATGGCCATTTTGTTCCTTATCTCTAGCTTTTTATTGTCATGGTGGTTTTCATTGTATTTCTCTTTCGAGGTTTGGTTGTGATGGTTTGCTGGGTGGGGGGAAGGAATAAGATGAACAAGATTTGAGTATGAATCCCAATGCAAAATGAAAAACCTGATCAAATCTTATGCATGTAATAAATGGTGGAAATAGAACAAAAGGAAATAAATGTATAACTAATGTAGAAATGAGTGGGCCCACTTCAGCAAAAAAAATAGGGGTGACATAATACCCATGAAAATGGAATGATAAGGAGTTTGTCCTAAAGTTAGTAATGCATGGGCTAATGTATATTTGATATTGTGAAGTCATGTTAAAATATTAATGATGATTTCAGATGTGAAAAATCATCGGTTGTGAGCCACCTTGAGTGGCAAGGTAGGTAATTGATATTTAAAATAATTTGATCATTACGTAGATAAAAATTAACTACATCTTCCTAACCTATGTAGCGATATGTTGGAATTGGGTATGAATTAAGAAAACAAAAAAAGGTGTGCGATCCTTACTTTGAGAGTTGAGCCATCAGTAGGATAATATGAAACAAAAATAATTCTAGCCTAAGAAAGACATCTGCGAAATGGAAAATGAAATGAAAGAATATTTTCCTCCCAGTTTATAAGGAAAATGGAAGAATGAAAACTCCAAGGATGGTGTTCCATTTTAAGGGGAGGAGAGATGTGTTACCTTCTGGTAATTTATTTTATGAATTTTATCTTGACATGTGGCTAAAAAGTTGTTGGGTAGCGGATCCCCCGTGTAATGGTTTTGGGGCTTAAAGCCCACAATTTTGGGTATTGGTATTGTAAAGGCTATGTGAAGTGCGCAGAGCAGTGTGAGTGCACAGATCAGATCATGACCCCACCATACCTCATCAATACATCGCTAGGGTGTGGAAACCTGATTCTAGCACCCTCCCATACTACCTTAGGTGAGCGCAGACTGTTGTCAAAAGGGCCGGTAGTGTGGGATTTGTTTGGCTAAACACTTCTGAACCTGGGTCAGGACCCAATAAGCCAACAAATGGTTATGTTTCTCTTATCCATATTGTTAGTTGTCGGGGAGCTTCTGGCGGGCAGCCAGTTTCCCACCATTGAGAGTAACCTACCCGAGGCCGTGAGGTACACCTCACTCTAGGCAACCAAAGACACAACCAGGATTCAGGAGATAAAAGTATTTTTTACATTCATAGAGGCGACCTTATGAACATGGATCAACCCCAGGCTACACTTGTCCTCAAAAATATATAACATTTTGCAGAGCGCGGAAGAATTCAAGGCGGATATGCATAACTTGTATATCTAGGTGTGTAAGGATCGATCCCGAGCATGGGAAAATTTGTCGTTCATTGGCACAGATGATGCAATATTTGAAGTAATGGCAACATGGTCTCCAGAGTGGCGCGCCCCGGACTTGGTGGTGCTGGAAAATATTGCAGCACAACAAAGGAAGAGGGAGACTAAGCTCTGCATGGCAAAGCTGGCGAAAAAAAGCGTCAAGAATAGGAAGAGACCACGCATCGAAAGGCGGCTGAAGCAGCAACACTAGAGCAGATGGTACAAACCACAACCGCGCCCACTGAGGAGACTGAAGAAGGCAAGGAAAGGTCCATGTAGCAAGACATACAGGGGGAGGTGGAGACATAGGAATGCATAGACCTTACAACAAGCTTGACCCAACTCAAGAGGCCGCACGTCCAGGAGCAGCCACTCACATGCAAAAAGACAAAGACAATGAAGACCATGGAGGGTACCCTTATTGACAGTAGCAAACCAGTTCGCGATGTCACTAAAGATGCTCTGGCAGAGTTAATGACGGAGTAGACAACTATGTTGGGCATGCTTAGAGTGCAGTTGCAAGCATTACAGGTGTGACCCCCAGGAATGATGACATCGCACCTTGTGGAATGTATAGCCAAAGTTGAGTAGATGCTATGCGTATCCACAATGAACACTGTGGTGTTACCAGAAGGTGCTATCTTAGCATAAGACAAAGGTGGCATGAGGGGTTGGGGATTGAGTTTGGCTGCTCTTCCCAGAGAAACCCTATACCAGTTGTAGGATGGGGTAACTGCTGATCTTCATGCCAGGGAGGACCGTGCTCTCTAATTCTTGAGTGAGCAGAGGATAAATTTAGAACAGCTCAGCCTGCAGTGAGACATCATTGTCGCCCAATACTAAGGATTAGAACATGCTGTGGAGGAGACCTGTAGCAGAATTTCGGAGTTAGCCATGCCAGCAACACTCCCCATCATAGAAAAGATTCATGAATTGGCAGCTAGAGTTCGCAGGACTCGGGAGGAGGCTGCAAAGGTTCAGTTGGAGCTGAACTTGCAGATCGCAGAGCTGCGACTGAAGGCACGGTCCTCTACATCCCCACAAGTCAGAGAAAAGTGCCACTAGTTCATTCACTTGTGGTTGAAAGAGTTAGAGCATGCTATCCAAGATTGCACACGATTGTTGGACCAATCCCTCTTAATGCTCACCTCACTATTGGAGTAGTTAGAGACAAAAGTGTGAGAACTGCAGTAGGCCTATGATGATGTCAGGTGGACTGCGTAGAGGGTCACCCTTACCCAATGATTGGCCAAGATAAGGTAGGCCTAGGATCTGAAGGAATAGGTGGATGTCGCACGCCAGAAAGAAGCAGGGCTTAAAACACGCATCTAGCCTTGGATCGAGGAAGCGTTCACGGTCACTACCATGATGGAAGGAAATGTAGCCCAGATGCAAGGCACATATGTGAAAAGGCAAGAGGGTGCCTCTGAAAATGATGCATTAGAGAGTCACGTGCAATTGATATAGTAGACAGCAGAGGAATGTGTGGTAGATGTCCGTGAATCATAGAGGTTGCTGGATGGACTCCGAGCAAAGATCGCCACACCAACCAAGTGACTCGGGATGAGTCACGATGTTTGTGTTGGGGGCTTGTTGGGCAGAGAATCCCCAGCGTAATGGTTTTGGTGCTTAAAGCCCACAATTTTGGGTATTAGTATTGTAAAGGCTCCACTAAGTGTGCAGAGCAGTGCGAGTGCACAGATCGGATCGTGACCCCACCAGACCTCATCAAGACATCCCTAGGGTGCGGAAACCTGGTTCCAGCACCCTCACATACTACCTCGGGTGATACTTAAGTCCGCGCTCCGCGGACTATTTATGAAAGGGCCATTTGTGCGGGATTTGTTTGGCTAAACACTTCTGAACCTAGGTTAAGCCCTAATAAGCCAACAAAATTCAAGCCTAATATGTAATGTGACATGATAATGTAAATATTCATTTTCATTAATAAAATAGAAAATTATTGTGTGCCTTATTAGTATTCATAAAAATATGTTGAAGGCTCTCTTGTGAGATCATATTCCTAACATCTAGAAAAATAGTTTGAATTAGTTATGCCCAAGAAGGGGTAGGAACAAAAAGAGAAAAATGTCCTTTCTGCAAATCAATAGAATTATTAACTATGTGAACAACCAAGAAAATTTATGATTAGAGATAAATGTCATGAGGTGGACTTGAATTAGTCGGGAAAACTAGAGATAAAGGCACTCTAGATAAAAATATGCTAGTGAGACATAAATACTAGATTTACACCCAGAAATTAGCATGACACTATTAAGGGTTAAGCAGCTGAAATGAAAGAAGATTCCTCGTGTTTGTTTTCTAGGAAGGAAGGATTAGAGCTCAGGGGAACTGTTGTAAAATGTATTTCATGGTTGGGATGAAGCTATACGAATTTAACTTACTTTCATGGATTGTAGATATGTATATATGGTTACCTGAGATTGAAACATTTTGTTCAAAATTAAGAATAAATTGATTAGAATGTTTTGGCATACATCTTTCCTCTTTATATATATTTAAGTAATTTAAGAAATAAGATTTTATAACTTCTTTTTTTAAAAGGAAAATTAGTCTAGGCATGCATATTGGACTAACATATTGCAAGAGAAAACTATATGTATCAGAAACAGATGATGCAAGTAGGGGTTGGATAGATAACCCTAACAAAACACCAAGTTAGTAATTTTGGTGCATAAAAAGGAAGCCATGAGAGATCGCCATGAGAAAGAAGAAAGAAATGGAGATAATATCTTGTGCAATAAACCACATTTAAATAGTTACATGCTAGTTATCGACACATGTATATGTTTAAGAATATACAACTATAACAAAGTCAAGAAATGTTAATTAAAGAGAAACAAGATTATTCCCAAGTTAGTTATGCAAACTATGATAAGGAAGGGAACCTCATAATTGTCCAAGGGGGTAGGCATTATTGGGAAATTAAATAATAAGGCCTTAAGAGAAACCTAGTGATATCCCATGATAACGCTGCTCCAGGCCTTTGGTCTAATTTTGGGCTTCCCAAATTTACTATAACAATTACAGAAGCTATAAAACCATCGTTAAATGAAATGTAGGGAAATATAATTAGTATGTAAGGAATCAAAGAGTTCATTCATTCTAGATATGATATGTTAATTTCATAAAACACATCCAAAATTACAATGAACTGTTTTGCAGGTTAAGCATGGGAAATTAATACAATGGATGTAGAACCCTATCCGGAAATATAAAGGCATGCAATAATTTTAAAAGGAGGGGATCCAAACTTATAGGACTTCTCCTCAAACGATATATATGATCCAAACAAAATTTGTTTGTGTATGCCGATTTGATAGAAATGCATGGTAAAATTTTAAATGAAAAAAAATATATTTTCTACTATAAATTTTTTTGGAAGTAGAGTTACAATTCTTGGCTATAGAAGTAGTCATTTTATACCAAAATATAAAATAAGTAAATATGGAAATTAACAATCTAGGAAAACCCTTCTTGTAAAAATTTCCATTGTCATAATAACATCATCTGCCAAAACTTGATGTCTACCCAATCAGTGGTACAAAACGCTCCCAATAGGATAGTAACACAAGAAGATTTATTTAGGCTATCTAAGGCCTCTCTGTAAACCTCTAAAAACTCTAAGAAAATTTCTCTTTCAAACGTGATGAGTTCAATATTTTAGGTGGCTTTGATCACTTGAAAAAAAAGGTTGATAAGAACTTGTATACCTAAGAAAAGAAGGTAAATTCAGAGTAGCTCATTCTGGAAAACATGTTAGACTCAATATGCCCATATCACCAAAACTAACATACGAGGATATAAAATAATTTCCTTGCTCAACCCTCAGTTTTTTTAAAGAAATATAGCATGAGAAAATATGGGAAAACATGGATATAATAGTTTAAACTTTCCCTTCGAAGAGGAAAGTGAAGTCCTTGCAATAAAGCGATACTAAAATATAAAATACATCATATTTGAACGTATCTATATATAAGAACCCCATTCTGAAGATGGTGGGTTCGAAATCATGTCTAGGTTGTGTAGAGTTCACCTTACATAAACCTCAAAAAATAAAGGGCCAACATTAAGAATAATTGAACAAGTGGATACTATAACCATCGATTCACAATATAGTAAGGGGCTTAACCTGGGCATTCAAAGATGCATATTATCCAAGGAATAATAAATCCAACCTTTATAACACCCAAAAATCTTAGACACAGTTGCAAAAGAGTTTATGTACACTTCAAGAGTTGAGGGTCATGGATAAAAGTCAAATCATAACCTAATTGTAAAAACCTTTCCTCATCTTGCAGGGAATTTTCACCTCCATGAGCATGTGGTGAAGGATTAATAGGATTCGCGATGAAAATATTCATAACTCCATGGGAAAACCCAATTACTCTATGTTTAACTCTTACTGTTTCATATCTCGCTTCCAAAACTAGGCAGTCTCAAATGTGGTCAAAGAGGGAGAGGGTCAACAAGGAGGTCATTACTCTAAATATGAAGGATTCATTTTCACCGTATATATAACCCTAATCCATCCTTTTCATTGACTTTTCCATGTGTAGAAAGGATAGCCCGATCATAGACCCTACTACCATGTATAACCTATGATATGGGCCAAAGGACGAGAAGCCTCCATGAAGGTGTAATATAGCTGCGAAAACCTTCTAGAGCTCTATTCAATCTATATCTATGGAGAGGATAATATAATATATATTCCAAATATTAATCAAGTAATGCTATTAAAATATAATATATACAATCATCGTGCAACCCCAAATAAACGTATATTAAATAAGGTTTTGGCAATACATATAAATGAGACATAATATTGTATGTTTAGAAAATACAATTTATATTATTATGCCAATATAAATTCATTCTTGAATCATTTAGACACTATGGCTATACCAACACCCTAATTGATCATAATGAGGCATTAAGGACAAAATATTAATCTACAAGAAAACATTTAACCGAAGATTGTCACGTTAGAAAGTGATACATAATAACTTGTATTCAAGAAAAAGGTAGAGGGAATTTTATAGACTACATGTTTACCCATGTAAAGACAAGTTATTCAAAGCAATATCTATATATATATATATATATATATATATATATATATATATATATATATATATATATATATATATATATATATATATATAAAATCGCATAATTTGTGGTTAAATTCTAAGTTAGAGTGATGTTACAAATAATCTTAAATTTCTTGATCCAAAGCTATCCCATCTTCTGAAATGATTCGAACCATATAAGGGAATTTTTTTTAGAATATGATTTTTTTACTAAGCTTGGAATATAGTTGATGTTCCCTGAATAACTAACTACTAATATCAAATGTTGTTAGTGGTATTCTTCATATTTATAGTATACAAGAATATCATCGACAAAAAAATAACAAATTTGTCCAAATAATCCCTCAAAACTCAATTCACTAGACACATAAAAACTCTCGATGAATTGGGTAGACCAAAATGCAAGACTAGGAACTCATAGTGCCCATAACAAGTTCCAAATGTTGTTTTATAGATATCCTCTTCATTGATTTACAGTTAGTGATACTCGAACCTTAAATCATTTTTGGAAAATATTTTTACCCCATAAAACTGATTGAGGAGATCATAAACTCTTGGAAATGGATATTTATTTTTGATAGCGACCTTGGTTAGTTTTTGGAAATGAATACACAATCATAAAGTTACATATTTCTTCTTAGCAAAAAGGACCTGCACACCCCACAGTGACATTCTAGCGTGTATATAACCCTTCTTCAACAATTCCTCTAATTACATCTAAAATTCTTTATGTTTAGGAGTACTCATTCTATACGGTGTCTTAGACAATGGAACTACTACTAAAACCATATTAATAGAGAAATTGATATCCATCTTTTGAGGTAATCCTATTATTTTTGTAAATATATTAGTCAATTCTAGTAGTATTGGCTAATTTTCTAAATTAACTTGTTGGTCCAATTTTGTTTCCTCCGTAGGAACCACAAGGCACATCCTTTCCTATAATTCCTTTTTAACTACATAGTTGATATCTCTATGATATCTATTTTCCTAGTGATCCCTTGGACCTGTATTTGTTTTCCCTGATCATCCATAAACATAAAATTTTGCTATAGAAGTTAAGAATTCCATTCCTTTCCAATCAAACAATCATATGTAACTGGTGAAATTATATTCAATTCATCTATTTTTTCTTTGTTCATACAACTATTATTATTTCCTCACATATTTTTCAAGAGTTATTTCTCATCGTAATTCAGCTTATCAACACAAAGTATATCATCCAATGATATACTTTTGCATTTCGACGTTTTCATCTCTAATAAATTTTTCATACCATAATGGCTTCATGAATTTCTAAAAATACTCTTCCATGGTCATATGTCAAAGCTGTAGCTTGAAAAATTCCTAAATGTTTCATTCATAATAGAATTCAAACATATATTTCCTCCTCAAATACTCTTTGAATTTTTTCTAGGTAATTCTTCTTTCATCCAAATGCTTGATTTCCTTTAAGTACACCCACCAAAGATTGTGCTTACCCTTTAAGTAATATATGGTAGTTATGTCCTCTAAATTCAAAAAATAGATGAACATCTAAAGATATTTCCTCATCTCCAACATCCAAGTCTCTCCTTCTTCCCCTTTCTTATTTTCCCCATTAATGGTGGGGAGCTTAATTTTTCTTAGCTCCCGTTTCAGTCTCTCCCTGTTAGCTCTTCTTATAACTTTGGTAGGTAGTAGAATAAACCATTTTACTTTCTTTCCATAGTTGATTGATAGTGTTGATAAGAAGTACAACTGCAATTCCTTGAAATGTTTCCACCTCTCTCCTTACACCCTACACTATGCTCATAAGCTAACTTGGACTCAATTTGTTTGTCCAATTATCTGTAGATTATGTTTAAAGTCTACAATATTTATTTGTTGATATATTGCTTCTCTTTTATCAACTTTTCATTGTCATCTTTCTAGCTGAGAACTTCTAATTTGATACTTATGAAAGTTCCTTCGAAATCCCCACCTCATATTCTTCGAATCCATGACCATTATATTTGGTTTGAGCATTATTCATGCTTATTTTAGCATCCCTAACCCTGACCTCTACACCATAATTCCCTTGGGCATCTTTTAGACTCCTTTATGCCATCAGGAAATTTTTCCTAACAAATTACCTATAAATTTCCATGCAATTTTTTCCCAAATTACTCACTAAATTAATAGTTATGGATTTAATATATTATTCTCATTATCAATAGATTTCTATTAACTATCTACCTGTGTTATTCTGATACCCAAGCCAAACGATATGCCCTCCAAAAGCTTATAGTTTGTTATGTCAATTTTACATATGGAGAATCTTATATATTTTATTCAAACGGAATCATAAATTTAACTGTCAATTCAAGTATTTGGGTAGAAGTTTATAATATTCCCAAAATTATCTTTCCAGCAACTAGTGATAGGCCTAGTTCGAATTAGAGAGTTCAAAATTATGGCATTCCGAAATTCAGGTAATTTTTCTTCAATTTCTCCATGCGTAAAAAATTCCAATTATATCAGCTTTCCTCAACCCTATAACTGTCATTCGCAATATATAACTAATTGTTATGTTGAAGGTACCTATACTTTCTCGTGCTTTATTCCTTTTCTTATTTCATTTGGTTCTCTTCGCTCTTCTTATGTTTCCCAAGTTTTTTATTGGAAGCAAACTGGATTTATGCCATCTTTTTCCACATGGACAACATGCTAATTTCTTTAGACTACAAGACCCCAAATATATATATATATATATATATATATATATATATATATATATATATATATATATATATATAGATATACACATGCACTAACAAACTATTTTCATACACTTGTATAAGAACAATACAAATTTAAAATATTTTAATGAAAACGTATCCTAGACTACCAAGTTTTTACATACCGCTATATATATATATATATAGATATATAGATATAAACTATCAAATGAGAGCTATAGTAAAAATGAGAATGCTAGAAAAAACCCCCAAAACAACATGAAAAAATAGTGTGAAAAGGAAAATTGTTGATGCTGGAATAAAAATTTTCTTTCACGGTAAATTATCAACTTTTTTAAAAAATGGAATTAAAAGCAAATTTTTTTGGTGCATAGAACACCCTAAAAATTAAATAGTGTTGATGGTAGAATAACAATTCTTTTTTAATCGAGGAAAATTTTCATAATTTTTAAAAACATGGTAGCAAAAGGCGATAAGAGCCAATTTTGTTTGTACAAAAAATATGCTTGAAAACAAAAAGTGTTGATTATTCATTAACATATTTTTTTGGGCAATAATTTTGCAACATTTCCCAATACTAAAGTTAAAAATAAAATATCATGACTTTGACCTTCATATTCTAATGATTTCCAGGCATGAAATTAAAGATAAAATATCATGTCTGTAGAAAGCCTTAAAATTTCAAAAAATTCCATGCATGTCATTAAAGATAAGATATTGTGTCCCTAAAAAGCCTTAAAATCCGTAAAATTTTCATCAATGGTGTTAAATGAAAAATACTTATAAGTTTTTTCAACCATAGCATTAAAGATAAAATATCATGACTTTGAAAAGCCTTAAAATTTTGACAAATTTTCAACCATGAAATTAGAACCAAAGTTCATGACTGCAAAAAACCTTAATTTTTCATCATATTTCAACCATGGCATGATGAAAAAAAATATGACTAAAGAAACTTTAAAAGTGAACGCCTAAATGAAAGAGTCATTATAGCAATAGTAAATTGTTTTCTAAATGCTAACAATATAGAAATTCTAAAATTAACCCTAAAACAATTTGACACATTGCAACCAAAATTTGAAAAACAACTATCAAATTGTCATGCAATGTAGGAGAACTCAACGAATTGTAATAAAAACTTAAAGACCAACCATGCAATTGACACACTGTGGGGGTAAACTCAGTCCATTGTAATGAAAACATTAAAAACAACTATTAAATTGACACATAATGGGATTGGGTTGCTAGTGAAGAATTGGCACAGACACACTGTAGAAAAGAATAAAATAAAAAAAATCATAGATATATACATCTATATATATATAAACGAAAAATACAAAAAAAGAATTAAAACATTGAAAAAAATAAAAACTAAAACAAAAATAAACAAAAAAAAAACACAAAAAGTTAAAAAACATGACCCAAAAATAAATCAAATATATATAAAAATATATATATATAAAATAATTAATTATAAAAATGTAAAAAAAAAACAAAATTAACTTACAAAAGATAAAAATTTAATAAAATATAATACGAGCCAACAAAGAAAATTCAAAAAATAAGTTAAAAAATAAATAAATAAACTAGAAGATATTTCCAAAAAAGCACAATTGAAGAAAAATAATAATAAATTAACCAAAAAAAGAAAAAAAGAAAAATTACCTAATTATGAAGATCGATAATAATTAGAATGAACACCTTAGGTGATGATCGAGTTGAGGGTTTCGGTGGAGAGTTGCATCAGGAAGGAGAATGCATAGCATAAAATGTTGTATGAATGGTGGTCGGTCGTAGGGATGAGCCATCACATGGCTTGTCCCTGGAATCCTTACACTTCATCTCGTCAACAAAGCTAATAGGAAATGGAGTAGGGTAGACTTGCAGTTTCAAAGGATGGTTTTACAATAATCTTTGGTTTTGTTAGTGGTTCTTACTTTCAACTGCACGCGCCCACTTTAGGAACTTAACAACATGAGAGTTTATGGTTGTTTTCTTACCCTACAGACAGAGACAAGAGAGATGGTCAACCCTTATGACTGTGTCGACTTGAAGCCTAAAGTCGAAGATATTCTATGGGTTTGGGGTTTAGAGCCTACTCAACAAAACCCATCCAAGGTGACTTTCCCAGGTAGATCTGTAGCCGCTAAATTAGGAAACTCATGGATAGATTGGAACTTAGAATGCACATTAGGGTTTCTGGTTGGTTTAGGTTGTATGGGAGTCAGTCGAGTTTCTAGTAAGCTCAAAAAACCTCTTGTTGCTTCCTGTATTGGGCATTTTATTGGTATGGTTGGAGGACATTGTCATTAGTACTTGTATTTGAGGAAATCAGAGCCTGAAATCATGATTGGTTACGGATTTGGTGCAAAATAATGTTAGTAGGGGGAAAAGGCTAAACAAAACTCATGCATGTAGGAATGCACTGAGCCAAAAGGCCTATGAGGCATTTAACCCCTATATGATCTTTAATCTGGGAGAAGAGAGAGGATAGGTCTTGCTCCAAGAGATTCAGGCACTAAAAGAAGGAGTAGGCAAAGATTCTGGCTTAGTGGTTCTTGAAGATGAAGGGTTCGAAGATTTTGGAACTCAAGAGGTGGGGGAGTGGTTCAAGAATACCAACCAAGGGACAGTGGGGTAGCATATAAATCCTGGGGTTTTTACTATTTCGAAACGAGCAACATAGGAGCAGTTAAGGCTACTTGCTGAAGAAGGGAATGATGTGCGGGAAGGCTAGTCATCTTTAGGAGCAGCTGGGAAGGACTGAAACACCATTGCAAAGAGAAAGAAAGGAAAGATTATAAGGAAGAAGGTGACATGCCCAAATTTAGTTCATGGGGATGGTATCAATATTTATAAGGCCATGGAAGCCTTATAATTAACACTCGTTGGAAGAGAAAAAGGTAAACAATACTCAACAAATTATATATCAGAATGGATAGCCAAGTCATGGAGTGAGGAACCGGATCATCAGGTCGAAGTGACAACTTTGGCTAGGGGCTTGTTCATGGTCAAATTATGTAAGGGAAAGTCTTTGGAAAGGGTGGTGAAGAAAGAAAGGTGTTACAAGATAGCGCCACTTATTTTCAAGAGGTGGAAATCTATGTTCGATGCACAAAGAGAAAAGGTTATAGAGATACCAATATGGGTTCAACTACCAGATCCACTGTCACAACTCTAGGCAAAGGATGTTTTCAGAATGATAGGTAATACTTTTGGTTTATGTCAATTGTGGAGATAATGAATAGGAGCATGGGTTGCATTTTGGTAATACTCGACCCAAGGGAGGGTTTGGAAGAGAAAATGCATCTTCAGCTTCAATATTACCCTTACACTCAACTCATTGATTACCAGAAACTACCATTCTAATTCCACATATGTCATAAGTATGGAAATCTATCACCTGATTATCCTCTGGGGTTCATAAGGAGAGTAAGAGATAGAGACGATCTAGGGATAGAGGATCAACCACATGCTAAAAGGAGGAAATTGTATAGACAGGGGAGGCAAACATGGTGGAACCCTAGGGTTTCTGTATGGAGAATCGAAGATTTCCCTGACTGTGCGTGACTTTTGAAGTCCTGAGGATGGCTACCTCCACAGGTCTGACTGCGGGATAGATTCTTTTATGGTTTTGTCCTCTATAATCGGGACTGTCGATGAATAGTTTAAGTTTTATTTGAGTGAACGGTCGTTTATTTCATACGCAGCACTGTTCATTCCCTGCAGTTTGGTTTCCCCTAGTCTAACGAAGGTCAGGCTGCTTTTTATCGGTTCTATGGTGGAAGAAGACCTTGTGGACTACGAGGAGGACCCCATGCCTAAACAGGAGATTTGGGCTCATCAAAAAACCCCGGTTATGGACTACTAGCAGAACAAACCACTTCAGTTGACAGCTGTTGTTCAACCGTCACAACGCCTGCCTCTCTCCGGTAAAAGGCAGCAATCAGCTTTCAATGTCGAGGATTTACTGGCCTTAGAATTCCCTCCTCTCTCTCTGGCCACGCTGAATCTTGTTGGCTCTTGCTTGCAGTCTTTCCCCTCTTTTGAATCTTCCTTGCCACACCCCTCGCAGCATCCCCCTTCTTATCTTCCGCATCCCTCCCTGCCAATGAATCCCCCCTCCATCTCCTTGGCCTCGGTTGGCCCCTCCAATCTTCAGCACCCTACTCAATCATTCATCCACCTTGGCTCATGTAGCTTGAACCCTCATTCTCTAATTCGTTCAGGTTGCTTCAGCTCTCCTATTCCATCTGCTCATCCTGCCAAATCGGCCCAGCATAGTACCTCGAATCCATGTAGGAACTTGCTTAAAGATTACCCAACGGGCCAGCGCTCGGATAAGCTGAAAAAGGGCCAGTGCCTCAAAGCAGTTGACTCTGATATAAACCTGACATTTGGTGAAGATGTTCAAATGGCGGATGCTTTGGACACAGCGAGGAAGTACTGGTTGGTCGTGTTAGTGGTCGGACCCATTCTGTGGAGAGATTGCGTCAATGGACTAAGGAGATTTGGAGTTCCCTCTTGAAGGAACTTCCTGTGATAAGGGCTTTCGCCAGAGGTTGGTTCGCTCTCCACTTTCATAGAGTGGAGTACACAGAATAGATATTGTCGCAATTCTGGCATATTGAACTAGCACCAATCCTGTTGAAGAGATGGGATCCTCTTTCTGATCTTGAGCGTGAACAGCTTGGAGCAGGGCCTATTTGGGTCAAACTTCAAGTTTACCTATGCAATTCTTGACCCCACAGGTGTTCAAGCGTATCAGAGATGCTCTGGGAACCTATCTAGAGCATGACCAGTCTTATATATATATATATATATATATATATATATATATATATATATATATATAATTGCATAATTTGTGGTTAAATTCTAAGTTAGAGTGATGTTACAAATAGTCTTAATTTTCTTGATCCAAAGCTACCGCACCTTCTGAAATGATTTGAACCATATAATGGAATTTTTTTTAGAATATGTTTTTTTTACTAAGCTTGGAATATAGTTTATGGTCCTTGAATAACTATGTACTAATATCAAATGTTGTTAGTGGTATTCTTCATAGTTATAGTATACAAGAATATCATCGACAAAAAAAAATAACAAATTTGTCCAAATAATCCCTCAAAACTCAATTCACTAGACACATAAAAACTCTCAATGAATTGGGTAGACTAAAAGACAAGACTAGGAACTCATAGTGCCCATAACAAGTTCCAAATGGTGTTTTATAGATATCCTCTTCATTGATTTATAATTAGTGATACCCAAACCTTAAATCATTTTTGGAAAATATTTTACCCCATATAACTAATTGAGGAGATCATAAACTCTTGGAAATGGATATTTATTTTTGATAGCGACCTTGGTTAATTTTTGGAAATGAATACACAATCATAAATTTACATCTTTCTTCTTAGCAAAAAGGACTTGTACACCCCACAGTGACACTCTAGTCAGTATATAACCCTTCTTCAACAATTCCGCTAATTACATCTATAATTCTTTATGTTTAGGAGTACTCATTCTATACGGTGTCTTAGATAATGGAACTACTACTAGAACCATATTAATAGAGAAATTGATATCCATCTTTTGAGGTAATCCTATTATTTTTGTAAATATATCAGTCAATTCTAGTAGTATTGGCTAATTTTCTAAATTAACTTGTTGGTCCAACTTTGTTTCCTCTGTAGGAAACACAAGGCACATCCTTTCCTATAATTCCTTTTTAACTACATATTTGATATCTCTAAGATATCTATTTGCCTAGTGATCCCTTGGACCTATATTTGTTTTCCTTGATCATCCATAAAAATAAAAATTTTGTTGTAGAAGTTAAGAATTCCATTCCTTTCCAATCAAACAATCATATGTAACTAGTGAAACTATATTCAGTTCATCTATTTTTTCTTTGTTCATACAATTATTATTATTTCCTCACATATTTCTCAAGAGTTATTTCTCATTGTAATTCAGCTTATCAACACAAAAACAGGTTAATCCAATGATATACTTTTGCATTTCGACGTTTTCATCTCTAATAAACTTTTCGTACCATAATGGCTTCATGAATTTCTAACAATACTCTTCCATGGTCATCTGTCAAAGTTGTAGCTTGAAAAATTCCTAAATTTTTCATTCATAATAGAATTCAAACATATATTTCCTCCTCAAATACTCTTTGAATTATTTCTAGGTAATTCTTCTTTCATCCAAATGCTTGATTTCCTTT
This sequence comes from Pinus tabuliformis, assembly GCA_031772625.1. Classification (NCBI taxonomy): domain Eukaryota; kingdom Viridiplantae; phylum Streptophyta; class Pinopsida; order Pinales; family Pinaceae; genus Pinus; species Pinus tabuliformis. The sequence goes on along the minus strand of CM062805.1, from coordinate 354,101,798 downwards.
AAGTACACCCACCAAATATTATGCTCACCCTTTAAGTAATATATGGTAGTTATGTCCTCTAAATTCAAAAAGTAGATGAACATCTAAAGATATTTCCTCATCTCCAACATCCAAGTCTCTCCTTCTTACCCTTTCTTATTTTTCCCATTAATGGTGGGGAGCTTAATTTTTCTCAGCTCCCCTTTTAGTCTCTCCCTATTAGTTCTTCTTATAACTTTGGTAGGTGGTAGAATAAACCGTTTTACATTCTTTCCATAGTTGATTGATAGTGTTGATAAGAAGTACTCCTACAATTCCTTGAAATGTTTCCACCTCTCTCCTTACACCTTACACTATGCTTGTAAGTTAACTTGGACTCAATTTGTTTGTCCAATTATCTCTAGATTATGTTTAAATTCTACAATATTTATTTGTTGATATATTGCTTCTCTTTTATCAACTTTTCACTGTCATCTTTCTAGATGAGAACTTCTAATCTGATACTTATGAGATTTCCTTAGAAATCTCGACCTCATATTTTTCCACTCCATGACCATTATATTTGGTTTGAGCATCATTCATGCTTATTTTAGCATCCCTCACCTTGACCTCTACACCGTAATTCCCTTGGGCATCTTCTAGACTCCTCTACGCCATTAGGAAATTTTTCCTAACAAATTACCTATAAATTTTCATGCATTTTTTTCCCAAATTACTCACTAAATTGATAATTATGGATTTAGTATATTATTCTCCTCATCAATAGATTTCTATTAACTATCTACCTGTGTTATTTTGATACCCAAGCTAAACAATATGCCCTCCAAAAGTTTATAGTTTGTTATGTCAATTTTACATATGGAGACTCTTATATATTTTATTCAAACGAAATCATAAATTTAACTGTCAATTCAAGTATTTGGGTAGAAGTTTATAATATTCCCAAAATTATCTTTCTAGCAACTAGTGCTATGCCTAGTTCGAATTAAAGAGTTCTAAATTATGGCATTCCGAAATTCAGGTAATTTTTCTTCAATTTCTCCATGCCTACAAAATTCCAATTATATTTTCTTTCCTCAAGCCTATAATTGTCATTCACAATATATAACTAATTGTTATGTTGAAGGTACCTATACTTTCTCACACTTCATTCCTTTTCCTATTTCTTTCGGCTCTCTTCGCTCTTCTTAGGTTTCCCTAGTTTTTTATTGGAAGCAAACTAGATTTATGCCCTCTTTTTCCACATGGACAGCATGCTAATTTATTTAGACTACAAGACCCCAAATGTGTATATATATATATATATATATATATATATATATATATATAGATATATATATATCCATACACACTAACAACTATTTTCATACACTTGTATAAAAACAATACAAATTTAAAATATTTTATTGAAAACGTATCCTAGACTACCATGTTTTTACATACCATTAAATATATATATATATATATATATATATATATATATATATATATATATATATATATATATATATATATATATATATATATATATATATATATATATATATATATATATATATATATATATATAAACTATCAAACGAGAGCTATACTAAAAATGAGAACGCTAGAATAAAACCCCAAAAAAACAAGAAAAAACAGTGTGAAAAGGAAAATTGTTGATGTTGGAATAAAAATTTTCTTTCATGGTAAATTATCAACTTTTTAAAAAATGGAAATAAAAGCAAATTTTTTTTTGGTGTATAGAACACGCTAAAAATTAAATAGTGTTGATGGTAGAATAACATTTTTTTTTAATCGAGCAAAATTTTCATAATTTTTAAAAACATGGTAGTAAAAGGCAATAAGAGCCAATTTTGTTTGTACAAAAAATATGCTCGAAAACAAAAAGTGTTGATTATTCATTAACATCTTTTTTTGGGCAATAATTTTGCAACATTTCCCAATAGTAAAGTTAAAAATAAAATATCATGACTTTGACCTTCAAATTCTAACAATTTCCAAGCATGAAATTAAAGATAAAGTATCATGTCTGTAAAAAGACTTAAAATTCCAAAAAATTCCATGCATGTCATTAAAGATAAGATATTTTGTCTCTAGAAAGCCTTAAAATTCCTAAAATTTTCATCAATTGTGTTAAAGGAAAAATACTTACAAGTTTTTTCAACTATAGCATTAAAGATAAAATATCATGACTTAGAAAAGCCTTAAAATTTTGACAAATTTTCAGCCATGAAATTTGAACCAAAGGTCATGACTTCAAAAAACCTTAAGTTTTCAACATATTTCAACCATGCCATTATGAAAAAAAATATGACTAAAGAAACTTTAAAAGTGAACACCTAAATGAAAGAGTCATTATAGCAATAGTAAATTGTTTTTTAAATGCTAACAATATAGAAATTCTAAAATTAACCCTAAAATAATTTGACACATTGCAACCTAATTTTGAAAAACAACTATCAAATTGACACATAATGGGATTGGGTTGCTAGTGAAGAATTGGCACGAACACTGTAGAAAATAATAAAATAAAAAAAATCATATATATATATATATATAAACGAAAAATACAAAAAAATAATTAAAACATTGAAAAGAATAAAAACTAAAACAAAAATAAACAAAAAAACACAAAAAGTTAAAAAACATGACCCAAAAATAAATCAAATATATAAAAAAAATATAAAAAAGAAATTAATTATAAAAATGTAAAAAACAAAACAAAATTAACTTACAAAATATAAAAATTTAATAAAATATAATACGAGCAAACAAACAAAATTAAAAAATAAATAAATAAACTAGAAGATATTTCCAAAAAGGCACAATTGAAGAAAAAAATTAATAAATTAACCAAAAAAAGCAAAAAAGAAAAAGACAAATTACCTAATTATGAAGATTGATAATAATAAGAATGAACACCTTAGGTGACAATCAAGTTTAGGGTTTCGGTGGAGGGTTGCATCAAGAAGGAGAATGCATAGCATAAAATGTTGTATGAATTGTGGTCGGTGGTAGGGATGAGCCATCACATGGCCTATCCCTAGAAGACTTACACTTCATCTCGGCAACAAAGCCAATAGGAAATGGAGTAGGGTGGACTTGCAGTTTCAAAGGATGGTTTTACAATAATATTTGGTTTTGTTAGTGGTTCTTACTTTCAACTACACGTGCCCACTTAAGGAACATAACAACAGGAGAGCTTATGGTTGTTTTCTTACCCTACAGACAGAGACAAGAGAGATGGTCAACCCTTATGACTGTGTCGACTTGAAGCCTAAAATGGAAGATATTCTATGGGTTTCGGGTTTAGAGCCTACTCAACAAAACCCATCCAAGGTGACCTTCCCAGGTAGATCTCTAGCCGTAAATTAGGAAACTCATGGATAGATTGCAACTTAGAATGCAGATTAGGGTTTCTGGTTGGTTTAGGTTGTATGGGAGTCGATGGAGTTTCTAGTAAGCTCAAAAAACCTCTTGTTGCTTCCTATATTGGGTATTTTATTGGTATGGTTGGAGGATAGGTCTTGCTCCAAGAGATTCAGTTACTGAAAGAAGGACTACGTGAAGATTCTAGCTTACTGGTTCTTGAAGATGAAGGGTTCGACGATTTTGGAGCTCAAGAGGTGGGGGAGTAGTTCAAGAATACCAACCAAGGGAGAGTGGGGTGGCATATAAATACTGGGGTTTTTACCATTTGGAAATGAGCAACATAGGAGTAGTTAAGGCTACTCACTGAAGAAGGGAATGGTGTGCGGGAAGGCCAGTCTTCTTTAGGAGCAGCCGGGAAGGACGGGAACACCATTGCAAAGAGAAAGAAATGAAAAATTATAAGGAAGAAGGTGGCATGCCCGAAATTTGTTTCTGTGGATTGTATCCATGTTTATAAGGCCATGGAAGCCTTATAATTAACACTCGTTGGAAGAGGAAAAGGTAAACAATACTCAACAAATTATATATCAGAATGGATAGCCAAGTCATGGAGTGAGGAACCAGATCATCAGGTCGAAGTGACCACTTTGGCTATGGGCTTGTTCACGGTCAAATTATGTAAGACAAAGTCTTTCGAAAGGGTGGTGAAGAAAGAAAGGTGTTACAAGATAGCGCCACCTATTTTCAAGAGGTGGAAATCTATGTTCGATGCACAAAGAGAAGAGGTTATAGAGATACCAGTATGGGTTCAACTACCAGATCCACAGTCATAGCTCTTGACGAAGGATGTTTTCATAATGATAGGTAATACTTTTAGTTTATGTCAATTGTGGAGATAAGAAATAGGAGCATGGGTCGCATTTTGGTAAGACTCGACCCAAGGGAGGGTTTGGAAGAGAAAATGCATCTTCAGCTTCAATATTACTCTTACACTCAACTCATTGATTACCAAAAACTACCATTCTAATTCCACATATGTCATAAGTATGGAAATCTATCACCTGATTATCCTCTGGGGTTCATAAGGAGAATAAGGTATAGAGACAATCTAGGGATAGAGGATCAATCACATGCTAAAGAGGAGTAAATTGTATAGACAATGGAATTGGGAAATAAATAGGAGGGTGATCTAGTGCCAATGGAAATGTAGGATGATCAAAGTGTGTGGCTGGGGATATAAGTCTTGCCAGAGCAGGATCATCACCAAGATATCCAATGGGAGGCTGAGGAGGAGGTCGTTACAATCGACCCTGCTCCCCAATCGGTGGGTACTTGTTCTTTTACCCTCTTCTCTTTACATTAATCTCTTTAATATTTGCTAAATTTTCTCCCTAGTCCTGAGCCCTCCAAACCTGACCTGTCCGTAGATCCTTTTATCATCGCTGTGGCTTTTTCCCTAGATAGTATAATAACCTCTATATTGGAAATTAAAATAGCCATATCTCCTCCTGATTACCCAATGTGTATTTCTCCCCTTGTGGAATGTGCTAAGAAACCTTACTATAATATCCATCCTTGGGAAAGGAAGGATTTTCCTCTAGAAGCTATAGACAGCCTAGGAGACATTTAGGCACCCTCATTTCCCCGAAAGACTCATGGAAGAAAGTCCAATCTATGAAAGGCTTGTCTAGGAGAAAAAATCGAGATTGCTAATGCAAAATAATCATCACTTAAAGGGGCACTCAGAGTGGTGCAAGCCCCCGTCTAGGTTACCAAATAATTATTTTGTCCTCCAATTATTGTGGGTTTGCTAGCACCCGTAAGAAGCTAGAGCTCTAAATATATGTTTCTTAATTATTTTCCTGATGTTATTATGCTTCAAGAAACTCTTCGATGTAGCGATTTAGTGAGAAATTCATTTAGTAAAATGATGTTGGGATGGTGCTTTCTGAAGGTTAATGCTAAAGTGAGATTCGAGGGTTTAGCTCTAGGAATCAAACCTAGCATTGGGGACTGAGGTCTAATCAATGGAACTATGCACAATTTGTTCACTCATTAACATTTATGGACCATGTCAAGATAGGGTTTTGTTCTAGAATAACCTTTTTTCTAAATCCTTTATGAAAAATCCCAATTTGGTTGTGGGGGGACCTCAATTTTCTTTGGGATTGTATGAGACTTGGGGTCCATTTGTCCAAGATGACCCTTTGGCATATTTCTTTATGAACAACCTTCCGTCATGAAATTTTATTGATGTAAATATGTTAATATATAGACCTACTTGGAGGAACAGGCGAGTGGGGAAACCCATGGTAGCGAAAAGATTGGACCGATTTCAGGGAAAATTTTAAGAACCCCCCTTAAATTTATATGTATAATAAATGGTCGAATCTCCATGGTATATAGGAAAAATGGAAGGAAATTTTATCAATAATATAATAGGTATATATAATTTTTTGGCAAATCTCTCACCAGGCATGGGGAATATTTTACTCAATTATAAAATCTTGTAAGATATTGGCGAGTGTTTCACTAAATAATAAAACTTTGTAAAGTCCTAGTGAATCTTAGCATTGTGAACTCTTAGAGAATTTTTGAAAAGGTATAAAACCATATATGACAAGAGCCACATGGTGGCAATATCACTATTTTTTTTCACATTTCCACGACATGGAACTTGTTTATAAAATTATAAAAAAGCCAACCAAGTCCCTTATAATATGCAGGTAAGCTTATAACAGAGTGTGATACCTCTACTATGCCTGTCTTCATTCAAGTGTCATAGCTGCTACACTTAAAACTGTGAATCACAACTCTCTCAGAACTCAAATCTATAGTGTAATTAAAACCTTTGGAATTTGAATCTAACAACTCTATAAAAAGGATTAGTGAAATAGAAACTTTTGTTAATGAGCCCACTAACTATCACTGCTAAACAATCAATCTACACTATGAAGTCTTCCATCTTGATCACAATCATGCTCACGATCAAGGGAGTGCGACCACCTGGCCTGACATAATGGCCATTATAGCTTCCAATAATCAACAACCACCTTGCAAGGACATCCTAGCTCATGTCTCATGAATTTTATTCATCAATCTTAACTGATATAAATCTTATAAAGATAATATTAGAATCCTCTCTAGATCCACTATTAATACAAGGGTAAAGGAAATTTTCTAGCTCAAGTCACTAGCCAATACCAACTTTGGTATTTGTGACCCATTTGTGGGGATGCACTTACCCTGCCCCTTTGGGTTTCTGCCTTGTAACATAGTTCAAGGATCACAAGAATTTCCAATCTTCCTACTCCATTAGACACACTTTATATGCTATACATAGTGAATGGAAAAGAAGCATTATAGAACACACAATTTCACAGAAGGAAGAAAAATCTTATCCAGTTCAATATCAAAATCTTAACCATTGATTAATAAAGAATAACAAGTAGTGTAATGAATTGTTTTGAGTTATTTATTTAAAATATGTAAAGAATGTAGTGGAATGGAAAATATTACTTAGGCAACCCTTCAATATTTTCTACTAATATGTCTGTGCATGTACATATGAAATTAAGAGCATTGTGGAATACAAAGTTTCCTTTTCTCTTGCCTCCATTTTGACAAATCAGTGTGAAATCAGTGTCACTTTGCATCTCCTTTCCTATGTGGATGTTTTGACAAATCAATGTGAAATCAAAGTCACTTTGAATTTACTTTCCTGCGAGGGATCACATCCACAATTGATTAGTAAAAGATAATCTACTATATATCATGTTCAAGAAACTGATTGCAATCTATAGTGGAAACGAGACCTCAATTCTTATTCTGAATTTGAATATCTCAGGACAACATAAGAGACAAAAATGGATATGGCCTTAGTAGCTAGAAAACAATCACTTCATCATTACAAGACCACCTAGATTTTGGCACTTAACCTAAATAATGGCACTAGTTGCAGTGCTTATTTGCATTAACACCATGGAAAAGCAACAACAATGTTTCAAAGCACACTTACTAGAAAAGTTTTAACATTCTAAGAATATTTAAAGATAGCATCTGAACCTCATAGCTATGGTGGGGAAACTAGGGAACCCAAATCTTGGAAGATATCTCATCCCAAATCTGAGAAAAAAATTAAAAAGGGAAAAATCAAAATCTATAAATCAAGAAATGAATTGTTTACAAATCAAATACAATTCCTTTAACTAACAGTTAAATTGTGGTGATATATTTAAATATTTAGTAAGAGGGGAACTTCAAACCATGGAATATTACCTTTGTCATTACTGTCATCCCTCAGTGACTGAGATTACAAATCAATACTTATGGAAAGATTGTAAGAAATTATGTGAAATAGTAAAGCATATCCTCTATTTTCAAGCAACAAAATCAAGACATTGTTACATCAAGAGCCATAATTGATACATAATCAATGAATCAAGTCCTTATATGGCACAGGCTTGTTTCACAACCTCTATTTTCTCAATAGCAAAATCAAGATATTGTATGTGGTTATTGCGAAAAGGAAACTGCATTCTAATTTGGAAGAGGTTCTTATCAAAAGACATGGATTTCTTCAAAGCTACAAAACCTAACGGGTTACTGAAAAATAAGTTGGAATATGGGATCATGATACTTAAATTAAAAAAATATGCTTTCCTTTTAGAAACATTACAGTTATACAATGTTTTTTGAAAGCATTAGAATTTGAAATTGGGCCTTTCTATCAAGACAAATTTTCATTAACAAAATGTACGTTCCTACCTGAAACGTTGTAGATATCCAAGAAAAATTTGAAAAGCATAAGAGAACTTAGCATAATGTACTTTCTTTCCTTCCTTAACATTCTTAAAGAGTTGAGATTCCCAAAGTCATCAGGTAACTTTCGAAGGAAATGATAGTTAGTAATAGTCCAATTCACAACTGAAGATGTGTCACAAATACGAGGGGGCATCTCCTCCAAATCAAAAAAGTGCTCCAGGTTAAAATCTAGCATTATTGGAAGCTTAAAGCTCGACTGGGTGTTATTGAACCCAGACATTTTTCCAATCTTCACTAAAATCTTAAAGATAGCTTCTGTAAGTTCTACATGACTTTACTATGCTATTGAAGTGGGGGCACATGCAGCCTCTCCAAGTGAATAGTCTTAAACTAAGTGAATATAAGGCCGATAGATCATTCAATGTGGATCTCTTTAACCCATAATTGAATACTATGTCTCTCTTGAACCCATAATTGAATACTATTAGGACTTTCAAATTTTTCATGGAACTCAAAAATGTTGGAAGAAAGTATTTGCTTCCAGAAAAGAGTAAAACTAAAGCCTCTGCTTGAGGACAATTGATGTCACACCACTAATACTTATCCATGGAATCTGTATAGGTAAACCACAAATGAAGAATTCCATTAGAATATTGTGTTAGAATACACAAATGAAATCATTACATTTCTTTAAAATATCTTTCGAAATCAAAATTACCAAAATTACGTATTGATAACCTAGTGGGTATAGGATAAAATTCACCCGTGTCATTCACATAAAGAATGAGAAAAAACCTAATACTATATATAAAACCAAGAAAAAATCAAATTCATCACCTCTAGGGACCTCATAACCACCCTGCAAATACACAAGTATGTTCCTGTTTGCAGTTAGAAAAATTACCCAAATTACAATCCATTTACTCCAGCCTATGTTGGAAAGTTATAGAAGGATGACTAGTGCAATCAATCCATTCCTTTTAGCCCTGGATTTGTTTCAGTTTAAAACAGAAGTATACAAATATACTTGTCCAATGTCTATGATTTAACCGTTCACCTTAAGATGTTTTTACAATATAATTTCCTAAGTCGATTTAATATCTTCATTATCATAAAGACCAACCTATTTCCATCTTAACTCCATATCTACCACTCTTAGGGGGATGAAATCTATTTATCCCTCCGAGCACTTGGTAGACTGAGAATTAAGATGGATCTAAGATGATAGAATTTCCCCTTTAAATAGTCTATGCTCACATGAATACCATGGTATTACCATGGGTCAATACCATGGGTTATCATAAACCTGGTGCTTAAAAATTACTATTAGTAATTTATAAAAATTAATAAAATTAATAGTTGATTTTTATTTTGTTTTTTATTTTAACCAAGCTAAAATGTTTAACATACATTAAATTACAACATCCATTTTTACTCTTGATCCACCAAGCCCCGAGAGGGATCAAATATTTTTTCACTCTATGTTAGTTTGCATATCATGATATTTGATACCTCTCGGGGGTTAGTAGATCTAGAGTAAAGATGGATCTATGTTGGTTTAATTCCCCCATTTAAATAGGCTATATTCCAGGTGAATACCATGGGTCAATACCATGTGCCAATTTTATTTTTATTAATACTAATATTAGGGTTAATAATGTTATTTTTGCATGGGATTAATAATAATGTAGCCCATGGTATTTGTCCCATAGTATTTTGCCCATAGGTTTCACCTAAATATAACGCATTTTTTGAGTGTTCGTAAATATAGGGTGACTTATGGAGTAAATATAAAAAAATGTTTTATTTGTTTACCATACCTATTGTTTATTTATATTTTTATTAATTTACCATAACTCTTTTAAAAATATGGTATTTGGCCCATAGGATTCACTTAAATAAAACCTCTTTTTTGAGCCTTCATAAATAGAACAAGGGTTATGGAATAAATATAAAAAGATGTTTTATTTATTTACCATACCTCTCATTTATTTATATTTTTATTAATTTACCATACCTCTTTTATAAATATGGTATTTGGCCCATAGGATTCACTTAAATAAAACCTATTCTTGAAAATTAGGGCGAATCGAAGGTTGTAACTCCTAATTTCAAGGGCTAAATTTACCTTTTTTACCCTCTCCCTTAAAATAAGGTGGGCTATTTGAGGTGATTTGTAAAAATGTACTATGATACAAAATATTCGCCCACTAAAAATTTGAAAACCCTTAATTTCGCTAAAGGGCGAACATTTGCCCCTAAAATTTTCCGTGACCGGTTTCTACTAAAAGAGGAAATGGAAAACCAAACTCCATTTTTTCAGGAACTAGGTAGGAATAGGAGGAGATTCAAACCATTTTTCTATCCTCTTGGAGATGAAAGGGTGCAGTCAGAAACTTGGTTCACCCTTCAACTTCAATTCAACATGGTCGAAACAACCCTCTTACAAAAATTTAGTAAAGTAACTTGGAGGCCATTCGTTAGTTAACAAGGGTCATCTCTAGATCAGTATTTTATGGACAATATAAAATAATAAAGAGGAAAATGATAGAGTTGGCGAAAGGAAAAACGATAAGGGACGAAGATGATTTAATCAATATTGGTGGGGAACTAGATTCTATGAAGGGTCTGGAAGTGGATGGGTATGAGACTAAGGAGAAGAGGGAAAGAGGGTCAAATAGTTCGATTTAGGAAGAAGAAAAATACTTAAAGATGTTGAATAACAGTGCAGACTCAAAAGTAGAGCAATATTGCTTTCAACTTGTGATGAGAATTCAATTTTTTTTCCAAACTATGCCAAAGTAAGGAAAACTTCAAATATTATCTAGGGATTGAATAGGGTAGATGGGGCAAAGAAAAAAAATTAAGGCACTTGCTTCTATGGGAAGGGACCATTTTCAAAGTTTGTTCACACCTCTAGAAAAAGTTTTAATTATAGAGGTTATTTAGGTGGTTCAAATTTTCCCGAGCTATGTAGAGGAGGAATAAAATGAGATGCTAATGGCTACTATGGTAGAAGATGAAGTTGAAGGGGTTTTAAAATCCATGCAAAAAGACACGAGTCTGGGGCTTGATGGTTGGACTGTCAAATTCTTCCAACATTTTGTTGAGTTAATTGGGTATGAATTTACTTGGGTGCTAGAGGAATCAGGAGCTAGAGGTTATGTTTATGAACCTTTCAACTCTACCTTACTAGCTTTAATTCCTAAAACTGATGATCCCTCTTCCCTTGAGGACTTCATGCCTATTTCTCTATGTAATTGTATTTATTAATTCATCGCCAAAATTATTATTCTTCATCTGAAACCAATTCTTTGAAGGAATATATCTGAGGAGCATTTTGAGTTCCTCTATGGTAGATAGATTCATGAATCTATTGGGGTAGCTCAGGAGACACTACATAACATCAAACGAAGTAGGAAAAAGTCTTTATAGTAAAAATTGACTTATCAAAGGCGTATGATAGAATTAGCTGACCTTACATATGTATGTTGTTAACACACCTGAGTTTTAGTATTAGTTTCATCAATTAGGTCATGTGATGCATCTCAAATGTTAGTTTTTCAGTTATAATAAATTGTGCAGCATCCCCTTTCTTTCATAGCCAAAGAGGGCTTAGACAAGGATGCCCTTTTTCCCCACTCCCTTTTAGCTGGCAGGAGAAAGCCTAAGTCAACTGATTATGGAAAGGAAACAAAGAGGTGAGATAAAATTAATAGAATTAGTAACAACATGTTTATCACACATGTGCTTTTTGTGGATGACATAATCTGTTCAGTGATGGAAATAGAAGTGAGATACAACAGTTGAAAATTTCTCTTTGTATATTTTTAAAAGCAACTAGGATGTGTATAAATGGCCATAAATCAACAATAGTACATGAAGGTTTCTTGGGGAATGAGATAAATAGGATCATTGTGGTAGTCCCCTTTGAAGCTATAACCATGAAGTATAGTTTCAAATATCAAAATTTCCATCTTAGGCCCAATACCTACAAGAAACATGATTGGAATTGGCTTTTGGAAAAATTTTAAATCATATTAAATACCAGAGCTATAAGTCGCTTTTGAGAGTTGGAGAGTGGTTTTAATTAAATTGGTCCTCCTAGCTATTTCATTCTATTGGATCACTCTCACATGGGTTCTAAAAGGCATCCTCTAACTTAGATTAGAAAAGTGTGTGTCCACTTTCTTTGGGCTGGATCAAAGGAGGATGCAGTACTTCCTTGGATAGTCTTAGGTAAAATTACTCATCCAAAGGCTTGCGGAGGTTGTTGTATAAATGACCTCTCATCTTTTGCAACCTCTCTAGTAGAAAAATTGGGGTGGAGGTTATTATCAATGGAAAATTTATGGAAGGAAATGGTGAAGATAAAATACATAGACTCGGTTCC